>CM076577.1:1371988121-1372342146 GCA_034641835.2 Pinus albicaulis
TGGGATACGCGGGTTTCCTAAAACACAGTCGCGTATGTACGCGAGTTCCTGCACAGAAAACCGCGTATGGATGATTGCTGACAAATTTTTGATGGATTCAGCTTTCCTCAGCACAGCTGCAATGCTGTTTGGTATCTTTGATACTGTTTGACATCTCTGGTGGTGTTTTAGTTCTCATAATTATGTTTCTAATGTTTTGATGAAGATGCCTTGATGATTTGTTGGTGGAAGTTTTCAGGATGCACAAACTAAGGGGGATCCTTATTCATTTGGAAAGATTGCTTGGTTGCACAGATTCAGGGGGAGCATTAGCTTTGCTGAGTATAATGCAGTGTTGGCATTATTATGGTTCTGAAATATGTTCTCTTTCTTGAGGACTTTCTGGTGTTGGTCATAAATGGTCATATTTATATTTTGGTAAAAATTGTAATATTCAGTCATGTAAGGACTTGTCATTTTTGTAAACCCACTTGGTTGGGTAGCTGAGTCAAATTTTGTAAACCCACTTGGTTGGGTACTTGAGTCTTATATGTAAATCCACTTGGTTGGATATTTGATGTAAGTATGAGTCTTTGGTGATAGGAAAGTTTTTGAGTCATGTACTTTATTGAAAAATATGTTTGAAGATTCAGCATGAACTCAGGGGGAGCTTGGCCACTTCAGCACATATCAGATCTGCAGAATGTTTCTTCCACATGAGGAGGAGAGTGTTGGTTTTTGATCCGCCCTTTGCCCTTGATGTCAAAGGGGGAGAGTGACATGGTGTTTGAATGAAGAGAAGTTAATGATGTCAAATATTTGGGAGAGTGACATATTTGGGAGAGTGACATGGTACCTATCTGTTGTGGTAACCAAACACCATCATGGTTGCCATCAAGTCCAAAGGGGGAGATTGTTGGAAATATGATGCAGAGTGTTGTCCTTGATGGCAACCCACTGAATGAAGATGAAGACTTGCGACTGTTGACATGTGTTGTCCTTGATGGCAATCCACCTGATGAAGTTATTCTTGACTTGATGGACTTGGTAAATGATGTAAATCTGATGTTTGTTGACAATATGATGCTGAGTGTTGTCCTTGAAAAGCAACCCACTTGATGAAGATGATGACAACTTACTTGATGAAGTTGTACTTGAGAGAATATGTTCCTGATGAAGAAAATATGATGTTTCTACAGTGTGTACAGAAGGCAATGAAGAAAAGAATTCAGAATGTGCTCAAAATATGATGAAAAGAGTATGTATCTTTGTATACGCGGATTGGCCTAGGGGAAGTCGCGTATGCACGCGGAAAATAATGTGCCAAGTCGCGTATGGGCTAAAGCGCTCAAAAAGTGCAAAACCAAGGGTAAATTGACCCATGGTATTGGGTAATGATCCGCCTAATTGACCCCGTCCAGGTAGTTTTGGGCTCATGGTATTGTTTTGGCCCATGGTATTGAAAAAGGGGCTCATGGTATTGAAAAAGGATAAACATATATAAGGAGAAGAATTTCATTGTGCAAATCATGAGTGTGAGTGCAAGAGGTTTGAGCTTGAATGAATACTTCTCTCTGAAGTATATCTGAATGGAAAGGGTTACACTTGAATGATAAATCTGAATGTATGATGCACCAATGATGAAGAAGGGGATCTAGATCTGAATTGCTCTTGTATTTGTTAGACCTGATTATTGAAGGCTTAGATCTGTGATGAGGCGACCATCTAGGCGAACATCTGTCTGAAGCAAAAGGGTAGATCTGAACTGAATATCTGTTCTGATGAATTATGCTGCTTTGTAATGATTGAAAAACTATACGCTACTTCGCCGCGGAGGAAGCGCGTATATACGCGGCTTCAGCGAAGAGAAAGCGCGTATGCGCAATGAAATATACACTGAGGTATATGCTGGTTTGTGTGGACGGAAGCGTGTATATACGCGACATCAGTAAAGGGAAAGCGTGTATGCAAACTAGGGTTTGCTGAAGCAAGGGGTATGAAATATCTGATCTGTTCTGCTGAGTTTCTGCTATCTGATATGTGTTGATATGTATCTGTTGGTGACGTATGTTTGTGCTTAAAAGTATGGAAAGGGTCCAGTATGAAAATATGATGAAATGTGGCCTGCAAGTGGTGTTCTATTAAAGTTGTTGGATCCAGTGTGAAAATTGATGAAACGTGGTCCAAGGTGGTGCTGAGGGTTGTAGCCTTCAGTCAGGGGGTTGTAGCTCCCTTCCAGGAGAGGCTGGTAAACGAGATCAGGGGGTCGTAGCTCCCTTCCAGGAGAGGCTGGTAAACGAGTCAGGGGGTCGTAGCTCCCTTCCAGAAGAGGCTGGTAAACGAGCGCAGGTGGGTGCCTGCGTGCTGGTCAAGTCTGCGCCAGCACATATGTTGTAATATGTTTTCTCTATAATAAAATATTGAAGGCTGAGCAACTGCAGCGGTGGTTTTCTCCCGACTTGGGTTTCCACCTAAAAATCCTGGTGTTCATGTGTCATGCTTTGTGTGATGGTTTATTATGTTCTTACTGCACATGTTTACTGTTTATAGAACATCTAATGGATGAATGATGGAATGATATAAGTGAAGAACTAATGGCATAATTAGATCTCTATGTATACGCTAGTTTTATGAAGGATATCCGCGTGTATACGCTAGTTGGATTCAGAAAAGTAGCGTATGGGTTTTAGAGCATGAAAAAGTAAAAAGTTTTGAATATGCAGTAAATACTGATTCACCCCCCCCTCTCAGTATTTTTCCCAACACTAAGCATGGAGGAGAGCATACTTATTCTAGGTAAAAGCAAAACTAAAAATGAAAGCCTACTTACTCTATACTAATTAGAATTTAAAAATTAGTTACGTGTAATTAAACTTCCAATGAATCCACTCACGTAGCAGTAACAACAATATATTCAATAGAAATTTTTCAAATGAAAAATGAAAATATTCGAGAGTGAATGATTCTAGTTGCTGTAACTGCAAATACAAATAAAAATACGAATCTAATCGAGTACTTACCTGGAACCATTGTTCGATAAGGCTTCGATAGGCACAATTTCTCTCACTTAGATCATGTTGTAACTCCTCTTCTCCTTTCCTGATCTCCTGTTCGAATGGTTTTTCACCATCAGATATGCAGGATTCTTTAGATGTTGAATCTTTGTTTGTTTCTTGGGGAGTAGTTGAACCTTTAATTCTTGTCAAGATCTCCTCTTCCAGGGAAGAGGAGATCCCGACTTTTGCTAGGATCTGAGTGAGTAGTTCCAAGCTGACACTCATTGTAAAACCATGATGAAAAAGGGATTCTTACTGCACCCAAAATTTAAATCTAAAAAACTTAAATGAAAATAAACTAATTGCGTAAGTAAAAGCACTCAACACTCCTTTAATTAAATCTGATCTAACATTATAAAAATAGAGTGCTAATAATTGTCTGAGTTTTTAATCCTTTTACAAGGAATCCTCATTAATTTAGTAATCAAATTCTTCAATTATAACCATGAACCATGAAATAAAAAAAAATGATGAATGAATTTACAAGTTAATCAAAATCTAAAAAAAGCACTCTTCACAGTTGTGGAAATCAAACACACTTGCAGAAATTGAAATTCACACTTGTAGAATTTGAAAATCACACTTGCAGGAATTGAAATTCACACTTTGCATAAATGTAAACACACCCTACATGCCCTGACCCATATGAGGCCGAGCCTATTATAGTATCTCGAACATGATGCATAGGCTATTCCCCACATCTTACTGCCTTGACACCTCGAAGTTAGGAACATGTCTAAACACAATTGCATGAAAAATCAACTAAACTTCAATCCATCGTGCCTCCCCGGCAACGACGCCAAAATGTTGGGTGAAAATATTTTCGTTTAATTCTGTTGTATTACTTGCCCAACTATTTAATTTTTCAATCCGAGGTTCGTAGGCTTACGAGGTAGTTGCACTATATATGCAGGACCGAAGTGGAACTAATCTAATCTAAATTACTGAAATCAAATTAATCTAGGAAGGCATTGAAACACTAACTAGGAAAGCAGGAAATTGCATAAGGGAAAGGAAATACAACATGTGAAGAGTTGAATGAAAAATAACATATGTGAGCTCACAACAATAAATTTATCTTAAATTACATTACAAGAATTAAATGACAATTCATGAAAGTGTAACAATAAAATAATATGAATCAAAGCTAAGAATCCCCTTCTCCTAATTACAAGACTATCTCCCAAAACTCCAAAAACTTATGAAAATGAAGAGAGAGCACTCTCTTATATACATGAAGAAGATAACCATCTCATAATGACAAATTCACTATTCTCTCAACCACTCTCAACTACTTTCCCATTATTACAAGATATGATTCCTTCAAATCCTCCACACATCTCTCACATATATTGGATAAGATATGCCAACCAAATCCTCCATGATCTTCTCCTTAGGAATACGCTTGAATAATTATCTCCTTAAAATGGTGGAGGAGATATTTGAGAAGTCTCTTGGAATTAATCCTTCACATATCTCCTACACATTACAAAGCTCACACATTCTTGAGATATATATATAAACATGTATATTTTCTAATATTTAATCATAAATTCACTTATAATACAAAAATGAATAAAGTGGAAAATAAGAAGGTGAAACCCAAATGTATTTATGAAAATGATATGATGAAAGGTTAATGGGATGATGAAATGTGAGGAATAGTGAAGGGAAAGGTGGATGAAAATACGACATTTATGAGTCCCAACAGGGTGTACATTGTATGTAGACATGATGGATGACTTGGAGAGATAGCATAGTCAAACATGGGGGATTATGTCCACATGCACATCACAGTTTAGAGGTAGGCCAAGGCATGGGAAGGCTCATAAAATATATCAAGGAGATGAAGGAAACAATAAAGGTAGGCTATTGAATATAGATTTTGAGGTTTGTTTAGATTTGGAATTGTCATGTGACATTCCATGCTTTCTTTGGTTGTTTAACTAAGATTGAAAGTGTTGTTTAGCAAAGGGTGTTCCTGGTCAAGAATACTTCCTCTTTTCCTTGAGTTATCTCTAAGGAAGAGGGTTGTACTTCATTCTACATCAGGCATTGGTGCCACTTATCTTTTCCATCATCTGTAAAACATCTACTTTCAGGAATTATTCAATTTATAAAGATCAGTTTGGAGGTGGAGGTTGTCTTCGGTATTTCAGCTGGAGAACTGGTGTATCATTATTCCTATCAGCTTGGGCTTGAAGATCAACATTCTCAGGGCTTCATTTCAGATCTAGCATCAGGCCAAAAATTATTGACCTCCTATCAGTTGCAGTCCCATCAAGGATTGTGTAGTCCATCATTGCAGATCCAAAGGAGGAAGGAAGCTTCTAGTATTTCAGGTAGTAATCCCATGAGGGATCATCCCCTCAGCTTGCTATCACCATTTCCATTAGCCTGGAGGTTATTGCAGCATATTTTAGCAAGCATAGAGCCTTTCCCTCTTGTACAACACAGTTTCTGTAGCAGCTGCATATTCAATTTCTTCAATTTGAAGGAGGAAGAAGAGGAGAAAATATCTCAAACTCCTAGCTTTTATATTTGAAGGAGGGATCAACCCTCAAAGCTTAGATTTGTTTGTAGAACATATTGCATGTAATATCCCAAAATGGGAACTGTTAGCAAGGCATGATTGGAAAATGTGTTTTCCAGGAATGGCTGCTACAAGATTTGAAACAAACACTTGGATCCCTTAGATCTAAGTGTATAAGACCGAAATCCAAGAGGGTATTAATAAAAAATCCTTATAGGTGGATTAAACAGATCTCCCACACCTAGTTTGCTTGAAAAATGCCTTAAATGGACTGCAGCAACAATAAACAATTCTTCTAAGAAAATAACACAGATCACCTGAAGTAAAGTAGTAGGCTATTATTGAGGTTCAAAGATCAAAGTTATAACAATAAATCAGATGTACATTACAACCCATACATTGTACAAGAGAAAGTATAAGACTATACAGGCAAAATCCTTAGAAATGAGGTGCCACAACCATAAGAAAACTATGCATAAACCAGACAGCGTTATTTTAATGGGCTGAAGTAGTATTTTATTAACACTCAGATCTAGAGCAGATCTATACATAAAAATATAGATCTAATTTAGATCTGTGTACAAGAAGAGCTCATTTATACATTCCCCTTAGGGTTTTGTGCAAAAAATGAAGCACAAAGAGTAGATCTGAGACCTAGAGTTGCAGATCTGCAAAAATATTCATAAATTCCTGAATCATATAATAGAATAGCAGATCAGATATGAAACAAACATGGGTTGGGATGCCAATCCATGGATCACCACAGTGAGAGGAATAATCCCAACACCAGAGATCTCTCCTCCAAAATGCAGACAAACAACCTGCAACTGCAAGCTTGCAAATAACATAGTTCATGGATAGAAACTGTGTTGTAGGCTCTGAGAATAATTTGGCCTGATGCCAGAGTCTGAATCTGAAGCTCAACGGCTAATGCACTCTTCTAGGAGGTTAAAAGACACACTCACTGAGAAGAGGCACTAGTATAATCTAGATCTGAGTAGATCTAGTATTTCCACTTGCTAAAACTCACAAGGACAACCCAACCCTTAACAGGATCAGTGTTGTAGATGTAAGGTGAAGCTTGGCCCAAGCATGATAGTGGACAAGACAAACAAGGCTCCTCCAAGAGCTGCTCAAGGAAGGAGGTGGGATTCCTAAACAGGAAAACCCCTAATGAGGGATGTCTTAGCAGACAATACCTTCAGAAAATAATATCTTCAACGACCCCTTCATGTTGCCCTCCTCTTCCTTTTATAAGATTGGAGTCTTGTCAAAAACTAAACCACTTCATTAGTTTAGCCCCTTTCACATGTAGAACCTCATCTAGAACTGTGTTGTGCCTCAAGGAGGTTCAATGCATCTAGATTGTGCTGTAGATATGGTCATGGTTGACTTGGTCAAGTGATCAACCTCTTCCACACTCAATTGTGTTTTATAAAATGGCCCATATTTAGCCATGTTCACATTGGACATTGATTTATTTTTTTATTTTCAGGAGTTTTACATGTCCTCCTTTACATTTTATTCATCAACATGAAATGCAAGACAAAACACGGCAAAATAGAATATTCCCATTAGCTTGGGATAATTGGGAATATTACATTGCAGCCATATTTGGATCAGATCTAGCTTTATATCTGTAAACCCTAGCAGTCAAAGGATCAAACCCTAGGAGGGTGATTTTCCAAAGTTGTAGATCTGGAAAATCCTTTCTGGGTTATCTTGGGTTCCCATCACATTGGCCAGATCTTGAATCTTGGCCTCATTAGAGCTCCTGAGCTACCTAGATCTGCATTTCCTTTTGAATAATTTTCATGTATATCAGCAGCAGAAGGGACAACACAGTATTGCTTCCTATAATCTCACCAGTTACGCAGTGCTATTTGTAGCATCATTACAGGGTGATTCTAGGCCATCTCTTGGGCTAGATCTACTCATCTTTTGTACTTTGCGTAACTGAATCATCTCCATATAATAAAATGGCTCAGCTTCTCTGTATATTTTGATGTTGTCTTTAGATTTATTGTTTACGTAGTTGTAGTTCTTATATTGTGTTTCAGTATTACTGCATTCTCCCGTTTGGGATATTACATTCTCCGATAGAGAAAATAAATTTGGTAGTTTTCCATGTTGTTCAGCAACTCAGACATTACATTCTCCTTCGAAAACATATGTTTTGGCAGTGTTGGGGTTCCCATGTTTTGGCCAGGTTGACAGAGACCAAAAGATGAGACAACATAGAACCACTTTCAGACCTTAGGATCTAGCCCTCCTAAGGCCAGAGAGGGATCTCTCTATGGTAGTCAAAGGTTTATGTCTTTGAAGCTCGGGTGTTATGATTTTAGGCTAGTTATAGGCTCAGGGTTGTTTGTTTGATTGTTTAGGTTTGGTTGGAAGGAATCAGGAAAAGAAGGTCCAATAGAAGACAAGGATGAGCAAAGGTGAAGCTTAGGCAGAGACAGATAACTCAAAGAACATCAAATCCATTGGGCTATGGAGTCAAGAAAGGATTTACTTGTAATTAATGTGCAAGCTTTCAATTGGGCTAGTCCTCTAGAGCATTTGGATCTTGAAGGAGATATTTGGAATGGGACATTAAGGGTTGAAAATGAAAGGAGGAGGACCAACCAACTCTGTCTATAGATCAGGCCAGAGGTCATTTAACTCTAGGCCTGCTTGGACAAAATTAGAGGCAAAACAAGGGATCTTGGAAAGATTTAATACGGTGGCAAGGTCCTAAAGAGGTAGAGACAAGGTTCTAAACCTCCCAGTGTTCCCAACACATCCAACTAAATCCTAACAAGAACATCTGAACATAGACTTCATTAATTCATACATCAGAGAGCAGGCAATAACATCCACTACACTGGTTAAACCAATTGAAACCAACATTCAGATACACATATAAGCAGAAAACATAGAAGGCTCGGAGAGCAGTAGCATAAGGTACCTATCAAGGGTAAATCTTATGCCAAACTTCTGATGCGGGCCTGAAGAAACATGATGAAATGAAAGCAAGTCAATCACAAATACAGAGAAAGGAAAACATCACCAGCTGATTTATATCAAGATCCAAAGAAACATGCTTGTCATATTAAAGACAACACCAATCAGGTACATCATAGCCCATAGCTTGAACATTCAGTCTGAATACATCTAATCTCAGCCTATCTTATAATGTTACACAGAGAACTTGTCTCAAGAGGAAAATACTTGCGTTCCACTAATTTCTCATCAACAACCATTACAATGTTTCCTTCTGTGCTTTATAGCAAAGGGTGAACCTAAGATCGACTAAAGGAGTAGGTGAAAATTAAATGTATCATTAAACATAACAATGAATGCAGGGCCGAAACCCATTCTGCTTGACCTGCTATGTATTTAAGCTCTGTCACCTTCCTTGTGAAAGAATGATCTACTTTGGATATGATCTTGAAATTTTTGGTCGAAGTACTCCTGGTGTCGTAAACAAAAAATAAAATAAACTACTGAAAGGTCTATCTCATAAATGTCTGACTGTTTTTGAGCTGTAGTCTGGTGGAAAACTCTTCAGGGACATGGCGCACAATAAAATTTGTTTGGGCGCCATGTACTTGATGAATAAAAAACATTCTGCTGATGAAAAACCATGATATTACCTTTTGTCTGTGCTCAGGATCCTTTGATCGATTCCTCGGGGTCTGTAATCTGCTGCTTTGTCTCTGAAAACATTGACTAGGGCTCGAGATCTTCATTAACTTGCCTTAATATTTCTGCTTGTACTGAATGATTCTACCTTTTCATCTTGCTTCTGACAGGGTAGCTCGGGCCTTTAATGGTTCTGGAAGGTTTTCACAGATCCTGAACCCTGTTCTTTGAACAAACGACCTATCTTCACCTTCCCGGGCCTTTTTCATTAAATGTACCACGGTACAGAGCTTTCTTGCATCTCTCGGTCGTTGCATGGGAAACTAGGCGATCATGGCGGCCATTCTTTCTTTATATCCCTGCAAGAACACGAAAACTGTGAAGAAATCCATGGACGTGACCGACAGATGAGGTGGATGGGGGTAACAAACGCATTTGGTGACAAGGCGGAAGAAATTATGGAGGAAACAGTGAAATTTTTCTCTGGTAGGTAATTGACAGAACAAAGAATGAAAACGAATGAGAAAACATTAAAAACACGAAAATAATAAAATATATGCGATGGAATGGGAGAAGGTACGAATGGAACACGTGGAGCTGACGTGGAGGGACCATGTGAGGGTGGAATATTCAATGAAGGAGGACGGACACGGGCCGTCGATCGCGAAAGAAATCAACGACTGTCAGTGCAGCGGGGAGAGGTGACGACGGGTCAGAAGTACGGAGGAGACAAGTTATCGGGGGTGCAACTTCGCTAAATGACAAGCATTGGATGAGCCCCTCCAGATCCGATGGTTCTGAAAAATTCTGTTGGGCGTCTCGTACTGGAAGTTAATGCACGAAATGGGCGGTTTTTGAAATAGTACACTCGGACATGCGGCAGGAGATGAGTGGAATCGCTGGGTATCCAGGGAAAACCACTCAGTGCCCAACGGTGGTGCAGAAAAAACCACAGCTGTTTATGAACAGTGAAAGCGGAAAAGGGGGGAACACCGCTTCGGGCACACTCCGCGTCATTGGATCTGGTCTTTAACGGACGGTGGAGATCGACTGCGGGGGGGCCAAGGTGTACGGCATGAGATTTTGGAGTGACCCCCCATAGTGAATAACAGTTGTTCGATTGGGTTTTCCCACATCCCGAGGAGTCAACTACGAGGGCTCCATGGTTTGACTCTACGGATGGAGTAAAGCCCCCGCAGGGGAAACACTTCGGTCACGACGCCAGGTCTTATGGAAAAAGGTGTGGAGGCTAATGGTGAAAGGGGCCAGGACCCGAAATATGATTTTTGCACATTTTAAAGCATTTTTTGGCCCAAGGGAAGGAATGATAGGGAGGCGAGGTGGAGAATTAGGGAAATAAAGGGTGATGGGGGAGTTTAAGGGGATTTTGGAGAATTTAAGAGGGTGATGGTGGGGATAGAAGGAAGAAAAGGGGTTTTGACAAAGGAAAGGGGAGGGTAAAATGGGGGTATTTGCAGGGGTATAAAGGGGCAATAGTGGGCCTTTTGAGGAATGGATCAGCAGAGGGGCTATATGTTAGGCACAACACAAAGAGACTCCAAGGAGGATGAATTTTCAGGGGAAATGCATTCCTTGGAGGCTCCAGAACAATCTAGCCCCCATCTTGCTTGTCAAGAATTTCATAGGGGGGCTAACAGTGGCTCCACATGGGGATGGCTTCTCCTTGGAGGAGTCAAGAAACCAGAAATGATCTGTGGAAAAGGCCAGTTTCCTGCTGTTATAAGCCATATTTATTCTTCAATTTTAGCTTCCACAGTATGATAGAAACATCAGCAAAAATGTTTCCCAACCAATCTACCTACCCAAACTACAGTTCTACAATTTTCCCTTGGGTGCATTTGAACTAGCAGACCCTTTACATTTTATTTTGCAAAACAAAAACAAACCTATTCTAAATTTAACCTTATTGCTCCATGAGGCCAGGTTAGACTGTTGGCCTCATACAATTCTCTACCTAATCTACTACCTGTTGGGATTAAACTGTCCAACAGGTTTCTTCACCTACATTCTAAGACAGGAAATTTAAACATAGCCAAGCTAGGATTAGACTGTCTGACTTGTTGGACAGAAACTTGTAGAAGACAAAACTGTGAAGGCATGGAATTTTGCAACTTTGAAACATTCTTCTTTCTTTCTTGTGACTCAGGTTTTGAGCATATTTGAGTCACATCTTTTCTTTGCTTCAACTCTGGTTTTGGGCATATTAGAGCTGGTTCTTCTTTCACTGCTGATCCAGATTTTGAGCTTATTAGGACCAGCTATTCTGCTTCCTTTGGCTCGGATTTTGATCAGGTTTGAGCCATTCTTTTACTTCAAAGGTTCATGTTTTGAGCATGTCTGAACCTCCCTTTTCATTCCGTTTTTTTTTTAGAACATTTTCTCTTTTTCTGAAAATGAAAACTTGCAATGGTATGTACAATGGAGATGAAACTGGAAATGAAAAATCAATAGAAATAATGTTTGAGCATCCTGCCATTGACAGGACCCCCGAACACTTTTGTGCCATCAAGTTATTGCAGAAAAAACGCATTAGGACCCACAGTGGCTTGTATGATATATGGAACTTGCCACAAACTGTCAAAATTACCATGTTTTCCTTTGTCCTCTCTTCTCGAATCCCATCTCAAAACCTTATCTCCAACCTTGAAATTTGAAGCTTTGGTTCTTTTGTCAAACTGTCTCTTTATGCCTTCCTGTACTCTGACAGCTCTGCTATAAACCTGCTCTCTTATTTGCTGCAGATGGATAGTTTCATTGATTCTCCTTACCATACTGTTTTCTTCTGATTGGATCTCCTGGACAAGTTTGATCACTGGAACTCCAAGACTAGTAGGAAAGACTGCTTCCATCCCATAAACCAGCTGGAAAGGTGCCATGCTAATGGATTTCTTGGTGGTGAGCCCGTCTGCCCACAAGGCATGTATCAACTTTTTATGCCATGATATTTTGTTCTCTTCCAACAGCTTCTTAATGATTGTAACCAGGATTTTATTTGATGATTCAGCTAGGCCATTACCCTGGGG
Source organism: Pinus albicaulis (assembly GCA_034641835.2). NCBI lineage: Eukaryota > Viridiplantae > Streptophyta > Pinopsida > Pinales > Pinaceae > Pinus > Pinus albicaulis. The sequence goes on from CM076577.1 coordinate 1,372,000,361, forward strand.
GTAATAGGAAGTTGAATGTCCAAGTGCTATTCCGTACCTGTGATAGAAATCAATCATTCTTTTGGATCCGAAAGCAGTGGCATTGTTAGTTATTATTTTCCTTGGACAACCAAAACGGGATAGGATGAAGTCTTCTAGGAACCTAATGATGACAGAGTCAGTGGCATTCATAGTGGGTATAGCTTCTATCCATTTAGTGAAGTAATCTGTGGTAGTCACGATCCATTTATGTTGTCCAGAGGAGGCAGGATGAATCTCTCCTATAAAGTCTAGGCCCCATTGCATGAAGGGACCTTCTATGGTGATCGGTTGCAGAGGGAGGGGAAGGAGCTTTCTTTTGCCCTCAAAGATTTGGCATTTGTGGTAGGCAAGAATCATTTCATGGACATCACTAAAGAGTGTAGGCCAATAGTAACCAGCCCTGAGTATCTTATTTGCAGTGGCTTTCCAACTCAGGTGGCCTCCACACTTTCCAGTATGGAATTATTGTTTGATTCTTTCGGCTTCAGTTTCAGACAAACACTTCAGCAATAGGCCATTTGGATTTTTCCAATATAGACTCCCATTCATGATGCAGTAATTTCTAGCTTTGAGTTTTATGAATTTGGCCTTTGTTTTGGACAGTTCTGGAGGAGCATTGAGGTTAGTGAGCACATAAAGGATATCAGTATACCAAGGAGAGTTCTGAAACTACTCCTCAACAGTTGGATGGGGCAATCCTTCTTGCTCATCTAAGGCATTCATCATATTAATGTCAAGGGCCTGCAAGTTTGATTCAGCCATTAATTGGGTCAGGCCTTGACCTTTGATTATTTTGGTGGGTTTTATTTCAATGTCATATTCTAAAATTGTAGCAATCTATTTTCCCCTTTTCCCGTCTGGGTCTTGGGACAAGATATCTTTGACCACTATATTTGGCACGAAAGCGATGGTGTGAGAATGCAGAATGTACACCCTAAAGTCTTTTAAGGCCTTAATCAGGGCATATTCCTGCTTTTCCATGATTTTGTACTTTAAGGGTGCATCTCTTAAGGCTTTACTGAAGAAAGATACAAGATGTTCATTACCTTGTGAATTTTTCTGCAGCAAAACTGCAGCTATTGTGTGTTGGGAAGCAAAAGAAAAGATCAAAAAATCTTTTGAGAAGTCAGGGCTGATAAGTACGGGGGCCTGAGTGAGTGAAAGCTTTACTGACTCAAAATATTTCTTGGCTTCAATAGTCCACTTAATTCCTGCATCTTTCTTTAGCATTTCAATCATTTTCCTAAGATGTTCAGCAAGATTGGGGATAAATCTTCTAAGGAAATTGATCTTCCCTATAAAGGACTGCAACTCCTTGATGTTCCTTGGATGTGTAATTTGAAGTATTCCCTCAACTCTGTGTGGGTCTATCCTGATCCCTTTCTCAGATATAATGTGGCCAAGAATTTTACCTTCTTGCAGCCCAAAAACAATTTTCTTAGGATTTAAGGACAGGTCGTACCTTCTACATTTTTCAAAGACTTTCCTCAGATGTTTCAAGTGTTCTTATTCATTTTTAGAAAAGACAGTCAAGTCATCCAAGTAGATAACTATAAAGTGTCCAATATCATCTTAGAAATCAATATCCATTGCTCTCTGGAAGGTAGCTCCAGCATTCATCAATCCAAAGGGCATTTTCACATACATGAAGGTGCCCCATGGAGTGGTAAAGGCTATTTTGAGTTGATCTTCTGGGAGTACGAGAACTTGATTATATCCTGAAAATCCATCAAGCAGGGAGATCCTTTTAGAGCCTACTACCTTCTGTAGGATATGTTCCATTCTAGGCAAGGGGTAGTTGTCTTTCAGGGAGGCTCTATTGAGGTTTCTAAAGTCTATGCATAGTCTGATCTCTCCTGTTTTCTTCCTTACAGCCACTAAGTTTGACACCCAATCAGAAAACCTTACAGGGAATATTATGCCTGCATCATACATCTTCCTGATCTCTTTCTCTACTGCAGGCAATTGTTTTGGATTGATTCTTCGAAGTTTTTGTCTGAAAGGCTTCTGATTTTCTTTTAGTGGTATCTTATGTTGTATGATGTTGGTGTCATAGGCCTTTAAGTCTTCATAGCTCCATGCAAACACATCAATGAATTCCTTAAACACGTCAATGTATTTTTTCTTCATGCTTGCAGGTATAGAATTAGCCAGTTTTATCATTTTGGGTCTGTCTTTAGTGCCTATGTTGCATTCTTCTATATCTGATTCTGCATGTTCAATTGTGGGCTTTTTTGCTACGTCATCGAAATCAAAGAGGTCCTCTAAGGGTGCCAAGCCTCTGGGTATATTCTTGTCTTTGGCCTGCAGCACTTCGACCTCTTCATTTTCTGCGTTTTCACTATTTTCGTTAAAATTTCCAGTTTTTCAGAAAAAAGATTTATTGCTATGTTACAGTGCATTTCTACATTACAGGGTGTTTCTTCCTCATCTGAGGGATCTTCATCTAGGCAGAAGCTATTAGATTTGGAGTCTGAATCAGAAAATTCAAACTCATTTATGCCTATCAGGAAATCCTCAATCTGTTTGTCTCCTTCGAAAACCTGCCAGTATTTTTCATTGTCTGGCACTGCAGGTCTGAATTTGGTCTGGATGATGATCTGTTGGTCATTAGGGGCCTTAGGATATGAGCTAGCTAGGCAAGCTAATCCATTTGCAACTGCGTTTTGACCCCTAGGAATGAACACTAATTTATATTCAACGAATTTTTTCAACAGATCTAGAGTGTCATTCCTGTATGCTCTTAGTCTGTGATGTTTTGCTGAATACTCACCATTCACCTGTTTGATCACTAACTCTGAGTCTCCTCTCACAGCTATCCTACGGGCTCCTAATTTTTTCAACAGATTTAAGCCCAAGATCAGAGCCTCATATTCTGCGATTTTATTCGTGCATTTAAAACGCAGGTTCATAGCATGGCTCTCTGCATGATCATCTCCTGCGTTATGTAGCCACACTCCTGCTCCAGTGTTGTTCCTAGTACAGGACCCATCAAATTTCATTTCCCATAGGGGTTCATTGTTTACTTCGTCTTCATCCCCTCCCCTATAGCTGGATTCGCCATTATGTGGAGTCGTGAGGTTTGTGCTAGAAAGGGGGTCATTTTGGGCATGGAGATCAGGGAGGTGGCTAGCTTGCTATTTTTGTCCTGTTTCTGTTTCATTCAGAGTTATATTTTCATCAGTTTTCCCATGGTATTCTTCTTCGTATTCTTCCAGAGTAGCCATTATGTTGAAATCCATGGGTTGTATGTTTGTATCTCCATTTTTTTATCTTGGCTCTTCTAAGGGTTGGTCATTGTAGAGAATGAAAGAGTCCAGATCTGTATGTACAAAGTATAGTGGTGAGTTTTCAGGTTTCTCGGGGCTACTGACTAAGAATTTCATCTGAGACTCTCTATACAGTCTTCTAAGTTGGCCAAATATAGGGATAGTGGCATATGAGCCATTCATCTGCATTGTTCCTTGCAGTTTGGCTCCCCATGATCTTGACAATAGCATGCCATACTTAGGTGGCACATCTGCCACCACAACATCCATGACCATACATTTAGCAGGAATCTAGGTTAAACTCACACATAAGTCTTTGATGAGGCCTAGGCATTTTACTCTGCTGGAGTCAAATGAGTATAAGTCTTTGTAAGGTCGAGTTATCTCTAGGCCTAGCCTTTCCATCACTACCTTAGGCATTAAATTATGTGATGCTCCAGAATCATGCATGGCGTTGTGGAGTATCTTGTCATGAATTTTAAGACTGATATAAAAAGGTGGAAATACCCCTTCCTAAAACTTTCCTTCAATTTTGGTACCAAAGAGTAGGGCTGGTTGATCATCATTCAAATTTACAGAATCATTCATTTCTCCCAGATTTAATGCTTTCAAAATTTGGCCTTTATATACATCCTGAGTGGCCAGCTCAGATAATGATACAGAGATTTTGATTTTTGCAATCTCACTCTCTAGATTGAAAGTGGACTGGACCTTTGTAACGCTCAATTCTGTTTTATTTGCCACTGCTTTAGTAGCCGAATCGGTTTGTGATTTCTCACTATGTACAAGGTTGGGAACAGTTGTATCAGGAGTGCTAATTGAAGTGCTAGTACTGCTGGTTGGTTGGTTTTGTTTTTTGGTGTCTTGGTTGTCCTTTTCCTTGTGTTTACCAGAACTTTCAGCTTCTGTCTTGCCATTTGTAGAGGTTGCTTTGGAAGTTTTGTCAGGTTTCTTCTTGATGGTTACCTCAGGAGTCTTGGCTTTGGAATTATCTTGGATTTTCTTACTCCTAAGTTCATATTGTTCCCTGACCTATAACATGGCATTTTCAAAACCTAACCGGTAATCCTCGGTTTCTAACCAATCCTCCTCCCAATATGTAGGTGAGGGTTGATCTTCCTCTGAATCACAGTTAAGGACCGAGTCCTCTGCCTCAAACATGTTTATTGTATCCCCTTCAGACTCTTCAATGATTCCCTCGTCCTCATCTAAAAATTTTTCTTGAAATGGGGGAATAATTTGTGGATCTGACTCTCTTTGTCTGTTGGGGGCAGCATTATTTCTTCTAATGTTCTGGTTTTGGTTTCTGTTTTGGTTATTGTTTTGGACAACCATCCTCTTTATCATTTGTTGTATCTCTTCCACGTTTTTGGATAGTCTGTCATATTTGTGATCAGACGTGGAAGCTACGTTGTCATCCCTATATGTTACCCTTTTTTCAGCTTTTAATCTTGCCCTTTTTTCCATTAAGTTTGCTTCTATGGTTATTGCTCCTTTCTGCATGTCTTCCAAGGTGGTGTATTCTTTGTCTCTAAGCTCATAGGCTAGGTCAGCATCAAATCCATTAGGATACTTAGCCAGGGCCATGCCTTGTGGAGGTTTCATGTGTGGAGGGAGGGCATTGTAGATGCTATTGAATCTAGTGGTGTAATCGTGAACACTTTCTCCTACATTCCTCTTAAGGGACATGTATTCTGCTAGGAGATGGTGAGGGTTGGATCTAACCTCCCATTTGTTTATAAAGGTCTGGTATAATGCAGGGAGATCTTGAATGCTGCCAGGAGGTAAAATCTTAAACCATTTCTTTACCTCACCTCCCAAACTTTGGGCAAAGATCCTCATTTTGATTGTTTCATCATCAATTTCCATATAATCAAAAGAGTCCTCCATCTTATCTACATGTTGTTGAGCTGTTATGGACTCTTTAGCAGTGAAGTGTGGGATTTTTTACTAATAATCATTGGGCAAGGGTAACAAGGGTTGAGGTGAAAGCAAAGGTGCATACCAAGCTGCCATGGTAACATTCTGATGAGGTATAGGGTTGGCTTGAGCAGCTGGTATCTGGATGACAGGGATGCTAGGACCATCAGAAGTCTATTGAGAATATCTAGGGTGAGAGAGCCCCAAATTTTGAAGGAAGTGAAAATCAGGTGGTGTGGAAGGAGGGGTTTCACTGTCCCTAGGGTCTGGCTGGTCTGAAACACTGAATGACCTAGTTCTAGGTAATCTGTTTTGAAGGTCTAGGTCGAAGAAAGGCTATAATAGAGCTGCAAGATCTTCTGGTGCAGAATTAGCTCTATGAATGTTGTTGGAAATAGTTGATCTCCTACTTACAGGTGTTCTCTTGAGGATTTTCTCAGGATTATCAACTATTTCAGGTGGGTTTGGATGAGGGCAAGCTCTCGTATGAATGGTTCTGTGAGCCATAATGTTGTTCTCGAACTAAGCAGCTTAACCCTACTTGTTACTTCTATTGTGGTTGATATTGTCTCAGGGCTGGTTTCCCAGCGGAGTCTTCATTATGTTTCGAGTCTGGTCTCTCAGTGGAGTCTGATGTGAAACCAAGATGATCAATAGGCCTACTGATCACCAGTGGAGTCTTTTCATTTTGGAATGATGGAGTCGCCAGGTGGAGGGTTTAGGGTGTATCTAAGGGGTACACTGTCCACCACAGTGCTTAGGCACTATCACCTTTCAGAAATCTCCTCTAAAACAACAAGCTCCAACCAGAGATTGATTGGGAGGGCATTTACCAGATATGTCACCTCTAAAAAGAGGATGAGATCTGGAGGCTACCTGGCCCTTTCCAGGCTTTGTCTAAGAGTATGGTGGATATTCAATAATGGAGGTCGATTCAAGAAAGGGGTGATTTACTGTCAACCTAACCAGAGTTCTAAGTTTGTGAGTCTTTTACGAATGTTTAAGGTGAAATGTACTCAGAATTCCCCAGCGGAGTCGCCATTATGTTGGGGTTCCCATGTTTTGGCCAGGTTGATAGAGACCAAAAGATGAGACAACATAGAACCACTTTCAGACCTTAGGATCTAGCCCTCCTAAGTCTAGAGAGGGATCTCTCTATGGTAGTCAAAGGTTTATGTCTTTGAAGCTCGGGTGTTATAATTTTAGGCTAGTTATAGGCTCAGGGTTGTTTATTTGATTGTTTAGGTTTGGTTGGAAGGAATTAGGAAAAGAAGGTCCAATAGAAGACAAGGATGAGCAAAGGTGAAGCTTAGGCAGAGACAGATAACTCAAAGAACATCAAAGCCATTGGGCTATGGAGTCAAGAAAGGATTTACTTGTAACTAATGTGCAAGCTTTCAATTGGGCTAGTCCTCTAGAGCATTTGGATCTTGAAGGAGATATTTGGAATGGGACATTAAGGGTTGAAAATGAAAGGAGGAGGACCAACCAACTCTGTCTATAGATCAGGCCAGAGGTCATTTAACTCCAGGCCTGCTTGGACAAAATTAGAGGCAAAACAAGGGATCTTGGAAAAATTTAATAAGGTGGCAAGGTCCTAAAGAGGTAGAGACAGGGTTCTAAACCTCCCAGTGTTCCCAACACATCCAAATAAATCCTAACAAGAACATATGAACATAGACTTCATTAATTCATACATCAGAGAGCAGGCAATAACATCCACTACACTGGTTAAACCAATTGAAACCAACATTCATAAACACATATAAGCATAAAACATAGAAGGCTGGGAGAGCAGCAACATAAGGTACCTATCAAGGGTAAATCTTATGCCAAACTTCTGATGCGAACCTGAAGAAACATGATGAAATGAAAGCAAGTCAATCACAAATACAGAGAAATGAAAACATCACCAGCTGCTTTAGATCAGGATCCAAAGAAACATGCTTGTCATATTAAAGACAACACCAATCAGGTATGTTGTGGACAATTTTGTCACCCCTACAGACAGCCTAGAGTTGCTATAGAACAGTGCCTAGGACATCTTAATATAGCAAGGAGCTCTTCTTATAGCTTGGGTTGTCAATCCAAAAGCTCTCTTACTATCTCTTGTAGAACAAGGAAATAAGTTTAGATTGGGACCAATCTTTCTCTCAGAAGCTGATACAAAGATAAGAATAATGTAGGAACATCATGTAAAACTCCCATCCAAAGGCATCAGACAGTTAAGAGACAGTTTACTGTAAAGAGGGCCAGTTCAGATAATATATCACAGAAATCAAATATCAGGAAATGAGTGAAGTGAAGAGAAATAAAGAAGATATTAATTAACATGAGACTGATACCCAGATACACAATAGAATCACATAAGGGCATATTAATTTATGAATCCTTATATGACAATGGCGTTTTAAAAGCACCCTCCTCATGCAACTAATATAGCAGAAAAGATGGAAGAAATGTACACAGAACAGTATATCATGACTAGGCATATTTAAAGCGCTTGACTAATCCCAGAGAGGGCATCAACTAGGATGAATCCTCACTGCAAACTAGTGAGCCACTCGCATTCTAGAACATGATACAAGAAGATAAATAGCATGAAATTAGATATTGTATTAACACATAAGAGAAAATTACATACTGTGAGATACCATAGACCAGAATCCTCATTACAGTTATAAATCCTCCTCACTGAGACCCTACGGGGTCTGAACCTTCATACAGAAATATTACAAAATGTATACAAAAGCCTTTTCACTGCACAGTCTGCTGATAGAAATCTGGAACCCCTCTAATGTCTTATTTCTGGGATTTTATAGAAAAGAAAGAGAATTCTCAAGAAGGAGGTAGGTGGAGCACACTTAATGACTTAATTTGAACAAAATGGCGGAAAACATTCACGCCCATATCAGGAATGACTACCATATAAATGATTGTACTTGGATGGAGGGGAAAATATGCTACAATAAAGCCTTGAGGTTGCTTGTGTTTGTGCATGGTACTCTCGGCCCCTTGAGCCTGGAGTCGGAATTTATATTTTTCGGTGCTGGACGCTGAACTTCTTGATCTTCTATTGATATTCTTTGTAACCTCATTTATGTTTTCAGCTACCAGCACCCGCCCCTTTTGAATTTCCCTGGGGATTCAATAAATGTTCATTTAGCTTCCATAAATGATGGTCTTATCAGTACATCTCCCCAGGTTTTTTTCCCATTATTCTGCACCTGCTGAATGATCCTTCGAAATTCATTCGGTCTCTGTTAATGGGAACGGAAATTAATGGAGGCTCCCTGTTGCTACAACCTGCAAAAATCCACAAACATTTTAAGGAAAATAGGCACTGAGATAATGGTGTGATGAGTTACGTGCGTGTGAAGGTGAAGACACGCAGAAATGGTGAACAATGGGGAACAGTGGAAAACACAAGAGAATGGTGGAGACACGAAAGGCAACGGTAGGATTTACGATGGAATGGCACTAGATAAACGAGGAAGAGGTATATAATATGAATTTGTGATAATATGTGTCAACGGAGAACACAAATGACTGGGGTGGATGTAGGTGACACGCGGGCGTACGAGAGGATTAGCGGAAGGGATGACGTGGATATCATGGAGTGGGACCCGGGGATCTAATCGCAATCGGGAATCAAAAGGGGGAGGGGGGAGGAATGATACATAGATAACTTCCGATGCGATTGGGGGGCAGATCCCCTTTTAAAACTGAAATTCCAATGACTTTCTGATTTACCAAGGAAAAGGCCTTTTATACGGACAGGCGGAAGTATCATATGGTGGGGCCCAGCAGGTCAATCGTGATCGGAGATCGGGGCATGGAAGTGATTGCAATCGCAACGGGGAGGAAGTGTGATGCGATCGATAAGGGAGGATGGAGCGATCGGGGTGGTGGGGTAATCGGAGAGGTGTGATGACCCGATCAATCCCATCGCAAATGTTTTGCGATGGATTAATCGGAACAGTTGTAACTCAACTCTCGATTGGAACGGACATCGCGATTGCGATTAATAAATGAGGTTTTATATACATAAAAATTTATAATGAAGCTTCATAACGATGCATGGTGGGGAAGTGGTTTGAGCTTGCAGCAAAAGGGGCCAGGCCTTAATGTGATATTTGAATATGGAATTTCGGCCCATTTGAATAATTAGATGAAGATCTGGTTGGGTACAACATTTGGCTCCACCTGGGGACGGCGTGTTCATGCTTGAATGCGTCGAGAACCTGCAGACCACTGATCTTCCGCTTTCCAGAACTTATCTTCAAAATTTATCAGCGCACTCATCAGACCAAAACTGAAGTGAAATATATATATATATATATATATACAATATATTACAATCCAACTTGCTCTGCCTGGATCAACTCTGAAAATAGGGCTTGAGAAATTTTCCATTTACAAGGGCATCCAACACATCACCCTGTAAATTTTCCAGCTCAAAAGTATTGTTCCTTCCCTGCTTTACAATTTTGAAAGGACCGAACCATAGCGGATCAAATTTAGCATGCTTTCCCTTTTCTGCTCTTCGAACATCCCACCTGAGAACCAGGTCTCCAATTTGAAATTTTCTATCTTTTGCGTGGCGATCAAAAACATTCTTCATTTTTTCCTGATATTCTTCCAGTCTCTGATTTACCTGGTCTCGTGTCTCCTCTAATTCCACTAATTGACTTATTCTTCTGATCATATCATCTGGTTCTTCCTGACTTTCCTGCATGAAGCGTGCTACTGGTAATGCCAATTGCACAGGAAACACAACTGCTTGCCCATATACCAATTCATAGGGGGATTTCCCTGTTGCTCTCTTACTGGTTATCCTATTCGCCCATAGATAAAATTTTAATTGAGAGTCCCAGTTCTTCTGATTCTCACTTATTGTTTTCTTCAAGGCCCTCACCAGGGTTTTATTAGATGACTCTGCTAAGCCATTCCCCTGGGGATAGTAAGCTGTGGAGTGAGTCAATGTAATGTTATACCTTTGGCAGAAATTTACAAACCTGGCAGACTTGAAAGCCTGCGCGTTGTCAGTTACAATTCTAGCAGGACAGCCAAACCTAGATATGATATTTTCCTCCATGAACCTCATTATTACGGCATCTGTAGCATTTCTGGTAGGTATGGCTTCCACCCATTTCGTGAAATAATCTGTGGCTGTTAGTATCCATTTATATTGGCCACTTGATGGGGGATGTATCTCTCCTATAAATTCTAATCCCCATTTCTGAAATGGTTCATTCACATGAATAGGAATCAAGGGTAGAGCTGCTAATTTCTATCTTTCTGCAAATATTTGGCACTTTTCACATGCTATGACCCAAGAAAAAGCATCTGAGTACAGTTTTGGCTAGTAAAAACCAGCCCTCAATATTTTATGAGTTGTAGCCCTCCAACTGGAATGTCCTCCACAAATTCCTTCATGAAATTCTGTCATTACATTCTGCACTTCATTTTCTATGAGGCATAACAGTAATATACCTAGAGGGTCTCTCCAATAGAGCTATCCATTGGCAATTATATATTTCTGAGATTTCATCCTTACAGCTCTGTATTTTATTTTATCACAACTTGGAGGACAGCTAAGTGTTAAAAGATATTCAACTATTTCCTTATACCAAGGGCTAGTTAGATATTTCATATGTATCTTTTGAGTGGCCATCTCTAGCCGTTGCTGTTCTTCTTCTTTCTCGGATTCTTCATTTGCTATCACAGATAAATTAATGCCTAAGGCCTGATTATTTGATTCAGATAGAATCTTAGCAAGTCCCTGTCCTTTAATCAATTTGGTAGGCCTTATGTCCAAATCATATTCTTGTATTTTTTCAATCCATCTTCCTCTTTTTCCTTCGCTATCTCCCTGAACAAGAATGTCTTTGACAGCTGCTGTGGGGACATAGGCAGTAATGTGAGATTGCAGAACATATATTCTAAAAGCTTTAAGGGACTTTACCAGGGCATATGCCTTCTTCTCCAATATATTGTATTTCAATTCAGCATCATAAAGGACTTGACTGAAGAAAGCTATAGGTTGCTCATATCCCTCTTCATTTTTCTGCAATAATACTCCAGCAATTGTATGAGGTGAAGCAAATGAAAATATCATAAATGGCTTTTTGTAATCTGGTCCAGCTAGCACAGGAGCTTCAGCGAACGCCTGTTTTATCCTTGTGAATGCATCTCTAGACTCCTGGGACCATTTTACTTCATTCTCCTTTTTCAACATATCAGTTATATGCCTAACTATCTTGGCATAGTTAGGAATGAACCTTCTCAAAAAATTGATTCGACCTAAAAACACCTGTACTTCCTTCTTATTCCTGGGTAAAGGAATACTATTTATTACTTCCACTCTCTTAGGGTCTATTTTCACACCATCTTTAGTTACAATGTGCCCTAATAGTTTCCCCTCATCTAATGCAAACAAAGATTTCTGAGGATTAAGAGAAAGGCCATACCTTCTTCATTTTTGAAAAGTTCTTCTTAAATGCTCAATATGCTCATCATCATTCTTTGAAAACACTGTGATATCATAAAGATATAACACCAAAAACATGTCCCACTCCCCAACAAAGGCTATGTCCATTGCCCTCTGAAAAGTAGCTCCTGCATTAATCAATCCAAATGGCATTCTGCCATACATAAATGTTCCCCATGGTGTAGTGAATGCTGTTTTCTTATGATATTCTGGAAGTAAAGCCACCTGATTGTAGCCAGAAAAACCATCCATCATTGACATTCTGGATGCTCCCACTACTTTCTGCAGGATGTGGTCCATCTTGGGCAGTGGATAATTATCCTTTAGAGATGCTCTATTTAAATTTCTGAAGTCCACACACAGCCTTATTTATCCATTCTTCTTTCAAATAGGTAAAAGGTTTGCTATCCATTCTGAGTATATCAATGGCACAATTATTTTGGCCTTCAGTAGCTTCTTGATTTCCTTTTCAATAGAGGGAAGCAGCAAAGGGTTTATCTGTCTGAGCTTCTGCTTATAAGGCTTTGCACCTTCCCTCAAAGGAATTTTATTCTGCATTATGTTAACATCAAAAGTTTTTAGGTCCTGATAGGACCAAGCAAATACATCTTTGTAAGATTGAAACAACTTCAAATATTTTTCTTTGTATTCTTCTGGGACTCTTTTAGATAATTTTACAATTTTGGGATCAGCATAAGTATCCAGATTTAAATCTCCCACTTGATCTTCTTCTGTCACTTTGTTTGGCTGCAATGGAATATCATCTTTGTTAAATAGTCTTTCTAGAGGCACCAGACCTCTAGGTATAACATTTCCGTTCAGCTGCAGCACTTTATTCCCTGCTATCTTCTCTTCCCATCTGTTTTTTGTAATGTTCTCAGCCTCCTCTTCTTCATTATCGTCAATCTCCGTGTTTGAGAATTCTCCCACTGTCTCCATGAATCTCTTCATCTGTTCATCATCTTCAAATACCTTTCAATGCTTAATATTATCTGGAATGGATGGTCTGTAACATACCTCCACTTCATATCTTAAAAGCGGGTTCTGAGGAGGACGGAATGTACTGGCAGCTACAGCAAGAGAATCTGCTATTCTGTTTTGCTCCTGGGGCATGAACTGTATGCTAAATTCCAAGAAGAAATTTTCTACCATGTCCCATACTTCGTTTCTATAAGCTCTCAGCCGTGGATGCTTAGTTTGGCATTGATTTTTTATTTGTGTCACCACCAGCTCAGAGTCTCCCAAGACTTTTAAACATTGGATGCCCATGTTTCTAGCTGTCTCCAGTCCCAATAATAGTGCCTCATATTCAGCTACATTGTTTGTAGCCTCATACTCCAATTTAAAGGACAGTGGCACCCATTTTCCTGCAGGAGAGATTAATAACACCCCAGCTCCATTGCCTTCTTTTGAATTTGCCCCATCAAAATGCAAAGTCCAAATTTCTGATTCCTGATATTCTTTAGGCCGCTCAACTTGGATTTGACCAAAAAAGGGCTCATGAGCATAATTTTGATTTTCTTCTAACATCAAGCACGAAAAATCTCCCTCTTTTTTATAAATTGGAGAATTCTCTGAGTAGTCAGCCTTAGTTACCATTTTAACAAATCTAGTCTCCCTGTATAACCTCCTTTCCTGGCCTCCAAAGACTGGGATAGTAGCATATGTTAAATCCAGCTTGATTGACCCACCGATTTTTGTACCCCAGGACCTCGACAGCAGCATGCCAAAGCGGGCTGGGATATCAGCAACCACAATGTCCATGACCACACTCTTTGCTGGAATTTGGGCCAAATTGACCACTAAATCTTTAATCATTCCCAAGCATTTAACTCTTTTAGAATCAAATGAATATAGGTCTTTATATGGTCTTGTAATTTGCAGTCCTAGTTGTTCCATGACAGACAGAGGCATAAGATTATGGGAGGCCCCAGAATCTAACATACAATTATGTAACAGTAGATCATGGATGACTAGAGACACATAAAAAGGAGGAGTAGAAGGGTCTATCTCCTCGACATGTGGACCAAATACTACCATGGGTATTTCTTCTTGTAGGTTTAGACTATCAGGCACAATCGGTGTTTCAGGAGGGAGTATGAAGGAAGTAACTTGAGACTGATATACAGGTTGTTTTAACAATTCTGTCAATGGGATTGGAATCTTAATCTTCTCAAGTTATTTTTGTAAATTGAAAGCAGAAGGAGGCTTTTCTATCGGAACTTCTTTTGACTCTTTATTTTCAGCTGAAGATTTAATTTCTTTTGACACATGCTCAGCATTAGGAGGACTGACTATTTTTGAAGAAGAAGGAATCTGATCATTGGGATGCAAAGGAGCATTTAGAGGATTCTTACCTTTTTCTATGTTCTTCTTTGTTGCTGATTCCTTCTGAGCGGACGCTTCTTTCTGAGGTGGCTCTTCTTCTTGGTCTTGAGTTTGGGTCCTCTTTCTTGAAGATCTGAGATCATACTTTACATTGAATTGTGCTTGCATGAAATCAACAAATTGCTTACAGTAATGGTCAATCTCTGCTTCTTCTTCTTCATCTTGCAATGGGCATTCCATATCATCATTATTTGAAAAAGCCAGATTTGAATCTTCTAATCCATAAGCTGCATCTCCAGTAGATTCATCTGCTGGTCCTTCCAGGTATAGGGGATGAGGTACCTGGTCTTGTTGTTCCTTTGCTTCTCTAGGCAATATCTGCAATGGGGACCTTCTGTACTGGGGATTATATCCTCTGTTGGGAGCATTATAGAAATTCTTGGGAGCTGCATTCTTAGCTTCCAGTTCAAGATTGACCATCTTCTTTATCAGTTTTCTTATTTCATCCATTTTATTTGAATCCTTTTCCTGATTATAGGTAGAAACCTCTTCTTTGCCTCTCCTCTTAGTATCTTGCTTGACTTTTCCCTTTAATTTCCCAGTGGAGACAAAGTTTGCTTCCAACTCTAGAGCCTCTGACTATGAATCATCCAGCGTAGCAGGTTTTCTTTCCCTCAATGCGAAGCTGAAATCAAAATCAAAGGCTGCTATAAAAACTATCTTAGCAGCTGCTTCATGGGGCTTCATTTCAGGAGGCAGGCTCAAATATAACTTGTTGAATATTTTGATAAACTCTGATACCCCTTCATTTTTCTTCTTCTTCATAGTATTAAACTCAGTAATACACTGACCATGATCTTTCTTTTCCCCCCATTTCCTGAGAAAAGTATTCTCCATAATATCCCAGGTGGTTATTGAACGGTTTCCCAATGTTTTGAACCATTTTCTGGCTTCACCCTCCAAAGATTGCACAAATAATATTAAGACCACATCCAGATGTTCAACATTTAAGTTTTCTACAAAAGAACAGAAGGTCTCAAGATGTTTTTGAGCATCAATTTCGTTTTCACCATTAAATATCGGCAGAATATTCAAATAATCCTGTGGCATATCATTTAGCACTTGGGGTAAGGCCAGAGGAGCATATTTGTTCAATAGAAAAGCAGGAACATTATCCATTGGAGGAGGTGGGGGTTGTGCAAAAATCTGAGAAACAAATGAAGGGAGAGGAGTAGGAGGAAGTGGAGTATGAATGAAAATGGGAATATATTGCACAGAAGCCTGAGGTGTAGATGGGAATAGTTCATGGTTAACAGCAACTACTTCTGTGACTTCTTTAATTTCCTCGGCCTCGTAAGTAGGATGAGAATCTTCTTCAATCCAGGCACTACCTCTACGTGGAGTTCCTGAGTAAAACTCAGGAGTTTCTTTTCTAACTTCTTGAGAAGAAGAGGGCGGATAATATTCAACGGAATATTCAGGGTTTTCAGCACGAACTGACTTCCTCTCCTTATAATCTCTTTTATGAATGATCCTTTCTGGGTTAGACACGTAAGGTGTCTTTGATTAAGAAGTATCTGACCTCAAATGCATCTTACGAGGAGCCAGGACTACCAATAAATTTATCAAATAAAAGCAGTGGAGTCGCCAAGGTGAGAGATACGCAACTCTTCAACTCTCCGTGCTCACCTGATTAGAGAGTGAAAATGATTTGTCAAGACCCAGGGAAATTGATATTCTTGAAATCCTTCCCCGGCAACGGCGCCAGAAAGATGTTGTGGACAATTTTGTCACCCCTAGAGACAGCCTAGAGTTGCTATAGACCAGTGCCTAGGACATCTTAATATAGCAAGGAGCTCTTCTTATAGCTTGGGTTGTCAATCCAAAAGCTCTCTTACTATCTCTTGTAGAACAAGGAAATAAGTTTAGATTGGGACCAATATTTCTCTTAGAAGCTGATACAAAGATAAGAATAGTGTAGGGACATTATGCAAAACTCCCATCCAAAGGCATCAGACAGTTAAGAGACAGTTTACTGTAAAGAGGGCCAGTTCAGATAATATATCACAAAAATAAATATCAGGAAATGAGTGAAGTGAAGAGACATAAAGAAGATATTAATTAACATGAGACTGATACCCAGATACACAACAGAATCACATAAGGGCATATTAATTTATGAATCCTTATATGACAATGGCATTTTAAAAGCACCCTCCTCATGCAACTAATATAGCAGAAAATATGGAAGAAATGTACATGGAATAGTATATCATGACTAGGCATATTTAAAGTGCTTGACTAATCCCAGAGAGGGCATCAACTAGGATGAATCCTCACTGCAAACTAGTGAGCCACTTGCATTCTAGAACATGATACAAGAAGATAAATAGCATGAAATGAGATATTGTATTAACACATAAGAGAAAATTACATACTGTGGGATACCAAAGACCAGAATCCTCATTACAGTTATAACTCCTCCTCACTAAGACCCTACGGGCTCTGAACCTTCATACAGAAATATTACAAAATGTATACAAAATCCTTTTCACTGCACAGTCTACTGATAGAAATCTAGAACCCCTCTAATGTCTTATTTCTGGGCTTTTATAGAAAAGAAAGAGAATTCTCGAGAAGGAGGTAGGTGGAGCACACTTAATGACTTAATTTGAAAAAAATGGCGGAAAACATTCACGCCCATATCAGGAATGACTACCATATAAATGATTGTACTTGGCTAGAGGGGAAAATCTGCTGCAATAAAGCCTTGAGGTTTCTTGTGTTCGTGCATGGTACTCTCGGCCCCTTGAGCCTGGAGTTGGAATTTATATTTTTCGGTGCTGGACGCTGAACGTCTTGATCTTCTGTTGATATTCTTTGTAACCTCATTTATGTTTTCAGCTACCAGCACCCGCCCCTTTTGAATTTCCCTGGGGATTCAATAAATGTTCATTTAGCTTCCATAAATGATGGTCTTATCAGTACATCTCCCTAGGTTTTTTTCCCATTATTCTGCACCTGCTGAATGATCCTTTGAAATGCATTCGGTCTCCATTAATGGGAACAAAAATTAATGGAGGCTCCCTGTTGCTACAACCTGCAAAAATCCACAAACATTTTAAGGAAAACAGGCACTGAGATAATGGCGTGATGAGTTACGTGCGTGTGAAGGTGAAGACACGCAGAAATGGTGAACAATGGGGAACAGTGGAAAACACAAGAGAATGGTGGAGACACGAAAAGCAACGGTAGGATTTACGATGGAATGGCACTAGATAAACGAGGAAGAGGTATATAATATGAATTTGTGATAATATGTGTCAACGGAGAACACAAATGACTGGGGTGGATGTAGGTGACACGCGGGCATACGAGAGGATTAGCGGAAGGGATGACGTGGATATCATGGAGTGGGACCCGGGGATCTAATCACAATCGGGAATCAAAAGGGGGAGAGGGGAGGAATGATACACAGATAACTTCCGATGCGATTGGGGGGCGGATCCCCTTTTAAAACTGAAATTCCAATGACTTTCTGATTTACCAAGGAAAAGGCCTTTTATACGGACAGGCGGAAGTATCATATGGTGGGGCCCAGTAGGTCAATCGCGATCAGAGATCGGGGCATGGAGGTGATTTCAATCGCAACGAGGAGGAAGTGTGATGCAATCGATCAGGGAGGATGGAGCGATCGGGGCGGTGGGGTAATCGAAGAGGTGTGATGACCCGATCAATCGCATCGCAAATGTTTTGCGATGGATTAATCGGAACAGTTGTAACTCAACTCTCGATTGGAACGGACATCGCGATTTCGATTAATAAACGAGGTTTTATATACACAAAACTTTATAATGAAGCTTCATAACGATGCACGGCGGGGAAGTGGTTTGAGGTTGCGGCAAAAGGGGCCAGGCCTTAATGTGATATTTGAATATGGCATTTCGGCCCATTTGAATAATTAGATGAAGATCTGGTTGGGTACAACAAGGTACATCATAGCCCATAGCTTGAACATTCAGTCTAAATACATCTAATCTCAGCCTATCTTACAATGTTACACAGAGAACTTGTCTCAAGAGGAAAATACTTGCGTTCCACTGATTTCTCATCAAAAACCATTACAATGTTTCCTTCTATGCTTTATAGCAAAGGGTGAACCTAAGATCGATTGAAGGAGTAGGTGAAAATTAAATGTATCATTAAACATAACAATGAATGCAGGGCCGAAACCCATTCTGCTTGACCTACTATGTATTTAGTCTCTGTCACCTTCCTTGTGAAAGAATGATCTGCTTTGGATATGATCTTGACATTTTTGGTCGAAGTACTCCTGGTGTTGTAAACAAAAAATAAAATAAACTGATCAAAGGTATGTCTCATAAATGTCTGACTATTTTTGAGCTGTAGTCTGGTGGAAAACTCTTCAGGGACATGGTGCACAATAAAAGTTGTTTGGGCACCATGTACTTGATGAATAAAAAACATTCTGTTGATGAAAAACCATGATATTACCTTTTTCCTGTGCTCAGGATCCTTTGATCGATTCCTCGGGGTCTATAATCTACTACTTTGTCTCTGAAAACATTGACTTAGGGCTCGAGATCTTCATTACCTTGCCTTAATATTTCTACTTGTACTGAATGACTCTGCCTTTTCATCTTGCTTCTGACAGGGTAGCTCGGGCCTTTAATGGTGCTGGAAGGTTTTCACAGATCTTGAACCCTGTTCTTTGAACAAACGACCTGTCTTCACCTTCCCGGGCCTTTTTCATTAAATGTACCACAGTACAGAGCTTTATTGCATCTCTCGGTCGCTGCATGGGAAACTGGGCGATCATGGCGGCCATTCTTTCTTTATATCCCTACAAGAACACGAAAACTATGAAGAAATCCATGGACGTGACCGACGGATGAGGTGGATGGAGCTAACGAACGCATTTGGTGACAAGGCAGAATAAATTACGGAGGAAACAGTGAAATTTTTCTCTGGTAGGTAATTGACAGAACACAGAACGAAAACGAATGAGAAAACATTAAAAACACGAAAAGAATCAAATATACGCGATGGAATGGGAGAAGGTACAGATGGAACATGTGGAGCTGACGTGGAGGGACTGGGTGAGGGTGGAATATTCAATGAAGGAGGATGGATGCGGGTCGTCGATCGTGAAAGAAATCGACGACTGTCAGTGCAACAGGGAGAGGTGACGACGGGTCAGACGTACGAAGGAGACAAGTTATCGGGGGTGAAACTTCTCTGAATGAAAAGCATTGGATGAGCCCCTCCAGATCTGACGGTTTTGAAAAATTCCACTGGGCGTCTCGTACCGGAAGTTAATGTGCAAAATGGGCAGTTTTCGAAATAGTACACTCGGACACATGGCAGGAGATGAGTGGAATCGATGGGTGTCCAGGGAAAACCACTCAGCGCCCAACGGTGGTGCAGAAAAAACCATTGTTGTTTATGAACAGTGAAAGAGAAAAAGGGGGGACCACCGCTTCGGGCACACTCCACGCCGTTGGATCTGGTCTTTAACGGATGATGGAGATGGACTACGGGGGGGCCAAGGTGTATGGCCATGAGATTTTGGAGTGACCCCCCATAGTGAATAACAGTCGTTCGATCGGGTTTTCCCACATCCCGAGGAGTCAACTACGGGGGCTCCATGGTTTGAATCTATGGATGGAGTAAAGCCCCCACAGGGGAAACGCTTCGGTCACGGCGCTGGGTCTTATGGAAAAAGGTGCGGAGGCTAATGGTGAAAGGGGCCAGGACTCGAAATATGATTTTTGCACATTTTAAAGCATTTTTTGGCCCAAGGGAAGGAACGATAGGGAGGCAAGGTGGAGAATTAGGGAAATAAAGGGTGATGGGGGAGTTTAAGGGGATTTTGGAGAATTTAAGAGGGTGATGGTGGGGATAGAAGGAAGAAAAGGGGTTTTGACAAAGGAAAGGGGAGGGTAAAATGGGGGTATTTGCAGGGGTATAAAGGGGCAATAGTGAGCCTTTTGAGGAATGGATCAGCAGAGGGGATATATGTTAGGCACAGCACAAAGAGACTCCAAGGAGGATGAATTTTCAGGGGAAAGGCATTCCTTGGAGGCTCCAGAACAATCTAGCCCCCAACTTGCTTGTCAAGAATTTCATAGGGGGGCTAACAAGCAGCAGTAAATCCATTTCAATTTTTTCTCAGTAGGCGAGTGATTGGGGGAAAATACAATTGATGGATTGCTATTTTTTAGGAATTTGATATTGAATTTTTTTTCTGCCAAGTCCAAGAAATCATTAGTATTTGCGGAGTTGATTTCTGATTTTCCCTATGGAGAAGAGATTGTTTATGAAGAATCATTTCTCGATGAACATATTTTTCTCATTTCTTCACAGGATCCTTGGTATGGGGATCTCATATTTTATCTCCAGACTTCGAATTTTCCCTTATCTTTTTCAAACATGAGCACTGAAAGTTGCATCACTTAGCCAAAATTTATTTGATTGTTGGTGACACTCTATATCGTCGTGGGGTTGATTCGATCCTTAGACGGTTCTTAACACTCGAGGAAGTTGAGGTTGTGATCAATGATTGCCATGGTGGAGCTTCTGGTGGTCATTTATCTGGGCTTGTTTTTGGTTCGTTAAGGTGACTATTATAGGCAACCTTTATGCTTCTCATTCAATTGTCAACCCAGGGCAAGTCCTCTTATTTCAAGAGTGTGAGCATAGTATATGCGAGTGACATAGGAAATAGCTACTCTATATTACTCTGAAGAATATCAAATAATTATTGAAGTTCAATCAACTCAAAAGGAAATAGGATTGTAAAATTCCATTATATATCCTCTCTAAATAAGCTTAGCGAGAATAATCTATGATTCAACAACATACTCGATGAATTGAACAGTATTCCTACTGAATGGAACAACTACTCAACAAATTGAACAGTAATTTTTTATTTTAATTTTGCAATGGAATTCTCTTGCAAACTAATTGGCTAACATTCTTCTGTATTAAACACAACAGGAAATCCTATAGTAATGATAGAAAGATCTAATTATTGGCGATATAAAGCATTGAACAGAAATTGTGCTAAATCTTATAAACAGAGATGAAGGAATTGAGAAAACGATGAAAATTTACAACAATTGTAAAACTATTACTGCAAACCATAAACATGAGCAATAAACTTCCTATGTGACATGGGAAACTGCAGCATCACAGGCGTAGAAGTTTAACAAGTAGAAATATATCTCACAGAATGCATCAAATAACTAAACATAAATTCCGTAATTAACGTATAGTACAGAGGTGAGCACGGAAACTCCCAAGCCTGGGCACAAACCAGTAGATTCAGTGCAATGCAATGGAAAACTCAGGAAATGACTATTCAAAATACCAAAATTCTTCATTAAATAAAATTCAAGACATCAACAAAACTGGATAGTTTTGTCTTGATATTCCTATTACATAAGATAATTTTTATTCCTCTTCCCCCTCTCTTTTCCATCCTTAGCCTTTTGAAAGGCGATTTTGCTCCGTGGAATGGTCTTTTCCAAATGACATCCCACTGATCATGGCTATCGTTTGAGTTCTTCAGACGTGGATCTATATTTCCATCTTCCGCTCATCCCTAGGGGTTACTGTGGATTCATTTTCTCTATCTGTTAGATGTCTTTTGGTCATCATCGATTCAACTGCCTCATTTTTCTGCGAATAAATATGAAATAAGTCAAATCCTTGTTTTTTTAAACATGCTTCTTATCGTTAGTCTATTTGTCCTGATTTTTCATTGACCCTCATTTCCTTTATTGTTAAGACGAGAGAAATTATAAAAATGTATGATAATTCGAAGTAAAATTAGGGTGAAAACATACCTTAATTCCGGCCCAACATACTCCCCCATTTACCTATTTGCAGGTCCTTGTGCAAACAAATGGTTGAGATGTAACTGTGTCAAGGAATAGGCAGGGTAGACTTCTTCCTTGTATGCTATGAAACCCTATTTCTATCTAATTCTTGCAAATGCAGTTTTTGTGTGCCCTTTTGGCAGTTCGTAGTCATGATCATAACCCTCAGGGCGGTACCATATGAGAGGGCATCTATACCTGCACCCTAAACATGCAAGACCCATGTTGAAGACCATGTTACTATATAAGAGGAATATGGAGATAGCTGCTTTGAATTTTTTGTAGCCAAATGGCTCCCTATTTTTTACATTGTTTGTGGAGGCCATCCACCATTGTTTGGCTGCTGGCAGGGCTGCTTCCCAAATGTCTTCGAAATACTCCCGCCCATGCTCTGTAATGTCTTTATGGATGGGTCCTAGCTTAGTACTTACACCCTTTCTGCGCATGAAATTCTTGTGTTGGATGAACAACTGCAGGGGTTTAGTAGCCTTTCCTCTAACCCATAGGTCTAGGCCATCTTCTCTCTTTTGGAAAATTTTATAGGCTTTGGCGACCTAATATGGTTCTTAGAAAAAGAGAGGAAGGCCTAGAACTAAGCATCTCCTATAAAGGGACTAGGATTGTTGTCCATGTCCTCTTCTAGAAGGAAGTTGTGCATGTAAAGTTCACATAAAAGGATTTGGACTTGTTCATATTGATCATTGCAGCAATGAACAAATTCCTCTATGGTTTTGAAAGTTGCAGGCTTCCCTACCCAGATGGACTTGATTTTCAACAGTAAATATTGTTCCACTAGGAATAGGGCATAGTTGGTGGCTGGTGCCTTGCATGTTAGTGCATCATAATATAGATAAAAAATTGTAGTGATTTGTTTCTTGGCCTGATCCACCTGGCCTTATGCCCTTTTTACCTTTTCCTGCTCCTCTTTGAGCTGGGAAAATGTTTCATCTTCTGTGGTAGAAAGGTTTGTGAATTTATTTAGCAGTGCCTAATACTCTTGTGCAGGTACTACTTCCTTTTTACACTGTGCCAACTCATGCTATGTTTGAATTAATTAATTATGCCATTTTTTATTAACAACTCTTTAAACTAGAGGAGCATAGGTAGGGGTTTACTCCATTTGGGTTTCATTTTCTTCGGTGAATTCTTTCCTAGTTTGAACAGAGGCTTTGATGGTGTCCACCATGTCTATTTTTACCTAAATCTCAACGATGCTTTCCAAGTCAATCTGTATCTTAGCCTCAGCAGTATCTGCTACGTCAGTGTGCATCTCAACCTCAATAGTATCTAACAAATTAGTGACCAATTATGTTTTAGTTTCTGTGGTGGTCAATTATTTCTTAGTATTATGGGCCTTGTTTATCTCTTTCAACTACTTCCTTAAATGTTTTACCAATTTCCTTAACCTTCAGCAGGTTCTGATTAATTTATTGAACTTCTTTTCAGCTAAATTTTCTTCTGGTCTAGTCTTAGCAGGGGGTGGAGAAGCATGTTGGGCCATGAATACGACCACTTTTTAACACTTATTTCATCCAATTTAACTCTTCTTTATCATATCATTTATTATAATTTATCATATAAATCCATGTTATTATGATTTATGCTTTTATGGATGAATATTATTTATTCTCCTTTATTTTTAATAAATTGATGATTATTATGCATAATTTTATCAATGATGGTTTATTAATATCACTCACCATTTTAGACTCCAATATATTTGCCAAACTACAGATTTGATTTCCAAATAATCATGAAATATTCCAACTCAGAAATTCGCTGGAATAAAAAGTGACAGTTTTGCGGTTGCGATTCTGAGCAAATGAAGAAGAATCTAGAAAATCCGGAACATGGGTTTTGTCCAGAACGGGCCCAATTAATGTTAGTGGAGTGGTTTGCAAAACATCGGCCTGTACTGAGAGAAGCACAGGGTTCTTTGAGCATGATTTTCTCAGATTTGTTGTTGCGTCCGTTCTCCAAATCTCGGCTACAAAGCCAATTCGCCTTGCTCTTGTTGAAAGATTGTTGGAAATATATTTTCTGGTTGATCAAGTTGTTGGGAGCAATCCAATATTGTTATGGGAGATCATATTTGCTATTTAATTTCTCCTCCTTATGATTATAAAAGGAGAGCATGTATTGTGTATTGGAGAACAATGGATGATTATTGAATTCCCTTTGTAACACTATAATTCCTTGACTCTTGTGAGAAAAGAGCAAATGATGTAAAAGCTATTCATGTTTTATTAATACAAAGAGACGTTCTCGTTCTATTTCTCAAGCTCTGCAGTAGCCCAACGGTGTTTAACTGGTGGTTGAGGGCTCGACCCTGGTGGATCGATCCACTGTTTGTATTTTTATTCTTTTATTTCTGTTGTGTGAAGTGTGTCTACTATTTATTTCGATTACAGAGTTGATTGACTGCTGTTAGATTGAATACAGATCCATTAACTAATTACATTTCTATTTAATTTGATGTTCATTTATCTTGCTATCATTATGAAAGCTTTGTCATTCTGTATTCGATTCTAAGTTATTATTCTTTGTGATTGATTGATCTGTAGTATTGGCCAACGATAGATTGAAGTATTGAGATTAGTTGAGTTTGTAATTTCTGTTCAAATTATATTGCTATTCCAGTTCTAGTTATTGCTTATTTATGATCCATAGCTTTACTTTAGTAGATAGTTTGGTTACAGTTGTTGTGTATGCATAGGAGTTACAAGATTGTTGTTCCTTTTTAGCCTTTGCAGTTCCTTTCAGTTATCTTTATCAGCAAGTAGTTCGAGTTCGATTTCATTTCGATAGTTTTAAGATCACCAACTGTAGAGGACAGATGTTCTTACTCCCAAGTCCCCAGATTGGTTATCTTGCATCAATTTCTAAGGGAAGGAGTTATTGCTACTATATCCTTGATTGATGTTTTGCAGTTTGATTTAATTCAAGTTTCAGAGCATTTCCATTTGTAATTAGGTTCCTTTACAAGCATTTGTTTATTCTTGAATTTATAATTTTGTACTACATCTTCACAGCATTGCTCTTGGATGAATTGCAGCCTCAGACAGAGTACACTCCTGAAATAAAAAGTCGCTCCCGGATTGATAATTAATGTGAGATAAATAGGTGTTAAAAATATACCTTTTATACCTCAACAGGGCAGCAACCTCTTTTTTAGGGATGGTGGTGCCAATTTCAAGTTTGCTTGTGGTGGTGTCTTATTCTTGTACTTCAGATTTTAATTCTACATGAGGGACCTGGCTAGGTGAGACAATATTTCCCTCAGGTGTCCAAGGAACTATTTCCATGCTTGTGTTTTTTTCCAAGGGGATGGTGTCTCGTGACTGATTTTCGGATTCGTCCTCCTCTTCTGCATGCTCCCCGTCATTCGCTCCATCACTCTCGAGAGGGGACAAGGCCCTAAAAGCATGTGGTTCCTCTTGATAGGGTAATACCTCGGTGTGGTCGGAGCTTCTGG
Source organism: Pinus albicaulis (assembly GCA_034641835.2). Taxonomy (NCBI): domain Eukaryota; kingdom Viridiplantae; phylum Streptophyta; class Pinopsida; order Pinales; family Pinaceae; genus Pinus; species Pinus albicaulis. Next base: position 1,372,025,771 of record CM076577.1, read on the forward strand.
CAGTGGAAAAATGGTCTAATGGCTCTTCTTGTTCTCCATCTTGCTCAGACAAGCTTTTAGTTTCATGGGATGCCCTCATTTTCTCCAAGACTCGAGCCATCTCCTCCTCATAATCTTGTAAGGGTATATTTTGAGGGCTAGAGGGTATTGAGCAGGATGGCCCTACCTCCTTTATAAAATCTAAGGTTCCTTGAAGTATTTTGGACCGCTTTTTCCTGCTTGGTTCTGAAGTTGAGGCACGGGTCCTTTTCCTTCTAGGTATGTTCATTCTGGGGAGGTCAATTTCAGTCCCGCCAGGATGTTCCTTAGGTACCTCTGTGGCAGGGTTAACAAAGTTGTCCCAGGCTATCTGTTGCTTGCCCAAATCATGTATGGTGATTAGTTTGATTAGCCCGTGGTGACTGAAAACTGCTTGATGGTTTTTAGCTTTTCTTATTCGAACAAAAGTGCCATGTAATATAGAATCTAAGAAAGAAGGCATGTTAACTGATATATTTTGTTTTTAGCACAGCTAATAGTTTGAGTTGACGAGGTTTTACCACATCTTGGCGTCCATCACATGTAATGAATCTCTAGATTAATTTCGTCAGTTCGTGGCACGGTTGATGTAGAGAGGTAGGGTTAATCCCTTTTCCTTCTCGCTCCAATGGCTCTTTCGAACCTTGGTATGTTGCGACGCCTCTTGTAAGAGAAGGTGTTTCTATTTCCATCTCTCTCCTTCCACTGGTATCCCGGAGACTTCAGCAATAATATCTTCTATGACCGATAAAATTCTTCCCCTAAGCCTCGTCTGTCTCTCCTATAGGTTTTGTAGGAACTCAATTGCTATCTCTGTATCAAATCCTTGTAATCTGTGTAAATATGGCAGCCATCTAGCTTACTGGAGGATAGTGCTAGCTACATCTGAAATCAGGAAGTTTGAAGGTTCATTCCAGAGAGACTTTTCTCCCATGGCTGATGCGTTTTCTTGAGCTAATTTCTCTTTTTGATTGTGTTCTCTTTTGGCTTTGTTATTTAGAATGAACACTGTATGCAAGAGAAAGGGAAATATTAGCCTTCTGTAGGTAACTTCATACCTTAATTGCGATGCTACTTTGGTATTATCAATGTATCCAATAGAATTTGTGCAGGAAATTCACATGCTTTCTTATTTATGAATAATTACACCCCCCCTCTAGAAGTAAGGGCATCCACATCCTCAAGTAAAAGAGGGATTTGATCAATCATGAATGCATATGAGGGGAATGTCAAGGTTCATTAATCATAGCTTGTACGTGAGAGTAGAGGTCGTGGCTTTGGAGCTCAAGGAAAGAGGAGTAATTGGGTAATTATGAGCACATGCAGTGTAAAGGTCAGATATGGAAGTTGTCATAAGTATATCTCATGCGAAAGTGACCGAAGAGGGGGAGGAAGTAGTATAGCTATTATTATGATAGGATGTCCTTCTTTAATGATAAACTATGACGGAAGCAAGACAAAGATAGTTAGTGATTGGTTCCGTCATCCTGAAGTTCAAACATGTAAGCATATCTTCCTTATAGTTACTTATGTGGTAGACTAGAATTATCACTAATTTGAGTAGTGTTCTTATGTTAAGAATGGAAGAAAAATGGGAGATAAGGTATATATAAGAGTAATTGGATATTGTTGAAACATACTCTCATACCATAAGCAGAGCCACTGCTGCCAACAGGCATTCATAGCCTCGACAGCGTTTCTATTTTAACCCGAAAACTAAGCTAGGAACCTTATGTAAAAGTAGTTATTCTTTCAATTTTGTGGAGAGATAACCATGCTGGTATGATAAAAAGATAGCCACAGTGCCACTCACCAATGTTGTAGCAAAGTGATCAAGCCGGCTCATGATGAGACCTCCCGTCCTTCAGGCAGTTGAGAAGGTCATTACCCTGGTGTGGTGGCCATTGTGGGCATGCCACTTGCTAAACTCTTATGAACATGGTAGGCTAGCTCGTGATGAAACCACCTAACCTCTCCTAAAAATTTTCATATGAGCATAATACTTCTTTTTGAAACATAATCATTTTGATTTATGAGGAGGTTACTATGTTGGTATGATGGCTAGATAATCACAGTGCCATTCATTAGGATTTTAACGGAGTGATCAGGTCGGCTTGTGATGAGACCTCCTTTCCTTCAAGTAGATGAGAAGGTCATTACCTTGGTGTGATGGCCATTTTGGGCATGTCAATTGTTAAACCCTTATGATCATGGTAGGCTGGCTCGTGACGAGACCCCCTATCCTCTCTTAAAAATTTGCATGTAAACATAATATTTATTCTTTATACATGAATGGAGGCTCATTAACTCCTTAAGAGTTAGGGATGGTGAGAGAAGTAAAAATAATTCCAATAAAATTAATACCCCTTATTCCTATTTCTTCATATTGGATGGAAATACTACTCGAAAGTGTAGAAAGATATAACATTAGAAGATCATGTATTGTATGATATCATATTTGAGCTGGGAATGACTTAGCCCTTCATTTCATATATGTACAATGTCGGCTTCTGGTTTAGGTATTATAGTGTCAAAGGATCATCATATTGGTAATTTTACTGCTTCCCTCTTCTCTTCAACTGCCACTTCCTACTCAGAGATGCCTTTTATAGCTAGGGTGTGGATCGAGGGGAGGGTATCAACAAAGGAAAGAATAAAAAATGCAAAAACACAGTTGTTGAATTGGATTGAACATTAGCTGTTCAATGGGATTGAACTACAGCCATTCAAAGAGTTTGAACAACAAGGAAAAATAAAACACAAAAACTCGGCTATTTAATCCAATTGAACAACAGTTGTTCAATTGGATTGAACAGTATTTGTTCAAAGAATTTGAACATCAATAAAAATAAAAATGAATGAAAACACAAAAACACGTTTGTTCAATCTGATTGAACAACAACCATTCAAAGAATTTGAACAACAAGGAAAATAAACACACAAAAAAACAACTGTTCAATCCGATTGAACAACAGATGTTCAATGGAATTGAACAACAGTCATTCAAAGAATTTGAACGGGAAGGAAAAAATAAATAGAAACACAAAAGCACTGTTGTTCAATCCGATTAAACAGCAATTGTTCAATTGGATTGAACAACAGTCGTTCAAAGAATTTGAACAACAAGGAAAATAAAAACACAAAAACATGAATGTTCAATCCGATTGAATAGTAGTTGTTCAATTGGATTGAACAACAGCCGTTCAAAGAATTTGAACATCAAGGAAAATGAAAAAATGGTTGTTCAATCCGATTGAACAGTAGCTGTTCAATTGGATTGAATATAAGTCGTTAAAATAATTTGAACAGCAAGGAATAAATACGTAAAAACATATAAGCACAGTTTTTCCATCCGATTGAACAACAGTTGTTCAATTGGATTGAACAACAGCTGCTATAAGAATTTGAACAGCAAGCAAAAAAAAAAGAGGATGAGAAAAAAGGTACAATTGTGAGTATGAATAATGTACAACAAAATAAGAACTAGGAATTGCAAGGAGATTATATACATTATTTACAAATGACGGTAGCAAACTCTCATGTACTTGAGGTTGTGGGGTTATCACCCCCTCTTGCCACAACTTGGATGGTGGGATCATTTCGTACTTGCTGGTAGAAATATTCCTTTGTGAGAGGTTTGCGATAGAGGCATACTCTGTGCCCATTGACTCAAAATGTAGAACCAAACCCATCTATGGTGGTCAAGGTGAGGGTACCATTGTTATGCACTTCTTGGATTTCATATGGACCAAGCCACCTTGTTTGCAATTTTCCCGGAAAATCTTGGAATCTGGAGTCATAGAGAAGTGCCCAATCTCCTTTCTGGAATGTCTTTTTTTTTATGAGGCTGTCATGCCACTTAGCTTGTTCTTGTTGTATGATCACTGTGCGCTATAGAGCCAGTAGCCGTGTTTCATCCAATTCATTTATTTGTTGGAGTCTTTTAATCTGGGCCTCCATCAATTCCAATCCTACTTCCTTGGTTGTCCATAGAGTTTTGACTTCAAATTCAATGGGAAAAATCGGCTCTCTTCCAAATACTATATGATATGGATAATATCTAGTGGTTTTTCTCCATGTTGTGCAATAAGGCCACAGGGCCTCTGGAAGTCTAGTGCCCTAGTCTCGGTGATGTGATGATACCGTTTTAGTAAGGATTGATTCAAGGACTTTGTTGGTGCTTTTGACCTGTCGGTTCACCTACGGGTGGTAAGGAGACATGACTCTGTGGATGATGTGGTGATTCCTTAAAGTGGCTGTGATTTTATTACCTACGAACTATGCCCCTCCATCGGTTATCACTTCTTTTGGTATACCCTATCACACAAATAGCTTGAACAGAAAGTTAATCATAGATTCATCATTGGCTCTTGATAAGGCCATTGCTTCCACCCATTTCGTTACGTAGTCCGTGCCAACTATTATGTAAGTTTTCTGATTCGATGGTGGGTTGAATGGTCCAACAAAGTCTAGTTCCCACCGTTCGAATGGTTCTATTAACAATTTTGGTTGTAGTGGCATTTTGTCTGCTTAGCCTGGGCAGCCCATTCTTTGAAAACTATCATAGGATTGAACACATTTTTTCACATCTTTGAAGATCGTCAGCCAATAATAACCCAATTGTAATACTTTGTGTCCCATCCTCTGATCTGCGAAATTGCCGCCACATGGTTCCTCAGGACAGGCCCATAGGATATTAGAGATCTCGTATTCCTGGATGCATTTGCATATATGCATGATTGCCCCTGTGTGGAAGAGGTATCCTCTGATCCAGGAGAACTTAGCACTACGTTGTACAATCAGATTCCCTTCTCTTGATGTTAAATGCCTGGGGAGTTTCCCTATAGCCAAGTTCTACATCTGTGTACCATGGTGTTTTTACTGCTGCGAAAAATAGATGTTCATCAGGAAATTGATCGTCGACTTCTAGTGTGTCATCTATCTTTTTAACTCTGGATAGGAAGTCTGCGACCACATTCTCCTTTCCTAGGTGGTCCTTGATGGTTATGTCAAATTCCTATCTGTGTACCATGGCATTTTTACTGCTATGACAAACAAATTTTCATCAGGAAATTGATCGTCAACTTCTAGTATGTCATATGTCTTTGGAACTCTAGATAGGAAGTCTGCGACCATGTTTTCCTTTCCTAGGTGGTCCTTGATGGTTATGTCAAATTCCTACAAAAGTAACAACCAACGAGTTATTCTCCCATTTGTGATTGGTTTATTGGCTAAATATTTAATGGTAGAGTGATCAGTATACAAGAGTACTTGATAGCCCGTTATATAATGTCTAAACTTATTAATAGCATAAATGAATGTTAGGAACTCTTTTTCTCTCACTATGTAATTTAATTCAGTAGGAGTAAGATTTTTGCTGATATAATGAATAGCATAGGGATTTTTGTCTTCTTCTTGACCAAGAACTACCCCTATTGCTATATCAGATGCATCTGAAGAAATTTGAAAAGGCATCTCCCAGTTAGGACTGCATAAGATTGGTGTTGTCGATACCAGTCTCTTTAAATCTGCAAAAGCAGTGTTACATTTACCAGACCAATGGAATTCGATGTTTCTAGTTAGAGCATACAAATGCGTAGCAATTTGTGAGAAATTATTTATAAACCTATGATAATACCCTACATACCCTAGAAAAATATGCACCTCTATCTGTGTGTACAGTGTGGCTAATAAAAGGATTACCTCTATTTTTGTCGGGTCTACCTACATTCCTGTTGTAGAGATATAGTGCCCCAGGATTACTCCTTCGGTCATCATCATGTGGCATTTTTCATTGCTTATGAATAACCTGGTGGCAATACATCGTTCCAATACTTTTTCTAGCATTTCTAACGCTTGATCAAAATCATCACCATATGGGGTGAAGTCGTCCATGTAAATTTCAAGCCCCTCATTTATTAAATCAGCAAAAATGTTGAGTATGGATCTTTGAAAGGTTACTAGGGCACTACATAGTCTGAATGGTAGCACCCTGTAGGAAAATGTACCCCATGGGCAGGTAAAGGTCATTTGATGCTGTTCTTCGGGGGTTATTTGGATTTGATTGTAACCGCTGAAACCGTCAAGAAAAGAAAAGAAACACTTCCCTGCCAATGTATCTAGGACCTGATCAATAAAAGGGAGGGGGAAGTGGTCCTTCTGCATTGCCTTATTCAGTTCTCCATATTCCACACAGATTTTCCATTTCCCATTATTTTTATGGATGGCTACTAGAGGGGAGACCCACTTGCTATCTAAAGTAGGATAAATGAAATTCACGTCCAACAGTTATTACAGTTCCTCTTTTACCACATATTTTAGATGAGGGTTTAACCTATGATAGGGTTGTCGAATAGGCTGAGCTTCCTTGTCCATATAGATGTGATGGGTTCATAGCTGGGGATCTATTCCCTTCATGTCTGGGTATTCCCAAGCAAATGCTCCCTGATACTTCTATAACACCTTTATGAGCTTATGCCTTTGGTCACTATCCAGATTGCCATTGATATTCAAAATTTTCCCTTGCTCAATCTCAACGGGTATGTTGTTGCGTACAGTTGTTGTAGGTATATGTTGATCATCAAGGTTTGTCAAGAGATCTTCTTTTGTTTCCTCTTCAAGAACTGCTTTCAGCATTTGGAAATTCAAGTTTTTGGATGTAGGTGGTTGATTCATAAAGTTATTGATTACATCATCTTTAGTTTGATCTTTAAATTCAAGAGCTTCGATTAATGTCAGAGGTGGACGGATATTTTTCTCCCAATATGTATGTAGATACTTTTGAATGTGTACTGTGGGTAAAATTGATTTGGCAGGTGGGTAAATGATAATATTCTTTATGGAATCTCCCCTAGCAATGGTCATGTTGCCTTTCTGACAGCCTATGTAAGCATCGGCCGTTGCTAACCAAGGTCCTCCAAAAATCAAGGGGTGTCCGTCCATTCAATTTTTTGGGTTAATAACTAGGAAATCAGCCGGATACTCCCATGAGTCTATAGAAACTAGGATGTCCTGCAATATTCCTTCTGGCCTAATAACAGACATGTCGACGAGTTCCAACAGTGTAGCTGTAGGTTCTAATGTTGATATGCCTATTTTTTCGCAAGTCCCCGTTGTTAAGATGTTAATGGCCGCCCCTAAATCGACCAATGTGTTTGGAAAGGAGTGGCCGGAGATCTATACAGTTACTATGGGATTCCATGGGTCATCGTATTTAATGGGGACCTCCTTACCCAATAATAAGTCAAAAAGTGTTCCTACCACATGAATGGTGGGAGAAATCTTTGCTCTTTTTTCTTGCTTCCTTCCACACAGTTATTTAATTGTCTTGGCATAGATGGGGATGTCTTGTATGGCCTACAGAAGAGGAATTTTGATGCAAAGGTTTCTCAATTCTCCCAAAATGGAAAATTCTGGGGAGATCATTGATCTAGGTAGCGTTAACTTTTCAGGGAAAGGAGTTGAAAAAATCCTAATATTTTCAGGCTTCTCTCGGTCAACCATTTCCTTTTCTTGCCCCACCTCTGCTTCAGTTACGTTTTTTTGTCTCGGCTCTGTTGGAGTTCCATATTCCAATTTTGGTGGGATCATCCCTTTTGCCAGTGAGATAATACGTCCTGATCTCAGGCTTAGCTCATTACATTGCTTCTGTTCAGTTTTGGGGTTGGGATTTTCTATAATCTGGATTAGCTGAACTAGCCTGTTGTTGGGGTTAGGATTGGGTTGGGCTGGTAACTGAGGATAGATGATAGGCTAAGGATTGTGTTGGATAGGGTATGGAGCTATCAGTGTAGGTTGATTTTGAATTCCTATCCCCATTGATGGGTGGTTCATTCCCAGAGGTCGTTTCCAATTTTGAGGCCAATTGGTTTGAGAAGGGGATGTTGGCCACTGAGTTTGATATGGGTCATTTTGCCAATAAGGAGGATAACAAGGAAAAATTGGCCAATTATTCCCTGTAGAGGGTTGTGTTGGCCAAGGTGGTATAGGAAATGATTGAGATAGCCAATTGGAGAAAGGCGGTTTATTTTTCCAAGATGCTGAGTGGTTTTGTTGGTTAAACTACGAAGAAGGAAAGAACGAAGGCAGGTCTTGAGGAATACCTAGTCGTGTTTGCCATTGTCGACGCTGGTTCATCAAGTATATTGGTTATGTTTCTTCTTGTACTTATTTTTAAAATTCTTTGAGTCCTGGGAGTGAAGGGCAGTGATCCGTGGCATGATCCTTAGTGCAGATAGCACAAGTCTAAATCGTGTCTAAGGGGCATTCCCTTTGGTTGTGCTTCTTTCGACAACATGGGTAGAAGACGTCCAAGTTCTATTTCGCTATAGATTTCTTTTGCTTGGTTTGTAGGACATGAAGCTATGTTTTCAAAGTACCTAAAATTTCAGTTTTGAAGTCTTCCAAAAGATTACCAAACTCTGCTATGGTTACGTTGCCACCAGACTGCTTGAGATCTTTCTTTGTCGAGTCTCGCCCAATTGGCTTATTTCGCGTACTTCCCTGAGAGAACCTAATATAGAGTGAAATAATTTCATCATATTATTCTTGATAGATGTCCCCTCTTCCCATTATATTTATAGATATACCCAATGCTTCGCAGCAACAAAGAACAAGGAATGAAGGATGTTGCTCTTCAACACTCTCCCCGACAACTATGCCAAAAATGTTGGTTCTTTAAGGTGAATATTATAGGAAACCTCTATGCTTCTAATTCAATTTTCAACCCAGGTTAAGTCTTCTTATTTCAAGAGTGTGAGCACAGCATATGCGAGTGACATCAGAAATAGATACTCTATATTACTATGAAGAATATCAAATAATTCTCGAAGTTCAATCAACTCAAAAGGAAATAGGATTGTAAAATGTCGTTAACTATATTGTCTAAATACGCTTAGCGAGAATAATATATGATTGAACATCATACTCAATGAATTGAACAACAGTCCTACTAAATGGAACAACAACTCAACGAATTGAACAGTAATTGTTTGTTTTAATTTTGCAATGGAATTATCTTATAGACTAACTGGCTAACATTATTCTTTATTAAACACAATAGGAAATCCTATAGTACTGATGCAAAGATCTAATTATTGACAATATAAAGAATTGAACAGAAATTGTGCTGAAGCTTATAAAAAGAGATAAAGGAATTGAGAAAACGATGAAAATTTCCAACAGTTGTACAACTATTACTACAAACCAGAAACATGAGCAATAAACTGCCTAAGTGGCATGGGAACTGTAGCATCACAAGTGTATAAGTTTAACAAGTAGAAATATATGTCACAGAATGCATCAGATAACTGAACATAAATTCTGTAATTAACGTACAGTACAAAGGTGAGCGCAGAAACTCCTAGGGTTGGGCCCAAACCACCAAAAGTCCAACGTGATGGAAAATTCAGGAAATCACTATTCAAAATACCAAAATTATTTATTAAAGAAAAGTCAAGACATGAATACAAATCTACAATTCTGTCCTGATATGCCTATTACAGAAGATAATTCTTATTCCTCTTCCCCCTCTCTTGTCCATCCTTGGCCTTTTTAAAGGCGATTTTGCTCCATGGAATGGTCTTTTCCAAATGACAGCCCACTGAGCATGGTTTTCGTTTGAGTTCTTTGGACATGGATCTGTCTTTCCGTATTCTTCTCATCCCTGGGGGTTACTATGGATTCATGTTCTCTGTCTGTTAGCTGTCTTTTGGTCATCTTCGATTCAGCTGCCTCATTTTCCTGCAAATAAAGATGAAATAAGTCAAATCCTTGTTGTTTTAAACATGCTTCTTACAGTTAGTCTATTTTTCCTAATTTTGCATTAAACCTCCTTTCCTTTACTGTTAAGACAAGAGAAATTCTAAAAATGTATGATAGTTTGATGTAAAAGTAGGGTGAAAAAATACCTTAATTCTGGCCCAACACTTGCTACAGACCAAAAAAATCTTTTGTGTAGGATACTTTTGGCCTTCGATTTTCAAAGATTGTATTGAAGCAGTCAAAAAGTGTCATCCTTGTCAGATTTATACTCGAAATATGCGCAATCATCCAACTTAGCTCTTTCCTGTCATCACTATCAGTCCCTTCACAAAGTGGGGTATTGATTATACTACTTGTAAACCGCCTTCAGCTAAACGTCAAGTGGGGTATTGATTATACTAATTGTAACCTGCCTTCAGCTAAATGTCACAACTACATTATTGTAGCTGTAGACTACTTCATGAAGTGGGTTGAGGCTATGCCCACTTTTGGGAATGACAGTGAGATAGTAGCCCTGTTCCTATTCAATCAAGTCATTTCTCACTTTGGTGTCCCCAAAGATATTTTCACTGACCATGGTAGTCGTTTTCAGAATAGCATGATGGCTGAATTGGTTCTGAAATTAGGTTTTCAACAGGAGAATTCAACTCCTTATTATCCTCAGTCCAATGGGTAAGTTTATGCCATTAATAAATCCTTGAAGACAAACCTTCAATGGAAGATTGATAAAGCCAGATCCAATTGGCATGTCATGTTGTACCCTGCACTCTGGGCATACCAGATGTTTGTAAAGACTGCAACCGGTTTCACTCTGTTTCAACTAGCCTATGGGTTGGAATCTATATTTCATATTGAATGTGAAATTCCTTCCCTTAATTTAGAAGTTGAGCTTCTTCCTGACAATTCAAGTCTTGAAGAACACCTTATCAATCTAAAGCATCTTGATGAGCAGCTCCGAGATGAAACTACGATGAATCAGGAGCATAAGAAATGAGTGAAGGTTTAGTAAGATAAGGCAGTCAAACCTAAGGTTTTCTCTAAAGGTGTCCTTTTCTTGGTTTATGCCCAAGCGAAGGATTCCTTAGGGGTAGGCAAGTTCAAATCTATGTGGTATGACCTGTAGAAATTATATAAAAGATATGTTATACATCCAAGATTCTCCTGATCACACACTATTTTAACTTCATGCACAATGCAAAATCTCTTCTACCATTGATCATCATATGCGGAAATTAAATCAATTGCATACACACATTAAAACCATAAAAATTCACACACATTAACACAATGATTTATGGGAAAGCTTAAAACTGAAAACCCCCAACTATATGTCTAATATATTTCATGGAGATCATGTAACAATCATCATACAAAGCTCCTCACAAGCTCTCAGTACAATCTCTAATTGCTACACACTAATCGGGTCCGATCTAGCAAATCCCATGCACTGATCTCTGCCACCTGCTAGCCTGCCTCTACTATGCAATCCCTACTAAATATGGGCTCTGAATGAGTTTGAATCCACCTGGATTGCACTGTGCAATCCTCATTGGCATCTCCATCAATGTGTGGTGCAAACTCATGCACCAGTATAGTCACAACTGATAATCACATTTCTCTTTCACCTACCTCTCCACTGGTCTCCACTGAAACTGTCCATGCACTGTAGTTAACTGATATATTCTTCAGTTGATTTATGAGTTAATAATTATTGAATTAATTAATAATTAATTCACACCACTCTCACTAGTGTATCAATCAGTTAGACTAGATACAACTAGCTCAACTGTGTCTAACTGAGTTAAACTGAACACAACTCCACCAACTACCTCAATCAACTCCACCAAACTCTATCACATGAGTTCTAACTGAAATCTCCATGCAATAGCTCCACTTAACCCTCAGGAATAGCGTAATTCCTTCGGTCAGCTCCTGTGCCACATCCGTGCACTTAACTGAAGTGCTCCAAGAGAATAAGATAATGTTTATAGTCCAAATATTATTAAGAGCTAATAATATTCGACATATCTATTTTTAGACTGGCAATCTAAAAATAGATTTCGCCCAAAATGTCTAAAAATAGAAGTCCATATATTTTTCCAAATTGACCAACCATCCACAAATAGCATCCTGCAACTCATAGAATATGATCGACATGTCTAAAAATAGACATAGTCTAAAAATAGACTTGCGCCAAAAATAGCCTGCGGGCCCACTTAGTGAAGGCGACTCTTTTCACTAAGCTCATCATCTTGTTGCAATCTCAACACTCCCTCTCAACAATATAGGGATTATCTTCCACCCCGATCCTACCTCTATGGTATTCGAATTTGCTCCTGGTGAGCGCCTTCGTCAAGATATCAGCATCCTGATCCTCCGTAGGAATGTAAGAAAGTAACATGATCTTCTGCTACACAAAATATCTGATATGATGATACCGGATTTCAATGTGTTTAGATCTATCGTGAAATGATGGATTAACTGAGAGTTTAATGCAACTCTGATTATCACAATATATCACCGTAGGATCTAAGTGTGAATCAAACAACCTGACCAGGATCTTCCTCATCCATATAGCCTCGCATGCAGCCAAACTTGCTGCCATGTACTCAACCTCTACTGAAATGAGTGCCATGGAGTCCTATTTCCTACTGTACCAAGAAAATTCTGTAGACCTGATACTGAAAATCCCTCCAGATGTTCTCTTTCTGTCCGTTGGGCTCCCTGCCCAATCTGCATCCGTGAAGCCATGCAGATTCACCTCATCTGACTGTTTATACCAAAGTCCATATCCCGATGTGCCTCTGAGATATCTCAATAAATTCTTCCTCGCCCTCCAAAAGAGCTTGGTAGGCTTAACAATAGCTTGTGAAAGCTGGTTAACAGCATAACATATGTCGGGTCGTGTATTGACCAGATACATGAGCGACCCCACCAACTCTCAATAAACAGTGGCATCCACTACCTCTGCCGATGTAACATCCTCTTTCCTCCAACCACCAGGAAGAGGAATGTCGATAGGCTTGTAGCCTTGCATGTTGAAATTCTCCAGTATCTCCTGGGCATACTTTCCTTGAGACACAAACAATCCATCACTGTGCTGCCAAATTTCCAATCCCAGGAAATAATGAAGGAGGCCAAAGTCCTTCATCTCAAAATCCTTTGCAAGATCATCCTTACTTGAGAGTATCAACTATTCATCACCGGTCAATATCAAATCATCTACATAAAGTACAATGATCAAAAACTTACTATCAACCACTATCTGGTACAGGTTGGGATCTGCCTTGCTCTTGGTAAAACCAAGTCTGCTGAAATAACTGTCTATCCATGTGTACCAAGCACGAGGTGCTTGTTTCAACCCATACAACGCTCTTTTGAGCCTACACACATGGGACTCACTGGTAAAGATCTCGAAACCTTTGGGCTGCTCTATGTACACCTCCTCCTCAATCACTCTATTCAGGAATGTAGTCTTTACATCCATATGATGAATGTGCCACCCCATTTGCGCTAAGAGAGCTAGGATGCTCCATATGGAAGAATACCTTGCGACAGGTGCAAAGTTTTCTTCATAGTCGATCCCCTCAATTTGTGAGAACCCCCAAGCAACAAATCTTGCCTTGTACTTCTCGACGCTCCCGTTAGCAGCTTGCTTCACTTTGTAGATCCATCTCGAACCTACCACTGATTTCCCTTCCATCCTTGGGACAATCTCCCATGCACTGTTTTTGACAATCGAATCATACTCTTCCACCTTCGCATCTACCCATGCAGGTTCCTCCACAACTTCCTCAAAAGAGGATGGCTCTGTCATGATACACTTGCTCATCAGAGCCATGTATCGAGTATATCGGTTAGGTGACTATCTCTGTCTACACTGTGATGTAGGTGCTCCTACAATCTTCTCTGCATCCTTATTCAGTCACTCAGCTTCTATAGTGTGCTTCCACTCTCTGATGGTTGGCACTGCATGAGTGGTTTCTTCCACTCCATGAACCTCCTCTTATGGCTGATCCACATCCTGAGGCTCATACTTAGGAACTAAAATCTCCTCATCTACATGCAAGTGTGGCTCCATCTCAAGCGAACACTTCATGGCTTTCTCCTCATGAAATTTGATATCCCGTCGCACAAAAGCCTTCTGACTGTCTGGAAAATACACACGATAGTTGTGGGGTGTATCAGTGTAACCCACAAGTATCCCAACCTCTGCGGTCGACTCCAGATTTTTCCTGGCATCCTTTGTCACATGAATGTAAATAGGTGAGCCAAAAATCTTCAAATGAGAAATATCAGGCTTCTTACCAGAAAACGCCTCCTCGGGTGTACTCATGCCAAGCACTCTGTGAGGATAACGGTTTTGCACATAAACTATAGTATTACATGCCTTATACCATAAGTGTATGGGAAGGCCCTGATCATGCAACATCGCCCGTGCAGCACCCATGATCATTCTGTTCTTTCACTCTATGACCCCATTCTGCTATGGGTTATGAGGCGCTATGAGCTCTCTTTCAATTCCTTCTGCACTGCAAAAGTCCTTGAATTCGCCAGAGATGAATTCACCACCATTGTCGCTCCTAAGAGCCTTCACTTGCTTCCCCGACTCTTTCTCCACCAGTGCCTCGAACTCACAGAACTTTGAGTATGTCTCGCTCTTCTTCTGCATGAAGAAGATCTAGCACTTCCGAGAAAAGTCATAAAAATATATCACATAGTACTTGTGCTTTGTTGTCGAAGCTACTAAGAAAGGTCCACACACGTCTGTGTTGTTAGCCCCCCTATGAAATTTTTGACAAGCAAATAGGGGGCTAAATCATATTTGAGTCTTCAAGGATTGCATTTCCTCTGAAAACACAGTTTCCTTGAAGCCTCCATGTGTCTTTTATCCTTTGATAGTTTCCCCTCTGCTGATTTCCCTTATAAAGCCTCTCTATGGTGAAGAAATTCCCAAAGGCCCCTTTTTTCCCTCTTATTTATCCTCCTTGCCTTCCCCTTCTTTTCCCCATTTACCTCCACAATCCCCTTGAATCATTCCCTTACTCTTTATTTCCCATTTTCCCCCTTATCGTTTCCCTTTAAACCCCTTAAAAACCCATGTTCCGACCTTATTAAAAGGCCTAGCCCCTTTACCGCAGGCCCCTTTCAAACCACTTCCCCACATGCCCCCGCGCTGGGACCGAGCGCTTAAGTCCCAGACGCTTATCGCAATCGGAAGATCGGTGGGAGGAAAATTCCTTTGTAATACTCTAAAACCCCGATGCGATTTTTTTATTACATTAAGGCCCGCGATCTGTTCCGCACCGTTGATCCGTTTCGATCGAACGACTGAGCACTAATCGCAGGCCCCCTGCCCATCGCAATCGGAACATGTTAAGTCCGCCCCTCGATTGGAACCTTCCGATTTGATCACGGCCATCCATATGTTTCACAATCCAACGGTCCCGCGCTGATCACACTGCCCCTCCGATGGTCTTCCCCACCGTTGATCTCCCCGCCAGATCGACGGCTAGCACTCAATCGCAGTACTCCCCCCGATCGCAATCGCAACATTCATTGTGCACCTCCCGATTGCGATGCGCCAACTTAATCCTGACTGCCCATTCTCCTACAGATCCGACGGTCATTGCAGCTTCCGATCACGGGTCCTCTCCCGATCGCACTGCCCTTCCGATTAAATCTCCACCGTCCGTTTTCACCCAGATCTACGGTCTGCGCTCAATCGCACCTTTCGCCCGATCGCGATCACGTCCCCATCTCTCCGCCTCCAGATTTCATCCCAACCATTGATCTGTCCCCGCGATCCAATGGCTGTCGCTCAATCGCAACCCCCCTTCCGATTGCAATCGTAGGTCATTCTGTTTTCACTCCGATTCAATCACAGCCGTCCATCTCCCCGCCGATCTGACGGTCAGCGCCTAATCGCTCCTTTCCTCCGATCGTTGATCGCAAGCCTTTCTGCCTCTGCCCCGATTAGATCATAGCCGTCCGTTTCCTCCCAGATCTGACGGTTCTGGTTTATTCCCTCTCCGCCTCCGCCGGGTCCCACCTCCATGGCCTCTGCTCCATTGTTTTTCGTATTTTCCTTTGTATTTCGCCCAAACAACAATCTTTGGGTTTTCACAGTGTTAATCATTTATCCGCCATTTTGCATACTTTCCATTGGTTCTCCACTATCCGCCACCTTTCCGCCGCCTCTGCAGCATCTCCTCCACCACCACCGCCCGGTTTTACAGTCTCTTTCCACTGTGCGGATTAGCACAGAGAGGTATTTTCGGCATCGCCAGCAAGTCGGCAGAAGAGATTCAAAGCGATTAATGCACATTATTGATATAATTAACGTCTAATTCCACATTCAAAGGATTCAAGCGCAGTTTGAAGACTTAAGCACGCAAAGAGTCTATCTGTGTTTAAATATCAGCAGAAGTACTCTTCTCCAGAAGGTCACCCGCCTACAAAGAAATCTCCATGCCCCCTCGAGCCCTGGAACGATTAATTGCCCTGACAGAGCTTCATTAAAGACTGTCGGTCAGCAGTTATGGAGGTATGGAGAAGTTTCAGATCTTTCACCAGTTCATTTATTCAGAACGGCAGCACAGAGCTCCAGACAGCCAGAAGGACTCTAAAAGAAGTATCAAAGGTCAAAATCTGACCTGACAAAGATCTCCGAACCAGATTACAGAGTACCACAGCAATGCAGGAAGCCATTGAGTGGTATGGGCGTGAACACATCCGCCTTACTATCTTAATGAGTCTCATTCAATTGTTCATCTACCTCTATTTCCTCTCTTCTCCTATAAAAGATCCCCGAGAACGAATTGTAAAGGTTGTTGTTGCCTTGCTGGGCATTTTGCTGTTAGAGGGATTTATTTGACTGTTAGAACAGTCATGGGAGGGAGTAGCAGAGTATTTGTATGTAATAGGCTGGGAGGAGAAAGTCTGGGCTATATTAGCCATTGAGCCATATTGTACATGACTGGTTTTGCATCAATTAATCAAAGCACATTTCACAGGATCCTGGTCTATTACTATTGGTGATGTGTTTCTTAACTCTGTTATTTACATTTTCATATTGTTTCATGTTCTTCTAGGCTTGCATCAGAATAATGGTATAGGATTCACCCTTGTTAAGTGCCCTATGCTGTCTGCTCTCCTTGCCATCAATGTTTTCTGCTAAGATGTGTTATCCAAGAGTAAATTCATGGGTTTAACCAGTGCAGCGGATGTTATTTCCTGTTGGCTGATGTATGAACTTGGGGGTTTGCCACTTGGATGCTTCTTTGTCAAATCTATCTCTGTTTTTCCCTTGGAGTTGCTAAAGCAGATCTGGAGTTAAATGACCTCTGGTCTGATCTATAAGCAGCCCCGTTGTCTCTTTGAGAGCTGCCTCTGAGTCTGTCCAAGCAGGTCTGGAGTTAAATGACCTCTAACCTGATCTATAGACAGAAATCTGGTTGTCTTTCCTTCTTCCACTTTCTCTCCTTAATGTTCCATTCCACCATCTTCCCAAGAGATCCTTTAGTGTAGATGACTTTCCCTTTGAAAGCCTTGGCTAGTGGATGCACGTAATTTTCCTTTCATGACTCCATAGCCCAATGGATGGCACGGTCTTGGTCTATTCTCTCTGCTGAAACAGCCTGCTGTTTTGTTCCTTTCCTCCCACTGCTTTCTCAGTCCATGATCTCGTGACCAACCCAGAAACCCTTCAACTAAATCATTTAAAACCTCCTTTTGTGCTTCATAACTAGCCTAAAATTTCAATCTAAGCTTTCAAAGATTTATCATTCTTTACTCTATTTGTAGAGATCCCTCTCCGGGTCTAGGAGGGCTAGATCCTAGGACCCCAAAGTGGTTTGATGTTGTCTCAGCTTTTGGTATTGCCAAATCTTCCAAAACATGGGAACCCCAACATAATGGCGACTCCACTGGGGAACAGATCAGTCAGCTTTGATTTGGCAAACCACTGTTGTGGACAGTAAGTTGTAAATCATCCACCTGGCGACTCCACAATTCTTGAATGATAAAAAGACTCCACTGGTGATCAGCAGACCACTGATTATCTTGGTTTCACATAAGACTCCACTGGGAGATCAGTCGCAGTGCAACATCATCCCTACCAAATGGAAGACTCTGAGTTGAGCCCCCTTGAAGAGTTTCGTTGTGGAATATCAAAAATACTGGCTCAACTCAGAAGTAAATACCTTCCAGGAGTTCTGCATTTCAGCTCAAGATTCAATGACCAGCCTGAGCGGAAGAAGGTTGTCCTAGAAGTACTAGCAGTGAGGTATGAGGCTGAGATTGAACTCTTGAACTCACAAGAAAAATCATACGAGTTCAGAGACCCCAGAGCATTCTTGGAAAGTCTCCCGCCCCCTAAAAGCCAAAAGATTCTGCTGCTGTTCGAAGTGCAAGAAGAAGAAGATCCGGTTCCCCAGAGCCACCTTGAAGACGCAGTGGATGAAGGAGAAACAATTGAAGCTGCCTGGGATGTAGATAGCCTACCAACCATGGTAGGCCAGAAAGAAGAAAGCATACATCAAATGTTCGTGGATCCTGTGGCAGAGTACATGGAGGCCTTGATATGCTCGAACGCTCCAGCATTGATCCTCAGCAAGGGCCAGATTCATCAGAAATGGCCACTACTGATGGTGACCACAGTTTTGAAGAACCACATGCAGAGCACCCTGTGGTTATCTCTGACAGGAAGCCAATGCTCATATCCTTTTTCACTACTACTTGATTGGCTGTATTGGCTTTATCATATCACCTAGAACATCAGAGATTTCCAGTTAGAGTAGGGTAGGTAGGAAAGCTCAATAAAGCTCAGCCTATGAGCATGTAGTTAGTTGTTTAAATTTCTGTCTTAGAATGAAGATGAAGGAACCTGCTAGACAGTTTAATCCTAGCAGGTAGTAGTGTAGGTAGAGAAACTACGAGACCAACAGTCTAATCTGGTCTCATGGAGTAATAAGGGTAGAAGTAGAACAGGTTTATCTTTTCCTGTTTGTAAAGATTAGTGATGTAAAAGGGTCTGCAAGTCCAAATGCACCCAAGAAGAAAAATGTTAGGACTGTAGTGTGGGTAGGTAGTTGTTTGGGAGAATTGTTTCTGCTGATATGTTGTCTTCATAGTTTGTGGCAGCTGATCAAAGAAAGAAATGGATGGCTTATAGCAGCAGGCATCTAGCCTACACCAAGAGATCATTTTCTGAATTCTTGACTCCTTCAAGAAGAAGCCATCCCCATGTGGAGCCACTGTTAGCCCCCCTATGAAATTTTTGACAAGCAAATAGGGGGCTAAATCATATTTGAGTCTTCAAGGATTGCATTTCCTCTGAAAACATAGTTTCCTTGAAGCCTCCATGTGTCTTTTATCCTTTGATAGTTTCCCCTCTACTGATTTCCCTTATAAAGCCTCTCTATTGGTGAAGAAATGCCCAAAGGCCCCTTTTTTCCCTCTTATTTATCCTCCTTGCCTTCCCCTTCTTTTCCCCATTTACCTCCATAATCCCCTTGAATCCTTCCCTTACTCTTTATTTCCCATTTTCCCCCTTATCGTTTCCCTTTAAACCCCTTAAAAACCCATGTTATGACCTTATTAAAAGGCCTAGCCCCTTTACCACAGGCCCCTTTCAAACCACTTCCCCACATGCCCCCGCGCTGGGACCGAGCGCTTAAGTCCCAGGCGCTTATCGAAATTGGAAGATCGGCGGGAGGCAAATTCCTTTGTAATACTCTAAAACCCCGATGTGATTGTTTTATTACGTTAAGGCCCGCGATCTGTTCCGCACCGTTGATCTGTTTCGATCGAACGGCTGAGCGCTAATCGCAGGCCCCTTGCCCATCGCAATCGGAACATGTTAAGTCCGCCCCCCGATTGGAACCTTCTGATTTGATCACGGCCATCCATATGTTTCACAATCCAACGGTCCCGTGTTGATCGCACTGCCCCTCCGATGGTCTTCCCCACCGTTGATCTCCCCGCCAGATCGACGGCTAGCGCTCAATCGCAGTACTCCCCCCAATCGCAATCGCAACATTCATTGTGCACCTCCCGATTGTGATGCGCCGACTTAATCCTGACCGCCCGTTCTCCTACAGATCCGATGGTCATCGCAGCTTCCGATCACGGGTCCTCTCCCGATCGCACTGCCCTTCCAATTAAATCTCCACCGTCCGTTTTCGCCCAGATCTACGGTCTACGCTCAATCGCACCTTTCCCCCGATCGCGATCGCGTCCCCTCTCTCCGCCTCCCAATTTCATCCCAACCGTTGATCTGTCCCCGCGATCCAACAGCTGTCGCTCAATCGCAACCCCCCTTCCGATCGCAATCGCAGGTCATTCTGTTTTCGCTCCGATTCAATCACAGCAGTCCATCTCCCCGCCGATCCGACGGTCAACGCCTAATCGTTCCTTTCCTCCGATCGTTGATCGAAAGCCTTTCTGCCTCTACCCCGATTAGATCATAGCCGTCTGTTTCCTCCCAGATCTGACGGTTCTGGTTTATTCCCTCTCCGCCTCCGCCGGGTCCCACCTACATGGCCTCCGCTCCATTGTTTTTCGTATTTTCCTTTGTATTTCGCCCAAACAACAATCTTTGGGTTTTCACAGTGTTAATCATTTCTCCACCATTTTGCATACTTTCCATTGGTTCTCCACTATCCACCACCTTTCCGCCGCCTCCGCAGCATCTCCTCCACCACCACCGCCCAGTTTTACAGTCTCTTTCCACTGTGCGGATTAGCACAGAGAGGTATTTTCGGCATCGCCAGCAAGTCGGCAGAAGAGATTCAAAGGGATTAATGCACATTATTGATATAATTAACATCTAATCCCGCATTCAAAGGATTGAAGCGCAGTTTGAAGACTTAAGCACGCAAAGAGTCTATATGTGTTTAAATATCAGCAGAAGTACTCTTCTCCAGAAGGTCACCCGCCTACAAAGAAATCTCCATGCCCCCTCAAGCCCTGGAACGATTAATTGCCCTGACAAAGCTTCATTAAAGACTGTTGGTCAGCAGTTATGGAGGTATGGAGAAGTTTCAGATCTTTCACCAGTTCATTTATTCAGAACGGCAGCACAGAGCTCCAGACAGCCAGAAGGACTCTAAAAGAAGTATCAGAGGTCAAAATCTGACCTGATAGAGATCTCCGAACCAGATTACAGAGTACCACAGCGATGCAGGAAGCCATTGAGTGGTATGGGCGTGAACACCTCCGCCTTACTATCTTAATGAGTCTCATTCAATTGTTCATCTACCTCTATTTCCTCTCTTCTCCTATAAAATATCCCCGAGAACGAATTGTAAAGGTTGTTGTTGCCTTGCTGGGCATCTGCTGTTAGAGGGATTCAGTTTGACTGTTGGAACAGTCGTGGGAGGGAATAGCAGAGTAGTTTGTATGTAATAGGCTGGGAGGAGAAAGTCTGGGTTGTAATAGCCATTGAGCCATATTGTACATGACTGGTTTTGCATCAATTAATCAAAGCACATTTCACAGGATCCTGGTCTATTACTATAGGTGATGTTTTCTTACTCTATTTATTACATTTCCATATTGTTTCATGTTCTTCTGGTAGGCATCAGAATAATGGTATAGGATTCACCCTTTGTTAGGTGCCCTATGCTGTCTGCTCTCCCTACCTTTATGTTTTCTGCTAAAATGTGTTATCCAAGAGTAAATTCATGGGTTCAACCAGTGCAGCGAATGTTATTGCCTGCTGGCTGATGTATGAACTTGGGGGTTTGCCACTTGGATGCTTCTTTGTCAAATCTATCTCTGTTTTTTCCCTTGGAGTTGCTAAAGCAGATCTGGAGTTAAATGACCTATGGTCTGATCTATAAGCAACCCCATTGTTTCTTTGAGAGCTGCCTTTGAGTATGTCCAAGCAAGTTCGGAGTTAAATGACCTCTAACCTGATCTATAGACAGAAATCTGGTCATTCTCCTTCTTTCACTTTCCTTCCTTAATGTTACACCCCACTCTCTAATCTAAAGATCCTTTAGTATTAGATGACATGCCCTTTGAAAGCCTTGGCTGGTGGATGCATGTAATTTCCTTTCATGAATCCATAGCCCAATGGATGGCACTGTCTTGGCCTATCCTCTTTGCTGAAGCCTCCTGTTGTTTTGTTTCCTTTCTCTCATTACTTTCCCAGTCTATGATCTCCTAACCAACCCAGCAACCCTTCAACCAAATCATTTAAAACCCCCTTCTGTGCTTCATAACTAGCCTAACATCTTATTTTTGAGATTCAAAGAGACATCATTCTTTGATCTATTTGGAGAGATCCCTCTCCGGGTCCAGGAGGGCTAGATCTTAGGGCCCCAAAGTGGTTTGATGTTGTCTCATATTTTGGTATTTCCAAATCTGCCAAAACATGGGAACCCCAACATGTGTGAATTCTCTCAAGGATCGTCGTGGCACGACTATACTTCTCGTGAAAGGTGGATTTCACAAATTTTCCCAAAGTACATCCCTTGCACTGATCTGACTGCCTATGTGTACCTTTGGGAAGCCCGGTAGAAATCTGCTGCAAAATTTTCAAGGAACCATGGTGAAGATGGTCCAATCTCCTGTGCCATAGCTTGCCCTCATCCCGGCTCACCACTCCTTCTGCCTTGCCTTCCATTACTATGCAACCATCTACCTGTAACTGATAAAGGTTCTTAACTCGAACCCCTATCCTTCGGGTTTCACCAGTTGCTGCCTCACTGCACAGGAAAGCCTTTCCCTTGCTAAAGACAACATCATATCCCTTGTCTTCCAACATGGCCACCGATATTAGATTCTTCTTCAATCCTGGAACATGCATGACATCATTCAATATGAAAGGTTTACCAGACTCCCTATCAAAGGAAATGGTCCTAATACCAGTCGCACTGTATCTACCATCATCGCCCATCTCGATGTGCATTCCAAGATCCTTCACATCTATATCAGTAAGCAAATATTTGTCTCCGGTCATATGAATAGATGCACCACTGTCAATAAACCACACTGAACCCATTACACTTGAGACCAAGAATGTGATCAACAAAAAATCCAGCTCAAACTATGAGGCTAAGGCCTCTCCAGCTGCCTGCTTATTTTTCTTCTTCTATGGACAATTAGTGGCGTAATGTCCGTGTTGGTGACAATGAAAGCATTTCACCTTAGACATGTCTTGCTTCTTGCCTTTCACACCAGATTGAGAAGCATTATTCTTACTCTTCCCCTTCCTTGCTTTGGAATCCAAAGCACAATTTTCCTCATCTTCATTCTTCGATGAAGATCCATCCCTGGTACACCGCCTTATCTCCTCCTGCACAAGATCTGACCAGAGTCGCTCCCATCCTGGCAGTTTCTCCAGACCATTGACAGAGTCCTCATAGGAATGCCAACTCTTCAGAAGCCCAATGAGAGCTAAGCTGACCAATTTATCTTCATCTACAGTAACCCCTACACTTCCCAGCTCATCCTTTCACTGGATGAACTTCGTGAGGTACTTGGGTATACTCTCACCCTTCTCCATTTTTATTTTCCTGAGCTTATTCTTGAGCGCCAACTTCCTCTGGTCACTCTTGCTTTGGAACAAGTCTTTCAAAGCTTTCCACATAAATAATGGAGAAGATTTACCATGAAGGTTGGACACTATGTGATCCTTCACACCTTCCAATAGAATCCTTCGACATTTTGCTGTCTTCTTTTGCCATGCGTCAAGTGCGGCAGCATTGCTAGAAGCAGGTTTTGGAATTTCTGCATCTATGAACTCCTTCAACCCATTATCCTCTAGCACCACCTCCATCCTCTCCTTCCATGAAATATAATTCAAGCTTCCCCCAAGGGCATACTCCAATCACAATCCGTTGGAAGACATCTCAACTTCGACACCAAGAAAACACTACTGCAAATTTGAATTCCACCAGCACAAAACTCAACAGCTTCAATGCTTTGCAATTGCTCCGATGATCAATATCCCTTTGATACCATGTAGAAATTATATAACTGATATGTTATACATCCAAGATTATTCTAATCACACACTATTTTAACTTCATGCACAATACAGAATCTCCTCTACCATTGATCATCATATGCAGAAATTAAATAAATTGTATGCACACATTAAAACCATAAAAATTCACACACATTAACACAGTGATTTATGGGAAAGATTAAAGCTTAAAACCCCCAACTATATGTATAATATATATCATATATATCATGTAACAATCATCATACAAAGCTCCTCACAAGCTCTCAGTACAATCTCCAATTGCTACACACTAATCAGGTCCGATCTAGTAAATCCCATGCACCGATCTCTGCCACCTGATAGCCTGCCTCTACTGCGCAATCCCTATTGAATATGGGCTCTAAATGAGTTCAAATCCACCTCTTTTGCACTACACAATCCTAATTGGAATCTCCATCAATGTGTGGTGCAAAATCATGCACCAGTATAGTCACAACTGATAGTCACACTACTCTTTCACCTATCTCTCCACTGGTCTCCACTTAAACTGTCCATGCACTGTAGTTAACTGATGTATTATTCAGTTGGTTAGTGAGTTAATAATTAGTGAATTAATTAATAATTAATTCACACCACTCTCACTAGTGTATCAATCAGTTAGACTAGATACAACTAGCTCAACTGTGTCTAACTGAGTTAAACTAAACACAACTCCACCAACTACCTCAATCAACTCCACCAAACTTTGTCACATGAGTTCTAACTAAAGTCTCCATGAAATAGCTCCACTTAACCCTTGAGAATAGCGTAATTCCTTCTGTCAGCTCCTGTGCCACATCTATGCACTTAACTGAAGTGCTCCAAGAGAATAAGATAATTTTTATAGTCCAAATATTATTAAGAGCTAATAATATTTGACATATCTATTTTTAGACTGGAAATGTAAAAGTAGATTCCACCCAATATTTCTAAAAACAGAAGTCCATCTATTTTTCCAACTTTAACTACCATCCAAAAATAGCATCCTGCAACTCATAGAATATGATCGACATGTCTAAAAATAGACTGTGTGCCAAAAATAGCCTGTGGGCCCACTTAGTGAAGGCAACTTATTTCCACTAAGCTCATCATCTTGTTGCAATCTCAACATGACCCCTTTTTCCTCAAAAAGGTCCTGAAGAATAGAGCTTATGCCTTGGTTGACTTTGATGGGAAAAAGTTAGCGGAGCCCAGAAATGGGCTCTATTTGAAAAAAATTTATGCTTAGGCTTAGGCTTAGCATCTGCTTTGTTGTATATATTGTATTTCTGTACATATATGTGTTTCAATTTTTGGTGTGATTTTGATGAATTTTATCTGCTTGGCAGGTGATATTGGATGAAATGAGTCACTTTGGTTTTTCCGATGGTGCTATTAGACATACCCGGAACCTTGCTTTCGCGGATTAGGTAATCCACTATCCATCCGGTCAGTTTTTAGCTTCAATAGGTGTCTACATTGTTCGATAGTAGAATACACTGCAATGGTCAACCCACTCTCAGACGTAATATCTTTTGGTGTTGATTCGTTAGTAGTTTAATTAGATTCACAACTGGTGGTTTCACAATTGAACAACACCTATCATGTCAGAGACCCATTTTTTCATCGATTTTTTTTTAGGGTACGTTTTTTACAACGTTCATTTCAATTTATTATGTTCATTCATATCCCTCGATTTGATAATTTGTTGGCGGACTCATTAGCTAATCAAGCACTTGATTGGCATATTAATCATTCAATACTTTAAAAATATCAAAGACATCATTCACTATTGAACATTTGAGACATCACATCATACAAAATTGCTATGTATATATCAGAGTGTTAAAAATATACAAAATGTAATATTCCCAATTGGGATTGCTTAGCAAGGCATCCCTGAAAAACACATTTTTCAAGAATGTATGCTATAGGCTTGCAAACCAGCCCTTGGATCCCTTAGATCTAAGTATCTAAGACCTGAATCCAAGAGGGGATTAGAAAAAAATCTTTCAAGGTGGGTTAAACAGATCTCCCACACCTAGTACAGCTGGAAAATTGCCCAAATAAGGGACAGCAATACTATGTGACAACCTGCTCAGAAAATAACGCAGTTCAGCCAAAAATATATACAAGAGGCCAATATGTAGGCTTAATTATGTAATTTACATCAGAATATCAAGATTATATTGAAGCCCATACATCATAGAATAGAAAGTAGGAAACTTTACATGAAGAAATGCCAAAAATAAGAGGCTGCAACCAAATGATATGACTGTACAAGCTTGACATCATTACTTTATTAGCTGAAAAGAGATGTAAGTTACACTTCAGATATACAACAGATCTTTGTACAAAAATATATATCTATATAAGATCTGTACACTATGGAGTCTCCTCTTCAAATCCCCTTGGGGTTTTTAGCAGAAAATGTAGTACATGGAGTAGATCTGAGATCTAATGCAGCTGATTTGCAGAATGATTCAAAATTTTTGAAGAAAATACATCAGTATTCAGATCAGATCTGAATGGAACATGGATTAGATCTTTAATCCATGGATCACAACAGCGAAGGGCAGATTCCCAACACTAGATATTTCTTCTCCTTGAAGTGCCAAAAGACCCTTCAACTTTCTCCTTGCAAATAATGCAGTTTTGGAAGATAGACGATGTTGTAGGCTCTAGAGCATGATGTGGCCTCAAGCCAATATCTAAAAATTATCTTTCCTCATCCAATACTCTCTTTCCAGGGGGATAGAAGACTTTCCCACTGAAAAGAGGCACTATAATGGCTTAGATATAAATAGATCTAGCCTCCACTTGCTGCAGCTTACAAAGACAACCAAACCCTCAATAGGTTCTGTGTTGTAGTTGGAATAAGATCTTGGCCAAATTCATGATAGTGGTCAAGAAATGCAAGACTCCTCCAAGAGGCCTCTCAAGGAAGAGGTGGGATTCTCGATCAGGAACACCCTAGTGCTAAACAACACTATTCTCAGCTAAACAGCTAGAGAATGAGAAGTATCTAAGCAGACAAATACTTTCAAGAAAATATGTTCAACAAAATTCTCATTTTTTCCTCCTCCTCCTTAAATAAGATGGAATCCTTGCCAAACCCTAAACCATCTCACTGATTTAGCTGCATTCACATGATTAGCCTCCAACTAAAACTGCATTGTGCATCTAGGTGGTTCAATGTATCAAGAAAATGATGTTGATTTGGTCCATTTGACCCAGTCAAATGAATTAATCCCTTTTTTTAAGATTCTTTCCGGATTATCCACAGTATTGAGGAACATGTATCGACGTTTCGAACCCCAACTGGGATCCATCATCAGGACTTTTGGAATGTAGCCCACATAGGGGTGTTTTGCTAAGGCTACCCAGATTTAGCCTTGTTCACATGGGCATTGATTTATTTTTTTGTTTTAGGAATTTAATTTAACCTCCTTTAAAATTTCATTCTTGTAATAAGAAAATGAAAACAAAATAGTATATTCTTATTAGCTTGGGCTAATTAGGAATATTACAGTCCTCCCCTGCAATTTGTTCCTTGTCCTAAAGCAACTGATAAGGTGAGTTTTGAAACTCATCTCCTTCTCCATTGGTGTCACATTCAAAAGATAAGCTTCTATGATAAGCTGAGTGATCACCAAACCCTCCATCCATGACCTTTTCCAAAAATGCTCTCATGAGATGCAAATAGCCCATCCCATAAGGAAACAATAAATCACATGGAAAAACCATGGTTTTCCCAATGCCCTCCCTAAAATATAAGATAGAAAGTATAGGGAGTTTATTCATCCCATAGGGCACATGCATGTCTTCCCTCCTTCCTCCATACATCCCCATAAAAAGAACAAGTACATCATCAATATAGGGGATCAAAACAATGTGCAAACAATGAGAAATTTTTGCATATGGAGGTGGATCATAGTCCCACATGTGGAACCAGCGTAGAGCATCCCCTGCCTAAATCAAACCAATATGTGGTAAGTGGTTTTCCCAACACTTAATTTCTACCCATACCATCTCACCATAGCTGAAAATCTGAGATATATTTGGTGCCTTTGGGAAGCACCCATCATGATGAAAAATCTCCATTGTTCTTCCAAGGGAGTGGCCCAATTCAGAAAATTTTGGGACCCAATATTGGCCATGAGGCTCAAAAAATATATTACCACTCCTTGGAGTCATGGCCTGCAAAAAACATGGTGTAAGAATGCATGAAATCATAATATAAAACACATGTAGTAAGAGCATGCTCTTCACCAACAATCCTCCTTCTATCAATGGAGTGGTGCATAGATCTACTCTCTTCTTCAAGGGAAGAAGGAGAGGGCTGATTTAACTCTTCATTAGAGTCATGTTGCTGCTCCAACTCCACAAGTTCCATGCATATCTAACAATGCTGATATAGTTCTCTTTCAAAGCCCTCCCAATAGTAGCTCCTCAAAATGATGTTGTTGAGCTTCATAGAATATGTGTGGCTAAAATAGAACTCTTCACAAGCCCTCTATAGTAACTTCTCCTTGAGCTTGGAAGCTCTAGAAAATAATATCCTACCATGATTATAGATGAATCCATCAAGGATTGAATAGCTCTCTTCATGCAGCCAGTCATCAAGAATCATGCAAGTATGAAGATCCTTGGAATATTCCACCAGCAGTTGGGATTTCCAATAGGGATCTAATGTGCCCAACAATGAGAGAACTGATAATGTGTCATCTGAAGTGTTTGCCATGTTTTTGTTCTTCTCCTTGACATATCCCATGTCAAAGGTGTATGTTGGAAAGCCAAGCTTCCCATTTTTCTCCTCCTTGACATCTCCCATGCCAACGGTACAAGGTGGAAGGTTTCCATTCCTTCCTTGCTGCCCTCCTTGCTCATGCACATGCTCAAAAGAAAATGGAAGTTTTTGGAAGTTAGTATCCCATGGGAGGCTATGATCTATCCAAAACCTCCTTGGTTTTTCCAAAGTATGCATGTGTGACCACCATCTATCATCATGTATGGAAGAGGATCCTCCAAGCAAGTTTGTCTTCTGATTCAATGATTGCCTTCCTTATTTCATGATGGTGTCCACCTTTATTCTTGTAGCATATTTTCTCAGCACAGTATGAGATGAGAGAATGTATAGTTATGTTAAGGGAAAAATGCTTTCCCTCTCCTTGTACTTTCCCCATACTCTCAGTGCTAAAGCATGGTATTCTAAGGCTCCCTTCCTTCTTGGATCTATGAGAGGAACATCAATGCAAGAAACCTATTTTATCAAATCTGAATCAAGGGGTCTCCTGGGTGGTATACCACAAGATAATTATGTCTCATCGCTCATTCTCATGTGAACAACAGATGGGAACTTATTACGACTCCTTCCATTGCGCAAATCCATCTCTGATTTCTGTGTGGGAGTATCATGATAAGGAGAAGTTGGAGCAACTCCCCCATCCTCTTCTTCATCACCCACCTTCTACAAGATCTCACAATCTAAGGTGCTCCCTCTAGACACATTTAACCCATGAACACCCATCATCTCCTTGGTGTCAAGAGGCTCGATCACAAAGGATTGATCCATCATAGCGTGTGTTCCAAAAACTAGATGCAGTGTTGGAACACATTCCCTCCATTGTTTTGTCTCTTTGTCTATCATCATAGACACATGCTGCTCTTCCTCTTCATGTATAGGATCCTTGGGGCCTTCTTGCAAAGATACAAGAGCCCTTTTAGTGGAAGCAATAGCTTCAGCTCCGTTTATCAATAAAAATAGATCTCCTCCTGTTGTCACAGTACTGGAGGGACCTTTCAGTTCTTCTTCTTCCTTCTCCTTATCAATGGAGTATGCCTTATCAATAAGAGATCTTTTCACTTGATCTCTTCTTGAAAAAATAGCACTCATGTCTTCTTCTTTAGAAGAAGGTTATTGCTGAAGTAGGTCCTTTGCCCTTGGCAAATCATGTAGCATATCTTTAACCCCTTCAATAATGTTTTGAAATGGAGTTGTCTTCATGGATCTTTCCATCTCATGCAAAGGTCCTGATTTCTTGGGCCTAGTTTTTTTACCTACATAAATTCCAGATGGAATAGAATCAAATATTTTCACTAACCTCCTAGTGAACTTTGCATAAGTAGAGATGTTTACACTTTTCAATGAAGAAGACTCAAATAACCACCAAGCATATGCTTTACCTTGGAGGTGTAGTGCTTCTACTCGTATGGCATCTTCTTTAGAAACTTGATGCAGCTGATAATACGTGTCCAACTCTTTCACCCAAGACTTGGCTGAGCTCTCAGGTGACCCATCAAAAGTAGGTAGGAAAGTTCTACCCAAACTGTGCTATATGCACCCTTTTATTCTCATAGTTCTGTTGGAACTTCTTTCTTCTTTGAGTTGAAAAAACTTTGAGAAGCTTAGATGCTCTTTGAATATTTTAGACTGAGTTTCATATTCTTGGAGATAGTCACCAAGAGTCTCCTCCTTTGGTGTCTCTCCTTCTTCTTCTCCTCTTGCAAGGAATGTAGGCATGCTACAACATTGTAGATCAGATTGTGTGGCTGAATGCTCACACACATCAGATGAAGTAGTGGGGCTTCCTCCATGTGAAAACCTCTCCAAGAGATCTTTTGGTCTTTCATTTTGCATTCCCCTAATTTAATTCTCCAGCTCATGCATAGTTTGGAACATAATTTTTGAAAACTCTTTCCCTTTCAATCTTCCCGATAAAGGGTTTGGACCCTTGTCTTCTATGTCTTTAGTGTAACTACACTTCTTCATCAACCTTTTATTTCCCTGAAAATAAATATTGGCTCTTCAATAAGCAAAGCACAGGTTGTGGCAAGATAGATGCTTCGATACCACTATAATGTTCCCAATTGGGACTGCTTAGCAAGGCATGCCTGAAAAACGCATTTTTCAGGAATGTATGCCACAGGCTTGCAAACTAGCCCTTGAATCCCTTAGATATGAGTATCTAAGACCTGAATCCAATAGGGGATCAGAAAAAAATCTTTCAAGGTGGGTTAAACAGATCTCCCACACCTAGTACAACTGGAAAATTGCCCAAAGAAGGGACTACAACACTATGTGAAAAACTGCTCAGAAAATAATGTAGTTCAGAAAAATATATATAGGAGGTCAATATATAGGCTCAATTATGTCATTTAAATCAGCATATCAAGACTATATTGAATCCCAGACATCATAGAATAGAAAGTAGGAAACTTTACATGAAGAAATGCCAAAAATAAGAGGCTGCAACCAAATGATATGACTCTACAAGCTTGACAGCATTATTTTATTAGCTGAAAAGAGCTGTAAGTTACACTTCAGATCTAGAGTGGATCTGTGTACAAAAATATAGATCTATATAAGATCTGTACACTATGGAGTCTCCTCTTCAAAGCCCCTTGGGGTTTTTAGCAGAAAATGTAGTACATGGAGTAGATCTGAGATATAATGTAGCTGATCTGTAGAATGATTCAAAATTTATGAAGAAAATACATCAATATTCATATCAGATATGAATGGAACATGGATTAGATCTTTAATCCATGGATCAGCACAGCAAAGGGCAGATTCCCAACACTATATATCTCTTCTCCTTGAAGTGCCAAAATACCCTGCAACTTTCTCCTTGCAAATAACGTAGTTATGGAAGATGGAATAAATTGTAGGATCTAGATCATGATTTGGCCTCAAGCCAAGATCTGAAAATGAACTCTCCTCATCCAATACTCTCCTGCCAAGGGGATAGAAGACTTTCACACTGAAAAGAGGCACTAGAATGGCTTAGATCTAAATATATCTAGCCTCCACTTGCTGCAGCTTACAAAGACAAACAAACCCTCAATAGGATTTGTGTTGTAGTTGGAAGAAGAGCTTGGCCAAATGCATGATGGTGGTCAATAAATGCAAGACTCCTCCAAGAGGCCTCTCAAGGAAGAGGTGGGATTCCTGATTAGGAACACCCTAGTGCTAAACAACACTATTCTTAGCAAAATAGCTATAGAATGAGAAGTGTCTAAGCAGACAATTCCTTTCAAGAAAATATGTTCAAAAACCTTCTTATGTTGTCCTCCTCCTCCTTAAATAAGATGGAATCCTTGCCAAACCCTAAACCATCTCAATGATTTAGATGCATTCACATGATTAGCCTCCAACTAAAACTGTGTTGTGCATCTAGGTGGTTCAATGTATCTAGACAACTTTTTTTATTTGGTCTATTTGACCCAGTCAAATGACTTAATCCCTTTCACACATAGGGGTGTTTTGCAAAGACATCCCAGATTTAGTCTTGTTCACATGGGCATTGATTTATTTTTCTATTTTAGGAATTTAAATTATCCTCCTTTACAATTTCATTCTTGCAATAAGCAAATGAAAACAAAATAGTATATTCCTATTAGCTTGGGATAATTAGGAATATTACACAAAATCTAGACCATCATATCCTACAAAATTGTGGCTTATGCTCGATCATGTCTATCATCAAAAAATATTAGAGTCATCCGATAAAATCTAAAATCTACTCCTCAGGTCCCTGCCCAACATTTGTGTTCGTATAGAACACATTGGCAGTCGTTACACGGTGGAATAATTGCACCCAGTCTCATGGTACCCCTACCACACACATCTAGATAGCTTCCAGTAGGTCCTCTATAGTGACCATAGGTACTTGGCGAATCAAAATCTCCAACTTTCTCTGTACTACATGGAGGGTCCTTCCTAGGTCTTCATCATCTACCTCACCTCTGAGGCATTTGTGCCTTGGGTAACCCTCTAGCCTAATTGGTCCCATGTATTCACCATGATCATTAAAAAATTTTAAGTCATATTGTCCTATAAAAAACTTTTTTTTATTTTCCATATAATTTGAAAAGATACAAAAAAAATCATATAATCAAAAATTAAAAAATGCAATGTTTCCAATTGTACCCCATGCTACTTCAGGTGGAAGAACTAAATTAGGATCTACTCGAAAGTCCATCCTATCATAGGGATAATCATCCACTGCGATGAATTTTTCTTCCTACCATTGGAATAACTAATCATCCCAGGTGGTTCAGGGAACTTCACTTCCCCCCCCCCCATCTCTTCATCAGATCTTCCCATCAGGCTATTTTTGGATCTCTTGGGTTGTTGATAGTCGAGATGACCTTGGACCAAAGCCCTAGGACTCTCTCAAAGAATAATGTCAGCAATATTTTACCATATCCAAAGTGTTTAGTCTTTGTCTTCCGAATAGAAGTTAATTGTTTTTTCATATTTCCCAACAAGGTTGTGAACAAATAAAAAAGATGAATCAAGCATTCCACTGCTATAGTCATATGTGTGCGTGAAGACTGATGTAGAGAAGCCGATCCTGCTACTCTGCCAATGGTAAAGAGAAGGATTTTCATGTACAAATCCTTCATATCTCTGATGGGAATCTGAGTTCCCACCTTCTTTGCATAGTCTACGCAATAGACTTGGACATAATCTTCTACATTAAGCCCTCCAATGGGCTTTCCATGAAAATATATTGGTTCTCCCCTTCAGGAAAGTCTAGTAATAAAATATATATCTTCCACCTCTATTCATAGTGGCATCTGATCAATTATAAAACAATCTTCTTCCGGTTCCCAATGATCAACCAACATCTGAAGCAAACGAACATTGCTTTTCATATTTGGCATTTTGAAAAATTGGAGTAACCATCAATTCCGAAGAATATTTAAGGATTTTTGGTCCTCCATCACCTCATTATCAATTGCACTATGCTCACATTCTCTCCAACTAATCGACATCCTGGGCAAAATCATCAATTGACTGATGAAATACAAGTTTTGAAATTCTGCACCGTGCATACGCGACCCTGTTTATACACAATCGTGTATCATACGTGGGTTCCTTCTCTTGAAATCGTGTATGTGCAAAGGGTTTCAGCGAAAATCTATTTCCTATTGTCAAAAATCCAATTTTTTTCTTATAATAGGAACAAAATTGATAAATAGGTTGAGTATAAGGTTTACCCAACTGATTTGAAGTGATTTGGTGACAGGTTGCTCCATATTCGAGAAAAGGATTTTTTGCCCTAGAGCTTTTTCTCCTCTTCTGCAATGCACAAATGATCAAAATTTGAGTCAAAATGTTTATTTATGCCCATAATTTGAAAAAAAAAATTCACAAATTTCATTTGTGTTTATTTTTTGAATTTGATTAAGGTTGTTCAACCTTTTGGCTTTTAAGCATTGGGAAAAGTATTTTTCAAGTACATTCTGTGAATTTGAGATATTCCTCATTTTCCTTCAGATCCATGACCACTGACTTGTCATGGCAGGTATTTGATTTTGAACTGGCATACAGGTTAAGGAATTCACTTTCCGTTGCATTTCTTAAACTGGCCTCCATTCTGATAACTTGCCATAGGGTTGATCCCATCATGTCATGAGTACTCAACCGATTTCACTCGCTGATTTTTCAATCATGACTTGGTGGTAGAGCCATCCTTTACACGGGCTTCCTAGTTAGTTCCTCGCTAGAATTTGTTGCCCATGCTACAATTTATGTAGGCTCAGGAGTCTTCTTTAGTCCCACCATGACTTATGCGTTGAAGCTTCATTATTTTTCTTTTTCGCTATCTTTATTCTGGCCATTTACCCTAGAGGCTCCCATATGTTATCAGGTTGTATTACTGCATTGCATATTGACTACTTGTTTATCTTGGTCTTTAGCCGGCTTCATTTGGACTCATGTTTAAGCCCTCTTTTGACAATGTCTTTCTGTACAAGTTAACCAAGAAATCACTTAGCCTTTTGCGACTTGACACCTTTACCCATGGATGGAACATTCCTTTGAGTGTCACTTACTAGTTTCCGCCACCTTGCATTGAGCATAGGATTGTTCCTTCCCAGGAACTAGAGTGTTTGTTTACCGACACTCATTCTATCCTTTTTACTATAGGCATTCTTTTATTCCTTTTCAGGATTTGAAATATGAAAAAGACAAAAAAATTAAATATTTGAAAAAAGAGCGGGAACGAGATATTAATTCCATACTTGATGGCAGCTACAGTGTCAGTTGTGTCACCCTTGAATAAAGCACAAAAAAGCTAAGTCTTTTCTCCATTTGGGATGGTTTTAGATTTTGACTTAGGAGAAGCCATAACCTTTGTTACACCATTTTTTGGTCATCTAACTCTTCATCATTAGATGGACCCAAGTACACCATGTAAGACCAGTTTTACCCCAAGTAAAACTGCTTTCACTATGTTAATTAGGAAACCCTAAAAGGAATAATTAATTAAACCATAATTTAATTATTATTCCCAGTCATGTTTAACCCAAAAACAAAGAAATTAATGAGATAAACCCATAGTTATCTTATTATTTCTAGGAATAATTATTTAAATAATATTCCTTGTTAAATATGACCAAATCAACCACCATTAATCAAATAAATCATTATTTATTTGATTATATCCCAACCACTTCCTTAAAAAGATAAACAAATCATTTATTTATTTATTTTTCACTAATCAAGGGATTTGACCCAAGTCAAACACCCTTTCCCTCCAACAAATAATAATAAAATATTCCATAGAGGTGGATCTAGATTTGGTTAACATTATTTTAATCATGCACCAAGATCTAGAATGACCCAATATTTTGTTATAAATAGGATGGTTTTCCCCTTCATTCTTCACCTTTTGTTGCATACTAGATCACTCTGGATCTATACACTCGGTCTCATTTTCTGCCATTGTTGCTCCCACTGAGCTCTACCTTCTACATTGGGTTTTCTACATCTACAAGAGAGAGAAAGCTTAGATCTGAAGTGCTGAGGACTACAAAGAACCCATCCCATTGAGAAGATCTGGATACACCTTCTTGTTTCCTCCCAGGTGCCCTGTAATATAAAAATTCATTCAAAAATCGTGTTCTTGTCTTGTCTGTTGGATGCATGGAGCAAACTCTTTACTTTACTGCTTAATGTCTTTCCATTTATAGATCTGTTTGTTGCAGCACTTTAACTACTAATTGCAGATCCGAAGATGTTTTGCAGCCATTATTGTTGTTAGGGCTATTAGTTATGCGTAGCTAAAGTGGTTCTTTTTCGTACGCTTCGACAAAGAATTCATACTAACAAATGGCGACTCCACACGGGTTTTAAATTACGACCGCCGTCGTTTTTCATATTCCTGCATATCCAGCTACTTCAGGCCCTAGGGCTTCTTTTTTAGCTGCTTAGTTTTTCTCTTTTCATGTCATTTTTCTCACATAAAACCCTAAAACCTAAAATTTCTAACTTCCGTGTGTTTCGGCTTATTACGTTGTGTAAGCGATACACAAATTGACTCGAGACGGCAATTTTTCGTAAAATCTCGCCGCCGAAACAACCGGGAACGAAGACTTTGGCCCAAAACCTGCGACCTGGACGCACCTTTTGGCCTGTTTCCTGCGACCTCAACTCAGATCAGGTCAGAACCTGCGACCTGCCCTTTTTTCCAGCATTTTTTCTGTAATTTTTCTGGGTTCTGCTGCAGCCTCTGCCAGGGTTTTCCAGCCTCTGTCTCAGCCCGCCTTGACCAAGATCTGATCTGTTTTTACTCATCTAAGTGGGAACCCAGCCCCTTAAGGCTTTAGTACCCTCCACTTTTTGTGGAAGAGTTTCAGCTGTTTCAGCCGTCGGTTTCAGAGCTTCAGCCCTTTCTTTTTCCAGATCTGTGACCTCACTTCCAGATCCATCGAAATCAGCCTCTTTTCCTTTCAAATCACCTCGTGTCGGTTTGTTTGGACCTCCCCTAAAGGCCTCTGCCTTGCCCCTCCCGGCTTTTTGCTGATTTCCCTTTTTCCACCACCTGCCTCTCGTCCCTGGCTGCATCCGCACCCTCATCTCAGCTTCTTTTATCCTCCGCATCTCTCGTCCCCTTTGACCCTAGATCTCGTTGAGCTTCCCTCGTGTGTGTTTCCATATAGTTTTTTCCTTTTCTTTTCGAAAGATATTATACATAGTTTCGAGAGGACCCACCTCTTCAAGCGTAGCTATTATTTCTCTGTTATTTCAGCATTTTATTCTGTTCTCTGTAGGTTTATTTTCAGCTACGCAGCACACTTTTTCTTGCTCTCAACAACGGAAAGGGTTTAAAAATTAAAATTAACGCACGCCACACACTGACCCTAAGTAAAGAAGCGCCTGGTTAACACCGCCCGGCAAAGACTCTAAAATCAATTGTCACTGCACCTTTTCTGCCCTTGACCGTAATTGATTCTGTCCCCTTGTTGCCCCTGTCTGTTTCCTTCTTCCTGTCATCATTGCGCCCCCAAGGCGCCTTTCCCGGAGACTTCTTGGCCTTCACCCTCAGTTTCCGGTTGATCGACCTGCTCCGCACCGCCGTCGTCGAGCCAGTCCACCTTCGAGTCCGCACTCCGACTCCTCTCCCGATTCATCGGGTCCCCCTTCTCCTTCCGGTTCTCCCCCTTTTACCTTCACCATGTCCGGATCAGGGCCTAATGCTAGCGGTTCTCCCGGCCCCAATGCCGGCCCTACTTCTAACGGAACCGTCACAACCACTACTCCGGCCACCCCTGTGCTGCCGTACATTGCAGGCCTCAGCCTCCCCGATTTCCATCAGTTGATTAACGACCCCATTCACCATAATACTACCTGGCCCACTATGCCTACCAAGTTACCCTCTGACATCCCTAAGTTCGAGGGCCTTAATGGCGAAGACCCAACCAATCACGTCCGGTCTTTCCACATGTGGTGTTCCTCCAACTCCATTACCGATGACTCCATCCGTCTTCGTTTGTTCCAACGCACGCTTACCGGCGAAGCTTCTAAATGGTATGTCGAACATGCCACTTCCTCCCATACCACGTTCGAGACTCTTGCCCAAGCCTTTTTGTCGTACTTCCAGCTCCCTCTCCGATACGACACTGGCACGGAGCTCTTGACTTCATTTAAGCAATCCTCTTCCACACGCCCTTCTGCCCATGTTCAGGAATGGCGACGAAGACGGAGCTTATGTCGAGCCCCTCCCTTTGAAGATCGGGTTTACATGGACTGGTTCCTTCGCACCCTCCCGTCTCCCATCGGCAAAGATGTCGTCTCTCACTTTCCTCAATCTGAAGAAGCCGCCCTCCAAATAGCTTTAAAATATGACCTGATCTACGCTCAATCTGGTTATGTTTATACCGTTCTTCCTGACATCCCCAGGCCCGGTGGCGCTAACGCCCCGGGGGCATCTCATTCCGCCGACGGTATTGTTGGATCTCTTTCCCACCCCTCTGCTCCCCCTCCTATGAGCCATGGCCTTCCTCAGGGAGGGGCCAGCACCTCTAGCACTCTGCCCCCTCCCGGCAACATGTATCCAGGATACGGCATGCCTCCTCCTTTTGCCCAACCTCCTGCTTACCTCAATGCTGCCCAACCCAACCCTTACTTTTATCCGCAACCTGGTGCGCCAGCTCCTCCAGCATATGCGTTTCCGCCTCCCTTGCCTCCTCACCACCTGCAACAGCCCTTACAACCCCCTCCAGGGCAAGTATTTGCGCAGCAGGGTGCGTTTAATCCCCCTTCTTCTCAAAGAAGGCGGAGAGGCAACCAGAACCCATCTGCCCCCGGTAACCGAGGTCCCAATTCTGGTCCGGACCCTAACACTAGCAACCAGCCTCAGGGCATTCCGCCTAGGCCGGACAGGCCGCTTCGCACAAACAAGCCCTGTTCGTGTTGCGGTGTTTACGGTCACTACACTCACGATTGCCTTCTCTTACCCCAGATGCGACAGATGTGGGAGTCTCAAGCCACATTGTGCGGACAACACGCCTTCCCTCACGCTCCTTCTAATGTGGCCACTACCCAGCCAGCTGTGTTCACTGATCCTTTCCCTCAACAGGGATTCGTGGCTACCCAACCCCCTGACAGCCATGCAGCCACACCCTCGTCCATTTCTGGTTCCTCTGACTACCAGATCCTCATGATGCACTCCGATCCGTCCCCTTCCGTCGACCTTCACCTTCAAACTCGGTCTCACCAGTACCCCAAGCCCCCTGCTCAGTCTGCTCCCGAGCCCCCATCTTCAGGTTCTACAGAGCCTCTTTCGACATCCAGTGGCCCCTTACACATCCCTCAACCCAAAGTTGAGGTTCACCCAAAGATCCCAAAGGGTCCATTACGCCGAAATGCTGCTTCTGGTCGAGCCGCTCAATCGTACAGTATAGTAGATGATTTGGCACAATCCCCTGCTGCCATTTCCACACTGGAACTCCTCCAGTCGTGCCCTTCTCAAAGGAAGGCTCTACTACCTGCCGTGGGCGCTGTTGATCCTGCTGATGACCAAATGATTGTTTTCGACGCCACTCAATCGGACCACCCTCCTCTTCCTCCTTCCGTTGCTTTCCAAATCCCAGTCAAAATCCGGAACGCCACCGTATCCCGGTGTATAATTGATGAGGGGGCATCCACCTGTGTGATGTCCGCTTCGGTTTGGAAGCAACTCGGATCCCCTGAGCTGGCCCCTTCCACGATCACCCTTCGAGCGTGGGACGGTCATGCCTCCCAGCCTATTGGCTTGTTTCGTAACTGTCCCATCACCCTCGCCGGTAAGACCGTTTGCGTTGATGTCGAAGTCATTGATGCCCCTCTAGACTACAACATTCTATTGGGGCGAAGCTACACCTATGCCATGTCTGCTGTCCCATCCGCAGTCTTCCGCAAGATGTCTTTTCCACATAATGGAAAGATAGTCACCATTGACCAGCTATCGTATCATGAGCCGCCGTCTCCATCCGCCTCCGAGACGACCATCTCTTCTGTAGCCAACAAGCAAACCGTCGATCCTTTGACCAGTGTCTCCCCCGGCGTCTATAAAGATTCCACCCTGCTTGGAACTTTTCCTCACCTTCCTCCCCCTCCTGTTACTGATCCCAGCTTGTCGAATGTTTGCATGATGCAATCGTCTCAGGCTGCCCATAAACAGCCTGCCTCGGCTAGTCCGCACCCTCCTCCCCGCCCTCCGCAACCCGCTCCTAGCCATCCATCTCAGCCAGCCGGACCTCCTCCTTCTGGCCCTCCCCCTACAGCTGGTATCCCCGAACCTCTTTATCCTCCAGGCTCGGTCCCCCCCGGCCTTAACCATCTTGGAGCCGTACCTCCTGGTCACTACCCTGCTGGACAGAGCCCCTTCTTGGCTCCCCCTCCCGGAGTATATTCTGTCCCCGTCATGGCCACCCTCTCTCTCCCTAACTTGACCTTGGGTATTCCGGTTTGGTACCTTGACCCCCCAACCGCCACCCCCCCTGGTCACCCCAAACCTTACATGGCTTTGACACCGGTTCAACCGGTCCCCTCGCTTCCTCCATAGCCACTGTGCCCCCAGCACCTCCACAGGACCCTTCTCCTGTTGTGACGGCTCCCGGGAAGACAGGCAAAGCCCGAAGGGGGGCAACCCATCACGATCCGGCCCCCCCAACATCCGTTACCCCCCCACGACCACCAAATCCCGCCATTCGATGCGCTTTGTGTGATGTCGTCGGTCATGCCACTCACATGTGTCCTGAATTGCCCCACCTCAAGCTTCTGGTCAACGAGACATTCCCCGACTCTGATCTCCCAGAAGTACATGTCACTATCCACGACTCCCTCCCAAAACTCAAACACTTGCGCACAAACCACCCTTGTGCCTTGTGCGATTTTCACGGCCATTACACCCACCTCTGTCCCCGCCTTGACGAGTACCGTTCCTCCTTGGACTTGTACCGCCAGTTCAAGGCCGCTTCGATCGGACCAGAGGACATTCACATTCCGCCTCCCGCCGTTAAGCCAACGGAGCCCTCAGTCACCATTTTGTACCTGTCATCATCCATGAGACCATTGGGGAACGTTCCATCTGAATCCTCCCCTGTTGTTTCGCTTGACCTTCCTTCAGCGGTCATCTTGGGCTCAACATCGGTAGATCCGTTATCTACTTACTCTTCGGTCACCCATTGTGACGATGCGCATGTGAACCTCTCTTCTCATGATGATGATTCAGGCCGCTTCACCATGTCAGGTAGTTCTTCTTCCACTAGTCACCCCATCTTCTATCATGATGACGACATTATGGAAGAAATTCCCACCCCTGACTTCATCTATTCCCCCTTACATCGAACCCATGCGTTCACACCACATCCACCTTGTGGTCATTACATCGAAACCCAATGTTTGGGTAAGGGGGCACCCACATTTGAGAGACCAAGAGAAGCCATTCTCCACCACTCTCCTAGTGTATCCGGTCGTGTTGACTCTAGACCCCGTATTCTTCCACATTTAGAAGAACCTCTAGAGTCCCATATCACTTCAGATCACTCTCGGGACGATACCCCTTATTGTTCCCTCATCTTACATCAGCAACCCAGTCTCTTAGACATTATTATTGACCAACCTATAGCTTTTCTACGAGAGCATCAGTTCATTATCTCCAAATCCTCCTTTTGGGATAGTGACACTAGGTATGCCAATTCGGAAACTTAAAGTCCATTTGATCCCTATATGCAGTACCAAAAGAGATTGGTAACACTCCATTTCCTTTCTCAAACTGCATAACCATAACCAGAACAAATGGCACACCACATCATTAAAATGTGGCTAGATTCCCCTTTTTATAAATACATTTTGGCATGCCCACAGCATGTCACACAAACTCAAAAAATGGGGGCACCACCTGCCCCTACATACATCACTGGGGGCACCATACGCCCCCCATACATAGACTTACAACATGCCCATAGCATGTTCCAAAAACTGGGGGCACCATACGCCCCCCCCCATACATATACATCCGACACGCCCATAGCATGTTACAAACAAAACCCAAAAACTGGGGGCACCATATGCCCCCCCATACATTCTGGGGGGCACCACTTGCCCCTACACACATCCGAGAGGGCACCATATGCCCCTATATCTGGCCAATACACGACGAACGCCCTGATCCGCCTGGATCTCTGTCCGAAGTGTTCCCAGATCCCTCTCTCTCCAATTGACCCGCAACTCTGCCATATCTGCACAACCACATTCTTTTTGTCGGGGTACAGATCGGGAAAACCGTAACCACACACCACAACCCAACTCCCAGCCATCAAACAGCACCAAACCCCCCTCATCTCCCAGGTCGCAGTTTTCTGCCATTTTCTGGACCAGGTCGCACTTGTTGCCCTAATACCTGCGTCCTGGGTCGTACTTTTTGCCCCAAAAAGTGCGACCCGGCCATAGAGATGAAGGAGGGGCTGTTTCTAGGGGTGTTGGGCCCTAAACTGCAAATCTAATCCATCAAAATGCAAGAGCTAGGTTAGGCCTCTTACCTCCAACTGACAGATCTCGAATCCAACGGTCGGTTTTTCCGCTACGTTCGCCGCAAGATTTAGGGCCTTCTCTCCTCTCCACATTCACCACAGCAACAATAGCAAATGAATGATTTTGGAGGGAAAACTGCCTCATTAAAAGAGAACCCCCGTTTCTTCTTTCGACTGCTGCGACCACACCGTAGCCCCGTTCGACGAACCGTCAGCACCGCTGGTTAGATCTCACCGAGCTCTCAAATGGGTTTTACTTAGTTTTTGGTGATTTGATACTTCACCCGGACCCATTTTTTCCACGAAGGGTCACTTCACCGCCCCTTAAAATCGAATTTCCTCACTTACGACACTTGTACTTGGGGCACCATATCGCCCCCTTACTTGTCCATGTTCGTGTTGATTTTCGTCATGAGTGCCCACCTTGTACTCATGTTTCTATGACCCCCCATTGGGGTCTATACTGTGTGGCAGCATTATCTAGTCGCCCTTGCTTAGAGCATCCGAGTTGAGTCATCATTGCATTCATGGAGTCTATTCTGCATCCTTTTACACCCTACTATAACCCTCCATTCTTTTTTGCTTGGTTCCTCTCTTGTGTCGCATCTCATGACCTTCAGCCCCACTGTCCCCTGTCCCCTTCGATATTGTGTCAGTTGCTGCCATGTCATTCATGCCCTTTATGCTCTCACAAGGGAAGTTGTCCATTCGCCACTCCATCCTTCCCATTTCCACCATCATCATTAGTGTCAGTCTGTCCGTCACTCTATTGCTCTTCTCTCGTGCCTTAGTTGAGGATCTCTCATTGCCTCACCTACGGCGGACCTCCTTCTGTCGACCTCAGCACATTTATTCCAGAAGCAAGGTCTAGAGGGCGGTGTACCTTGGTTCCAGCTTCCACTCTTGTTCGGTGCCTCGGATCAGGCAGGGGGATCTCTCACTTCCCTTTGACTTGATTGCTTCTCCAACTCCTTTCAGCATGATCGAGATTCGTATACTGGACAGTCCAGTGACCCAGCAGCAGCTATTGATGATTCCCGGCGTGTGTGAGATGTCTCAACCCTCATGAGGGGGTGGCCCTGCAGGTAGCCCCCCACATGCCCGGATGACCTCTTCATTGCAGCCTTTGATGCCGCTCCAGATTTTGATGATGTTGGCCTTAGCCACTTGCAGCACCTCTATGATTTGCATGTATCAGTCAGATTTTGTGAGCCCTTCCCCATTTACAGAGGGCATTTGGGTTGTATTTATCTCATGTACTCAGATATTATTGTACTAGTCCTGGCTGTTATCCCAGGCACAGCATGTATGTGAGACTCTTCATTGTATTTTTATCTGGCTCTTGATTATGCCAGCTGTACTCTATGGTTCGGTCCCTTGTTCACCGGACACACTATTCTTTTGTACTTTGTCACGGCGGGCATAGGTATGCCTCCCCCGCCGCCTTCAGCACAGGTACCCTCTCATAACAGAGACTTGTTGCACCCGCGAGTCTCGTCTCCTCAGGGTCTAGTCCTTCAGCACACTATCTACCTCATATTTCTCTCTCTGACATACCCTTTTGTTGTCTAGTGATTGTCTTCTTACAACGTACTTCGGTCATACGATTTGCTCCTGACACTCGCACGCTGGGGGGCAATCTGTTACACCATTTTTTGGTCATCTAACTATTCATCATTAGATGAACCCAAGTACACCATGTAAGACCAGTTTTACCCCAAGTAAAACTGCTCTCACTATGTTAATTAGGAAACCCCAAAAGGAATAATTAATTAAACCATAATTTAATTATTATTCCCAGTCATGTTTAACCCAAAAACAAAGAAATTAATGAGATAAACCCATAGTTATCTTATTATTTTCTAGGAATAATTATTTAATAATATTCCTTGTTAAATATGACCAAATCACCCACCATTAATCAAATAAATCATTATTTATTTGATTATCTCCCAACCACTTTCTTAAAAAGATAAATAAATCATTTATTTATTTATTTTTCACTAATCAAGGGATTTGACCCAAGTCAAACACCCTTTCCCTCCAACAAATAATAATAAAATATTCCATAGAGGTGGATCTAGATGTGATTAACATTATTTTAATCATGCACCAAGATCTAGAAAGACCCAATATTTTGTTATAAATAGGAGGGTTTTCCCCATCATTCTTCACCTTTTGTTGCATACTAGATCACTCCGGATCTATACACTCGGTCTCATTTTCTGCCATTGTTGCTCCCATTGAGCTTTACCTTCTACATTGGGTTTTCTACATCTACAAGAGAGAGAAAGCTTAGATCTGAAGTGCTGAGGACTACAAAGAACCCATCCCATTG
Source organism: Pinus albicaulis (assembly GCA_034641835.2). Classification (NCBI taxonomy): domain Eukaryota; kingdom Viridiplantae; phylum Streptophyta; class Pinopsida; order Pinales; family Pinaceae; genus Pinus; species Pinus albicaulis. The sequence continues at coordinate 1,372,070,176 of CM076577.1, forward strand.
AGGAGATCCGGATACACCTTCTTGTTTCCTCCCAGGTGCCCTGTAATATAAAAATTCATTCAAAAAATCGTGTTCTTGTCTTGTCTGTTGGATGCATGGAGCAAACTCTTTACTTTACTGCTTAATGTCTTTCTATTTATAGATCTGTTTGTTGCAGCGCTTTAACTACTAATTGCAGATCTGAAGATGTTTTGCAGCCATTATTGTTGTTAGGGCTATTAGTTATGCGTAGCTAAAGTGGTTCTTTTTCGTACACTTCGACGAAGAATTCATACTAACAACCTTATTTTTGAGTCAGTACTCCCCCGGTTGGTATCTCTTCCAATCATATGGAGGGTTTGTTTATGCCCCCTGCATGACAAACTTGTACAAAGTTATCATTTGCTTCCATAGTCAACATGAGTCATGCTTTTGTTCAAGGGAAGTTAACCAGATTCGGCCTTTCTCCGGTGTCTCTTGACTCATTTTTTAGTTTGCCTTCTCGGTCTTGTCAGTATCTTGTTCTATCACCTCAGATATTTGGTCCTTTGCTCATGCCAGTTTGAGAAGGTCTCCACTGACTTCTTGCTGGCGGGTTTTTCTCTTATCAACTATGACATATTGCTCTGAGAGTAAACCTAGAGCTGCACCTTGGCCCTATTTACATCATTTGTAGGTGACATTGTGCTAAGCATTTGAACAAAATCATGGGTCTTTGACTGAGTATTTTCCCTTGTGTTCAAATTCAGCTTACATTATCACACCTGGGATTCGTACAGTACCTTGATTTCCATTTGACCCTATCGGTGGATATCTCGCCTCTTTGTCAGCTTTCAATATTGGTTGGTTCAGAGGGTTTCTGCCATGCGCTAGCTTCATCTTGTGCATGTAGGAAACATACTTCGGGTTGGTTAATTCACTTTACTTCATACGATTCCTTCCAAATCTTGGGCAACAGGTTACACTCGCGCTGGAATATGTGGGATGTTTTAATTCCTTCCTTCCAGCGAATATTTTCCCATCAATTCCGACTCATTGCTCTGGGAATAAGGTCTAGAGTCCTTTTGTCAGTACCTTAGGGTTTGCAGTCATTATTGGCAGACTCTTCGCTATCGATAGTGAGAATACATCATTATCTCCTGATTGATAGATTATTTCAGGTGTTCCACTTCAACTTGTTATTTCCTAAATCCACCTTAGGCTGAAGGAAGGCGAGATTCAGGGTAACACCAAACCACGCTCAGTCTGGTAGCTAGCCCTACCAGAACAGGAGAGGGCTCTCTCCGGGTCAATCTTAGGACAAATGCATCAATAGGGCTTGAGATTACTGAAATGAGTGCTAATTTTAGGCTAGGTATATGAATCAAGGAGTTTAGAATGATTTTTAAGGGTTTTTGTTGGAAAAAAGGGAAAGGCAATTTTGGGCTTGGGGATGAGGCCAATTTCTTGCAGAGTTCGAGTTGGGGTAGGGAAGGCAATGGCTTTGATGTCTTAGATTGAATGAATGGATAGAAAATACTGATGAGGAGCTGAAGAGGGCAAGATTCTTCAAGGATCCTCTTCAAATAGATGAAAACACATAAAAATAAACAAAAGTTTAAGGCAAAGCACCAGCAAACTAATGAATTCTACCTTAGTTACTCATTTGTTTAATTTTCAGAAGCAAAGAGAAGGGAGATGAAATACATAAAAAATTAATGAACTTACAATTACATGGAGAAAAACATCATCAAAACTCAGAGCCACAAGGATCCCAACAAGTGTTGAAAAACCCTGGTCTTTCCTTTGCCAAAAATGCAGAAGTGTATGTACAATGAAGTGCCAAACTTTTCCCAAGTATCCCACCCTGAAAATGACTCAGAAAATACATAATATAGACAAGCCTAACCCCTTCCCATGCCTCTAGGGGTAGATCTCATCCTTCTAGGAGCTGTTTCAACCAATTCTAAACTAGGAACTGAAATCTAGGCAATCAAACAACTTGCCTCTATATGGTAGGGAACTGATTCATTCATTTAATTTTCACCTTTTAGTGAATGAATCCTCTAGAAAAATTAAAAATATGCCAAATTTACATCATGGTAAATAAATTACATCAAGATAGATCAAGAGTTACATCAGAAAGTAAATCTAGTCAAAACTAGGCGGAATTCTGAGCTGAAGAGTGAAAAATAGGCCAAAGTCCTCTATGCGCCGCGCTCAAAATCTGTATTTGTAGCACACATTTGGATCTGATTTTGAGGCACTTCCTTAAGTCCAAATTGAGCTCATGATAGCTCGTTGGAAAGCCTTGCCTGTCTAATTTCCAACCCAAGTTGAATTTATGCATTTGGATTTCATTTTCCCATCCAAAATTTCAATCTCCCAAGACTGGTTTCTGTGTGTGCAAAAGGTGGCAGAAATGCCATTTTCAAGGTGTTTTTGACCCTTTAGGCCACCCAGAACTTGATGAAATTCTTAGGCCATTCATGATCATGCATAAATTTTCATAAAAAATCCATAAATACCAATTTTTCCTCCAGAGGACCTCCCAATTGTAAGCGCGCGCCAAGTGGCGCTACGCGTTGGGCAGGAAAACCTGTTTTGTGACCAAAAACTCAAAAATGACAAAATTTTCTCCAAATTTGCTGAAATTTTGAGTGAAGGTCCCCCATCAAGTATCATGCTCAACCAAAAAATCTTTGGCCAAGATTTGGAGTGGATCAGGACTTTTCCGACGTTTCAGTGCTCTCCTCAGCCTCGCCTACAGGATCTTAATCCTCGCTTTCCAAACATGTGTACGGGCCCAATAGTGGTTTTTCATATGTCTAAGCATGTCCTTTTCCTTTTTTTCCTTCACCAATAATTTATCGAGATGAATGTTGACTCTCGTAAGGCAAATCTCCCGCTCAAACGGTGTCATGTCACCTGGTCTTTTTCGGGCCAATTCCTGGTCTTCACAGATTTTTTGCAACTCCATGAGTGTCTGCTGATCCTCCAATATTTTATTCTGCTGCTCCAAGTAATTTCTAACCCACTGAGCTCTCTAAAATTTCTCGATCAATGTGTCAATCTCATCTTTCTGCTCCTGGATGGTTTCTTTCAGCTTTGAGCTGGGAGAACTCAAATCAACATCAATGAGTGTAAAATCAGTGTCTTGGCCTCATGAAGGGCTTTCATCCAGCATAGGCCTATTGCCTCTATCCTATCCCTGTACTTGTGCTGATGTCAAAGGCGAGACCCCTTCCACCCCAAGTGGAGATAGTACTCACGCTGCTGATGAAGGTAATGAGACCCCTTCCACCCTGGGTGGAGATAGTACTCGTCGTGCTACTACAAATAAGGCTTTGGTGCCTCTCTGATAGGTAACACATACTGGAACACTGATAGGCTCTGTCTCAGGACCTTCAAACTGATGTGAAGGCTCACCTGCATCATGAAAAATCTCTGGAGGAGGCTGAGGGGTTGTAAAGAAGTCACGGGAAATGAACTCCTCCCATGCAATGCCCTGCAATCCAAGCTGATGTACCACAATGATCTTGATGAGCACATAATGATAAATGTTGTTATGCTGATGCTCGAGAGTCTTATTATGCACGAGAGTAGTCATCCGCTCTATGTTTCGACACATGAAATATGGAATGCTCATCATCCTCACTCTCGTGAAATGCATCAATAATCGGATATGGTACGCATAAAGGCGAGAGAACCGGCCCTCACAGCTGAAGTATATGATGATGGGTTTCATCAATGGTGCATAAGACTCCTTCAAGAATATAAAAGGGAACACCCTACTGAGCTGCTTCATATAGCCAGGCCTGATGTATGGCTCGTAATACACTTTGTCTAGCTGCTGTCTCTTGTTCCATTGCTCACCTACATTTGGTATTCCTGTTGCTTGCAAAATGGTTTCTGGTGTCAAGGTGAAATTCACTCCAGCGAGGGTAACCTGACCATCTCGCAAGTGTAAAACAAACAGGCGAACCAACTCCTGATCATGCTGAGTTTGAGCAATCATATCACAATACCGAAAACATGACTGTTGCTGAAAACAAACCATTGCAAGTGGGCAGGCCTGCAAATGAGTCAATGAAGTGGACTCTTCTCTGACGTGTCTGCCCCCTTTTTGAGGCCTCCTTGGTACATTAAGCTCAGTGGTTGAGTCACTTTCTTGCTCATGTGATGAATCTGTCTCTACCATGATGCTGCAAGCTAGGTGTCAAGTGTATGCTCGGTTTATTGAAAATGATAAATTGGTGTTTTTTTTCAATGCCAAATATGCCAAAGAGGAATAAGGAACTGTGAGGAAAATGGGACAGTGGGAAAAGTGGATTGTGGAGTTTTTCAAGTGATTTTAGAAATGTGTTAACAGTGACTTGACTGTGTTGAGGGGTTTGGGAATCTAGGAATATTTGCAAATGATATGGGAGAGTAATGGTTATGGGCAATAGTAGGGTTTAGGAAATAGGGAAAATGGGAAAATGAAAATAAGTGATATAAGTGTTGTTGGAATGTAAGGGAATAGGAAAGGGACTGTTAATGATGTGACAGTGAGGGGAAAGGAATCATAGTTGAGACATGATAATATGACAGTGAGTATTCAGCATGACAATGAATTTTTAAAACACCATTTGAAACCCTAAAGAGAAGATTCTGATATGCATATAGGGTTTTTATTTTCACCATTTAAACTCTCATGTCTTGCCTCCAAACAACACCAAACACTAGCAAGAGCGATTGTATCAACTTACCTGAACAAATAGGAGTGAAAGATTTGAAGTTTCATTTGGAAGCAGTGATAAAAATGCTTGGAGGCTCTGTGCGCTGCGCACAAACCCAGTGCGCCGCGCCTCCTGGATGCACCGCACCAGAGCAAAACAACACTGTGGAAAGTGGCTATGTGTGCTGCGACATACCAACGTGTCGCGCCTTCTCCCAATGCGCCGCGCGCACTCCAAACACACAGTCTTCAGTTTTAAACCCACATTTTTTCCCTTCCACAATTGCAATCAAATTCTCTGATGCTTCTTGGATGAAAATGGCTTGATAAACATGGAAATATCTTTGTAAAGTCATGGATTTGATTTTTTCTTTGTAAAGACCCACTTTTGTAATGTTTTGAAATTGGCATTTTTTCACTTTTAATACAAACTCTGTCTTCTTGTTTCCATTTGAATTTTGGCTGAAATGATGGCTCCTTTGTTAATTTTTTTGCAGGGATGATGGCATGTTTCGGCAAAGGAGGACCAGGGTTGCCTCTGAATTCTTCATGACTGAAAAACCTTTAAAAATTACATATTTATTTACAAAAAATAAATTTGACGATTTCTTCTTCAAAACAGAGTTTTGAAGAAGAATAATTTTTAAGCATTAATGATGACAAAAATTTTGAAATGAAAACTTGCTAGAAACATCCTCATGTGCTTGCTGGGATTATTTAACACTTTTGAAGATGAAACCCTAGACCTAGTGACTAAAAGGACTCTTTGCTGACCAAAAGACCATCCATGACTATGAATGACCATAAAATTGACCTTGATGAATTTTGATGAACTTTAATGATCAGACACAAGCCAGCAGATACATGACATGAGGGAAAACGAGAGACAAGACCCTTCCGTCAGAAAATCTATGCTTCTAATGGAATGCAACTGATTGGATGAATGATACACCTAAAATGAAATGCAACAAAAGAGTTTTTGATCTCTGACGGAGGTATAACCAGACCGACTCTTACATTGGCTCCAATGGGGATGGTGGCTCCTTGGAGGTGCCAAGAACTACAGATCTTTGGGAGAGTAGACAGTGCCTTCATCCATTGGGCAATGGAATCAAAACGCGAAAACTGACATTATGAAAACTGACTTTGACTCAAGGTTAAAACTAAAAACCATAATAAAACCAAACATGACTAAAACCTAACTAACCAACTAGAAAGATGCTCCTAATTGAGCTTATTCATCAAACCTACTCTAATTATTCTTTCACCACCCGATCAAGTGAAATGGAACAACCAATGCAACCATGTAAGCATCCTGGCTGCTATTTGATTTCTTCCCAAATGCTTTCTGATGCACAGGAAAAGGGAAGGAACGAAAGGCAACTCCCATAGAAACTCAGAATCAAATTGACTGCTGATAAACTTGCAAAGCATGAATTGACCGGATGACTTCAAGAATACTGCAAAAGGATCTTCATAAACATAGCCACGGATTTCCATTAACACATTGCTGCTCTGGTCGAGGTAATCTTCATAGCTGGATATTAAGATTTTCCTCACATCTGTGCTGTCTTTCTTTGGTGATTGCATCAAGCTGTCAAAAGGATCCTAAATTTCGTGCATAACCAAACTCTATTGCTGATTCCAAACAGAAAAAAAGTCTCCTCTACCAATCTCCTCATATGACTGCAAACCTTGAAATGGACTTTGTAATGAAAAATATGTTAGACAAGACAATGAAGGGGACTTTTGAATAAGGTTATTATCAACATTCTTTTCTGGCATATGGTTAGCGAATGGAGAAGAACTTTTACAACAAACATCATCCAACACACGAGCAATAGGATCATCAAGAATTTGAGAAGATTGTTGTGATGTATCCATTGAAACTGCCTGACATCCTACTGGTTGTTCATGTTTTTCTTGAGAGATATTATGAAGATTCTTCTTTATAAATTGAAATTATTTGAAACAAAAGGTTACAGAATCCTCTTGCATCATTAAATCATGTATTTCAACTTCTACGCCTTCATCTGTAATCTGAACTTCAATTTCGTTTGGTGGATGCAAATCTGGTGCTAGGGAGGGTTTTGTATCCAAAATGATTTCATTAGTCATTCTAGGTGAATATTTCTCATTAACAACTTGCTCAAGAATTTCGCTATCTGTCTCATCCTCCACATTAAAACTGAGAGATTGTTGATTTCCTACATGCCGCTCATTTGAAAATTTACTATGCAATTTACCCTTCAAAAACTGGAATGATTCAAAACAAAATGGTACGAAGTCACCTTGTATCATTTGATCATATGTGCCGGCTTCCATGGCTTTCGGGGACTGCGAATCTGGATATGAGAAATCTTGAGCAAATTTTTTATTGCCCTCAGGATGGTCGAAATCGAGACTTGTTGACAGTTGATTTTTGATTGCATGGAAATTGTCTCTGATGAACTGAAATGAATCAAAACAAAAAGGCAAATATCCTTCACTTACTTCAAAATTTGCTGCACTTTCCTCGTCATTGTCATAGCTGATATGCATCGGTTGATCATTGTACTCGAGCTGTTGAAAGTGAACTTCTTCCTTCCACAAACTATCTACTGATTTGTCTGCAAGATTAGCTTCTGTTTGGAGAACATAATCATCATCATACTAATCAAACTGAGGCAAATCATCAGTGTAAAACACATCATCAAGCATACATGTCATATCAACATCTCTCTCTTCTTCAAGATGATCTATAAAGAAATCTCTATGAGAACTGGGATAAGAAATAAAATGTTTTGGATCAGAAACTTGTTTTTCTTCAATCATCAAGCCATGGGTTTGAACGATATACTCATTCCTTGTGGTGTTCTTTTGCATCATCTCTTCTACTGCACTTACCAACATGTCAAGATTTACCTCTAGAGATGTCGATTTCTCTGGATCCATGTTTTTCATTTCTTCTTCCTTCAACCTTGCCCTTCAAATCAGCAAATGAGCCTCTACATTTACTGCACTGTTATGTATCTCTACAAGTGTTGCAATATTCCTTTCTCTCAATTAAAACTCCATTTCCGGATTAAAGGCACCCGGGAAGTGCAAGAGAGAAGATATAGGAGAAGGTCTTATATCAGCTGGCATCGAATAATATACTTGGTTAAATCTGGTAGAAAACTGTTGTACTGTCTCCCCTGGCTGTCTTTTCAGCTAGTTATACTCTTCTATAATAAGGAAAAGGTTCTTTCTGATCACCCACCTATCGAGGAAAACTTCGACAAACTGCTATAAATCTGATATGCTTGCATCAGGCATGGCTTTGAACCAACTCTTGACTTTGCCTTGCAAAGAAAGAGAAAAAAGCCTAATACTGACATCTTCGTCATCAAATTCAAAAAGGTCAAGAAAAGCCTCAACATTCTGCACATGTTGCTCAGCGTTGACATTGTTACATTCACCATCAAATCTTGGTAGATATAGGTAATAATTTGTAGGGAAAGCATGAAGAACAAAAGAAAAAACAAGAGGTTTATACCTATCCGGGACTTTAAAAGGTATAGGAGTATATACAAGAGCTACGGGATCAGTTTGGTTTTCTTTAAGCTCATTACTCTGAAGAGATTCATCATAATATGTGGGAAAAGTAAGGAGGCTAGGATCAAAGGGAAACTCAGTATTTACACTTTTTAAATAGGTCGAGTGAAGATTTTGATCACCTTTATCATACAACAAATTCTGAAAAACTTTCAGGATAGCTTCAAGAACAGAAAAGAAGTAATTTACAAGAAAGCAGACTAGATCCTGAATGCCATTCCACTTTGGATACCTGAACTTTGTGTAAGATCCTTCCATTTTTTCAGAGAAAGAGCTAGTCTTCCAGTGGAGTCTCTACTTCGAATTGGAGTCACCAGGTGAATGATTTCAGCCTTCTTATGTCTGATCGTTGTCCACCATCAACCATCAGATCTGAACTTGATACATGTACTGGGGCAAGACAATCTACAAGTCAAGTGTCACGTTCACAAGCTAGACCGGAGATTGATTGAAGCAACATTTATCTACTTCTGCTAATGCAAAGAAAGAGCATTTCAAAGGCTACCTAGCTAACTTCAAGCTCCGTCTGTAGATTATAAAACAAATAACACCAACAAGAAAACCATTTTCTTCCCCAGTATGGTTGCCACTATGTTATTGCCTAAATCCACCTTAGGCTGAAGGAAGGCGAGATTCAGGGTAACACCAAACCATGCTCAGTCTGGTAGCTAGCCCTACCAGAATAGGAGAGGGCTCTCCCCGGGTCAATCTCAGGAAGAATTTATCAATAGGGCTTGAGATGACTGAAATTAGTGCTAATTTTAGGCTAGGTATATGAATCAAGGAGTTTGGAATGATTTTTAAGGGTTTTTTTTGGAAAAAAGGGAAAGGCAATTTTGGGCTTGGGGATGAGGCCAATTTCTTGCAGAGTTCGAGTTGGGGCAGGGAAAGCAATGGATTTTATGTCTTAGATTGAATGAATGGATAGAAAATACAACTGAGGAGCTAAATATGGCAAGAGGCTGCAAGGATCCTCTTCAAACAGATGAAAACACATAAAACTAAACAAAAGTTTAAGGCAGAGCACCAGCAAACTAATGAATTCTACCTTAGTTACTCATTTGTTTAATTTTCAAAAGCAAAGAGAAGGGAAATGGAATACATAAAAAATTAATGAACTTACAATTAAATGGATAAAAATATCATCAAAACTCAGAGCCACAAGGATCCCAACAAGTGCTGCAAAACCCTGGTCTTTCCTTTGCCAAAAATGCAGAAGTGTATGTACAATGAAGTGTCAAACTTTTCCCAAGTATCCCACCCTGAAAATGACTCAAAAAATACATAATATAGACCAGCCTAACCCCTTCCCATGCCTCTAGGGGTCGAGCTCATCCTTCTAGGAGCTGTTTCAACCAATTCTAAACTAGGAACTGAAATCTAGGCAATCAAACAACTTGCCTCTATATGGTAGGAAACTGATTCATTCATTTAATTTTCACCTTTTAGTGAATGAATCCTCTAGAACAAGTAAAAATATGCCAAATTTACATCATGTTCAATAAATTACATCAAGATAGATCAATATTTACATCAGAAAGTAAAACTAGTCAAAACTGGGCGGAATTCTGAGCTAAAGAGTGAAAAATAGGCCAAAATCCTCTATGTGTCGCGCTCAAAATATGTATGTGTAGCACAATTTTGGAGCTGATTTTGAGGCACTTCCTGAAGTCCAAATTGAGCTCATGATAGCTCGTTGGAAAGCCTTTCCTGTCTACTTTCCAACCCAAGTATAATTTCTGCATTTGGATGTCATTTGCCCCTCCAAAACTTCATCTCCCAAGACTGGTTCCTGTGTGTGCAAAAGGTGGCAGAAAGGCCATTTTCAAGGTGTTTTTGACCCTTTAGGCCACCTAGAACTTGATAAAATTATTAGTCCATTCCTGAGAATGCATAAATTTTCATAAAAAATATAGAAATACCAAGTTTTCCTCCAGAGGACCTCCCAATCGTAAGCGCGCGCCAAGTGGTGCTACGCGTTGGGCAGGAAAACCTGTTTTGTGACCAAAAACTCAAAAATGACAAAATTTTCTCCAAATTTTCTGAAATTTGGAGTGAAGGTCCCCCATCAAGTATCATGCTCAGCCAAAGAAGCTTCAACCAAGATTTGGAGTGGATCAGGCCTTTTCCGACGTTTCAGTGCTCTCCTCAGCCTCGCCTTCAGGATCTTAATCCTCGCTTTGCAAACATGTGTGCGGGCCCAATAGTGGTTTTTAATATGTCTAAGCATGTCCTTGTCCTTTTTTTCCTTCGACAATAATTTATTGAGATGAATTTTGACTCTCGTAAGCCAAATCTCTCGCTCAAATGGTGTCATGTCACCTGGTCTTTTTCGGGCCAATTCCCGGTCTTCACAGATTTTCTGCAACTCCATGAGTGTTTGCACATCCTCCAATTGTTTATTCTGCTGCTCCAAGTAATTTATAACCCACTGATCTCTCTCTAATTTCTTATTCAATGTGTCAATCTCAACTTTCTTCTCCTGGATGGTTTCTTTCAGCTTTGATCTGGGACAACTCAAATCAACGTCAATGAGTGTAAAATCAGTGTCTTGGCCTTCTGAAGGGCCTTCATCCAGCATAGGCCTCTTGCCTCTGTCTTGTCCCTGTACCTGTGCTGATGTCGAAGGCGAGACCCCTTCCACCCCAAGTGGAGATAGTACTCGTGTTGCTGATGAAGGTAACGAGACCCCTTCCACCCCTGGTGGAGATAGTACTCGTCATGCTGCTGCAAATAAGGCTCTGGTGCCTCTCTGATAGGTAACACATACTGGAACACTGATAGGCTTTGTCTCAGGACCTTCAAATTGATGTGAAGGCTCACCTGCATCATGAAAAATCTCTGGAGGAGGCTGAGGGGCTGTAAAGAAGTCATGGGAAATGAACTCCTCCCATGCAATGCCCTGCAATCCAAGATGATGTACCACAATGATCTTGATGAGCGCATAATGATAAATGTTGTTATGCTGATGCTCGGGAGTCTTCTTCTGCATGAGAGTAGTCATCCTCTCTATGTTTCGACACATGAAATATGGAATGCTCATCATCCTCACTCTTGTGAAATGCATCAATAATCAGATATAGTACGCATAAAGGTGCGAGAACCGGCCCTCACAGCTGAAGTATCTGATGATGAGTTTCATCAATGCTGCATAAGACTACTTCAAGAATCTGAAAGGGAACACCCTGCTAAGCTGCCTCATATATCCAGGCCTGATGTATGGCTCATAATACACTTTGTCTAGCTGTTGTCTCTTGTTCCATTGCTCACCTACATTCGGTATTCCTGTTGCTTCCGAAATGGTTTATGGTGTCAAGGTGAAATTTACTCTAGTGAGGGTAACCTAACCATCTTGGAAGTGTAAAAAAAACAGGCAAACCAACTCCTGATGATGTTGAGTTTGAGAAATCATCTCACAATACCGAAAACATGATTGTTGCTGATAACAAGCCATTGCAAGTGGGCAAGCCTGCAATTGAGTCAATGAAGTGGGCTCTTCTCTGATGTTTCTGCCCCCTTTTCGAGGCCTCCTTGGTACATTAAGCTCAGTGGTTGAGTCACTGTCTTACTCATATGATGAATCTGTTTTTTCCATGATGCTGTAAGCTGGGTGTCAAGTGTATGCTTGGTTTATTGAAAATGATAAATTGGTGTTTGTTTTCAATGCCAAATATGCTAAAGAGCAATAAGGAACTGTGAGGAAAATGGGACAGTGGGAAAAGTGGATTGTGGAGTTTTTCAAGTGAGTTTTGAAATGTGTTAACAGTGACTTGACTGTGTTGAGGGGTTTGGGAATATAGGAATATTTGCAAATGATATGGGAGAGTAATGGTTATGGGGAATAGTAGGGTTTAGGAAATAGGGAAAATGGGAAAATGAAAATAAGTGATATAAGTGTTGTTGGAATGTAAGGGAACGGGAAAGGGACTATTAATGAAGTGATAGTGAGGGGAAAGGAATCACAGTTGAGACATGATAATATGACAGTGAGTATTCAACATGACAATGAATTTTTAAAACACCATTTGAAACCCTAAAGAGCAGATTCTAATATGCATATAGGGTTTGTATTTTCACCATTTAAACTCTCATGTATTGCCTCCAAACAACACCAAACACCAACAAGAGCGATTGTGTCAACTTACTTGAACAAATAGGAGCGAAAGATTTGAAGTTTCGTTTGGAAGCAGTGATAAAAATGCTTGGAGGCTCTGTGCGCTGTGCAAAAACCTAGTGCGCCGCACCTCCTGGATGCACCACACCAGAGCAAAACAACACTGTGGAAAGTGGCTATGTGCGCCGCGACATACCAATGCATCGCGCCTTCTCCCAATGCACCACACACACTCCAAACACACAGTCTTCAGTTTTAAACCCACAGTTTTGCCCTTCCACAATTGCAATCAACTTCTCTGATGCTTCTTGGATGAAAATGGCTTGATAAACATGGAAATATCTTTGTAAAGTCATGGATTTTATTTTTGCTTTGTAAAGACCCACTTTTGTAATGTTTTGAAATTGGCACTTTTCACATTTTTAATGTAAACTCTAATTCTTGTTTCCACTTTGAATTTTGGCTGAAATGATGGCTCCTTTGTTGATTTTTTTGCAGGGATGGTGGCATGTTTTGGCAAAGGTGACCAGGGCTGTGCCTTGAAGAATCTGACAACTCAAATTTTTTTTGAAAATATACATAGCATTTATTACAGAGGACAAAATGACGATTTTCTTCAAAACAGAGTTTTGAAGAAAAGTCATGATCAATCATAGTAACGATGAAATTTTGCAATGAAAACTTATTTTGAACCTCCCTCTGGCCTGCTGGCATTATTGGACACTTTGAAGACAAAATTTGTGAAACCCTAGACCTAAAAAGACCTAAAAACCCTAAAATGACTCTTTGTTGGCCAAGAGGCCAAAACAGTACTATGAATGACTTTAAAATTGATTTGATGAACAGACCTAAGCCAGCAGGTACAAGGCATGAGGGGTATGACTGAGAAGGCCCTTCCGTTAGATAATGGCATGCCCCCTAACGGAGTGCAGATGAATGAACTGAATGGGACACCTAAAAATGAAATGCAATAAGAGAAATGATGTCTGACGGAGGGATGAGCAGGCTGACTCTAGCACTATTTATTTTTGAACTTCAAGACCTTCAACCTATTTTCTATAAATTTCTAAATTAGAAAACTTCTTTTTAATTTCCTCTTTCTTTTCCTCTTTATCCATGACTATAACTATGTTTGCATGTGAAGTGATTATAGAATTTGATGATTTTTGATTGACCAACTCTTTCTCTTTAGGAATATCATCATTGAAAAAGATGAAAGAGTCAAGGTCAGTTTGTATGGAGTAAAGAGGAGAGTTCCCTGGTCTTTATTGACTACTCACCATGTATTTCATGTGTGTTTCCCTATAGAGTCTTCTAGGTTTACTGCAGACAGGAATGGTGGCATAAGTCATATCCATATGCATAATACATTGTAGCTTAGCACCCCATGATCTTGAAAGGAGAATGCCATATTTGGGGGTATATAAACCACTACAATGTCCATCACTAAGCTCTTGGCTGGTATTTGGGCTAAGTTAACACACAGGTCCTTTATTAGGCCTAGGCATCTTACCCTACTTGAATCAAAATAATATAAATCTTTGTATGGTCTAGTCACCTCTAAGCCTAATCATTCCATTATCACCTTGGGCATGAGGTTGTGTGATGCTCCTGAGTCAAGCATGGCATTGTGCAAAATATTTTCATGGATGTTTAAGCTGATGTAGAATGGACGGGTGGTTCCTTCTTGAAATTTTCATTCAATTTTTGGTCCAAATATGAGCTCTGGGGTATCATAATTTAAGTTAACTGTGTCATTAACATATTATAAGTTCAAAGCCTTCAACATTTGACCTCTATATAAATTTTGAGTGACTAGTTCAGTGCGTGGGATAGAGATTTTGATTTTGGATATTTCATTCTCTAAGCTAAAAGGGATCTAGTTTTTTAAAATGTTTAATTCAGCCTTGTTAGTCACTCCTTGTTCAACAAAATCAACTTACTAATTTTTAGTATTTACAGCAGTTAGAATAGTTTTTTTAGGAGCATTAGCTGAAGTGATAGTGCTATTGGGGTTAACGCTCTATTTTTCATTGGTTAGAGAGTTTTTCCCTTTGTTTAAATTAGAATTTACAACCACTGTTTTGTGTGTTTCAACTGTCTTTTTGGGTGTATTTTCAGGGTTGTTTTTGGCAGATTTATCAGAGGCTTTATTTTTGGGAGTTTCTTGATTCTTTTTACTTCTCAGGTCATACTGTTTAGGTGATCCTATGATGGCATTTTCAGAGTGTTTTTCATAGTAATGATTTTGTGGTATTCTGTCATCATAAGGTGTATATAGACCTTGTTTTCTTTCATGGAGGAAATCAGAATCCTCATTGCTTACTCCCACCATGTTTATGTTGTCATCCTCTGTTTTTTGATTGATTTATTCATCCTCATTCACATAATTTTCTTGAAAAGGAGGTATGATCTATTGATCATCCTCTCTTTGTCTGTTTTGAGGTTGATTTCTCCTAAAGTTTTGATTCTTATTTTGAGATTGATTTCTGTTTTAGGGAACTGATTGATTTTCCCTAGATTGTGCTCTTTCAAGTATGCTTATTTTCTTCATCATTTCCTCCGTCATTCTCTCCATTTTTTAACTAGATGTGGAAGGTGTAGTTTCCTCCCTAAATGATAATTTCTTTTGATTCCTAATCCTAGCTCTTTTCTCAATCAAATTTACTTCCACAGCAAGAGCTCCTTTCTGCATGTCTTCCAAAGTCAAGGGATCTCTTTATCTTAACTGATAAGCCATTTTAGGATCAAATCCTTCAGGAAATTTGGCCAAAGCTGAGCCTTGAGGGGGTTTCAAGTCTGGGGGTAGTGCATTATAAAAACTATTGAACCTAGTGCAATAATTTTGAACACTTTCCCCAGTGTTTCCTTTAAGGTTGTTGTAATATAAAAGAATTTGGAGAGGGTTTTTTCTGACTTCCAATTTGTTTAGGAATGAATGATGGAAAAATTGAAGGTCATTAATACTATGAGGGGCTAATCCTTTTAACCACTTTATTTCTTCTCCCTCTCAGATTTGAGCAAACAATCTAAGTTTGAAAATTTCATCATCAATCTCATTTCTATCAAAATAATCATTCATCTTGTCCACATGTTGTGAAGCATTAGTAGCACCACTGACATCAGATAATGGAATCTTGGACTGATAGTCCTATGGCAGATTGACTAAGGTAAAGCAAGGACTAGGGGAGCATACCATGTTGCCATGATAGGAGGTTGTGGAAAAAGTGGGGGGTTTACAGGTGGAGGATGTAAGATGGGAGGGGAATGATGGAATGTAGTAGCTTGAACAGTGGGAGTATGGATAATAGAAGTGGATGGACCAGCAAGAGACTGTTGAGCAGATCTTGGATGAGAGAAACCAAAATTATGAAGGAAATGTAAATCAGGTGGGGTAGTTTCTCTGCTAACAGTTTTCTCACCACTATGTTGGGGTGAGTGTGAAGGCTCAAAGTCTATCTGAACAATATTATCAAGTGACCTAGTTATAAATGGGTTTCTTAAGTTGACTTGCGAATCTTGTGGAGTTGTGAGGTTTTTGGGAATAGAATTAGCTCTACGGATTGGTCTAACAATAGTTGAAGTTTTAGACTTAGGAGAATTCCTAAGTATACTTTCTGGATTATCAACTATCTCAGGAGGATTTGGGTCAGGATAGGCTCTAGTATGAATTCTTCTAGAAACCTCAATGTTATGTTTTCAGACCCAATGATAAGAAAATTTTAACCAAGTATGACAATATTTAGTAGGCTAACTGATCTTTAACAAGAAAAATTGATCCTCAAAGTTTCCTTAACTAATTTTGTATGATGTTATGATAGAAGTGGGTTTCCCAGTGGAGTCTTTAGGTCTCTTCAGAAACGTGGAGTTGCCAGGTGGAAATTTTTAGCTTTGGAAGGTAAAATGTTTTATGGTGCACCACCACTTAATTTATCTGAATACCAATCTGAAATGTTTTGGTTTTTTCTGAGTTTTTAACAGTCCTGTGGGTTATGAGAGTGTGCTAAATATGTTTCAACACTTAGCTATGGTGATGAGACAAATAAATTTTACTCTGTGGCTTGCTTAGCTGATTTCTCCAAGGTCTTGATGAGGGTATGTTAAAATCCTAAGGTTACTTTAGTTTTTCACTGAATCAGAAAAATCCTATCATGATCATCAACTGATTTTACCTAGGTGAATGCTGAGTATTTCTTTTTTAAAGGACTTTACTCAAAAATTCCCCAGTATGGTCGCCGGTATGTTAGGTCTCCGTAGTTTGCAATATTGGAAAATACAAACGCTATAGAGCCTACATCAAACCACTTTGGAATCTGAGAACCTAGCCATCCTAGATTCAGAGAGGGATCTCTCTATGTATGTGTTTAAAGATATGATCTTTTAAGGCTTCAAGTATGATGTTAGGCTAGTTATTAAGAACAAGGGTTTTTTTTGTTTTGGTTGGGATGAAAATCATAAAAATGAAGGAATTATTATGAGGGGTAAAGGTGCAAGTAAGTGAAAGAATGTTTCAGTTGATAAGACAAGCAAGGAACATCATCGATCCATTGGGCTATGGAGTAATAATAGGATTTAATTTCACAGCAAGTTTCAAGAGTGGTCCATGGGGAAAGTCATCTATGTCAATGGATCTCTTTAAGTTGATTTTATGGAATGAAACAGTAAGAAATGAAGTGAAGGAAATAAAACACATGAAGAAACAAAGAACAGCCTAAGATCAAGTAAGTACTTCGAAACTAACCTGATTTTGACATGCACTTAAGGGAAAAACACAAAAGTAATCTAAGATCAGGTAAGTACTTTTAAACTAGCCTGCTTTTGATATACTTTCAAGGGAAAACATTTAAAAATAGAGAACAGCTTAAGATCAAGTAAAGACTTTTAACTTAGCCTGCTTTCAACATATTCTCAAAGGAAAAAATTCGTGATAAACATAAAAAGTAGTCTAAGATCAGGTAAGTACTTTTAAACTATCCTGCTTTCAACATGCTCTTAAGGGAACTTTTGAGAGAAACTTTTGGAGAAGAAATTAGAGGACTGGACTAACCATAGACTTCCCTAATTCAAATTTACTTAGCAAACTCTTAAAGAAATTTTAAAGATAACATTTCAAGATACACTCAGCAAAACATGGGCTTACCAACATTCTTTGACTAATTACACTCTATTGATTTACCTTCAAAACAAATTTAGAGGAAAACATAAAGGATAAAGATTTATTAGTGAGATTTAGGGTACTTCAGAAGTAAATCCTAATCTATATTTGTTGTTATTTATTGGAGAAAAGTAGATAGAATGAAAAAATAAAGAAAATAACAAATTACAGTGAGAAACACATCACCATTGACATAGACCAAGATCCCATAAATCAACAATCTGTATTTGATGTTCAAACTAGTTAAAATCTTCAAGTCCAGTGGGTCTCTACAGCTTCAAACTTCTCATCTCAGCTTTTGTGTCTTCAATTACAAAACAGAGCTACAACATGCTTCAAAAACTATTTACATTCAGTAGGTATCCAAATACCAACCTCTATATTGTCTTCTACAGAAGTATTTATAGAATAATGAGGAGGTGGAGTGTAAGAAGGGTTCATTTATTCAATTAATACAGAGTAATGGTTTCTTGACCTTTGGGAGTCCTAAGGGAGAAGATTTCGAATGCTCATCTCTGTTTTAATCAATTTTACATTAAATTTCATCACCTTTAGTTGCTTTTTTTGACTTTCAGGGTTTTAGGCAGGTTGGTAGTTAATTTTGAGTTTCCTTTAAAAATATCCCTGACTGTGTAATGAATATGCACTCTTTTAATGAAATAAGCGCCCAGGTGATAGTTTGAGGAGTTATAGCCTCAATGATGTGGCATTCGGAGGCTCCTTCACTGATTTTGTGCCGATCTGGTGGCTTTAAACACTGCTTAAGCCCTAATTCTTGCTTTAGAGCCTTTAAAATCACTTCGGAGTCTTTAATCCTTATATGCTGACTATGTTTTCTATTTTGGGCTTTGTCATCTGCCTTTTACCTTTTCCTGCCTCCCGTAACTATGGGCTTGAACCCTTAATCCTCATATTTAATCCTTGATACTATGTATAAGCCCTTAAACTGCATGATTAAACCTTCTAATCCACTGCATTTATTCTTTAAATTATTGATTAAATCTTCATATTTTGGGGGGTTGGTTTTAATCTCTAATCTTCAAGATTTAACCTTCACCGTTCTTCTTCTTTGATATGTGCAGGTGGTTTTTTGGTGCGGCAGAGGGTTTATTGTTACGGCGGAGGGTATAATGCGTCGCTCAAATAGCACCACTAAATAATGGAATAAACCCCGCATTGTTGATTTTTCAAGTCACGATCTTAGGGTCTGCTATGAACCGTAGGGGGCTTTCGCTCAAAACCATTTTCAAAACTCATAAAAACCACAAAAACATTACATAAAATCATGTGGGCTGGAAAATTGCTTACAGAGGGTGATAGAGAGTAAGAGGAGTAATGTAGAGGGGAAATAGGTAGGCAGAAGAGGTTTCATGGAGACAATAGGGGAAAATCCGGTTCAAAATGGAATTTGGTGCGAAATTGGGAAAAACGTGTTTGGAAATACCATGAATGGTTTTCGCATTCAATTCGGGTGGTAAGTGGTTTTCGACGAATCAAATGCGATCCAATTGTATTTTCGGGCGGAGCGAAAGTGGAAACCAGGTGGCATCGTGTGATAGGGCGGGCGCTTTATGCAGTGGATGGTGGGTCCGGAGGGAGGTTGTGTGACGGCATGAATAGTGATCGTCAGATTAAACAAATCAATGGTGGATATTTCCTCTATAAGGTAAATGGATCGGATTAATGAGGGCCATCGGTTTTTATCGATCGACGGTGAAGATTCGATGCCAAAGGTGAAACGAAGAAATATGTTGGGGGATCGGGGGATGCAGTCGGCAAGTGATGACCCTCAGATCGTTAATAATGACGGTCAAGATTGCTTGGGAGGCTTGTATATCGCGAGGGGATTTTCAAAGGAGAAATGAATTTCTTTAAAAGGGCGCGATGGTATAAGGGATAAGGGAGGAGCTTAGGGTGAAGGTGTTGGGGCGTAGTTCTATGGAGAAAAAGTGACCATGGGCTAAGTAGAAAAGTGCTTATCGTATCGGGGGCAATTTTGTAAAGAAAAGTGGGTTTATTAAGTGCTTGGTTATAGCGTTGGGCCTCATGATGGGAAGGATGGAGAAACTTAAGCCCTCAAGGGCTTAAGGCCTTTAAAAATGATGGAAGAAGCTTTTTAAGGGGTTTTTATGTGTTTTTTACAGTCTCGATAGCTAAAAGGAAGGAATTTTAAACAATAACAAAGGGTTTAATGGTTCAAAAAGGGACTTTTGAAGGTTTTTGAGGGGAATAAAGGGAAAATGAAAGAGAAAAGGAGTTTTTTCAGAGGAAAATGGAGGGTAAAAAAGGACCATAATGAGTGAATGAAATGATGAAAAGGGGTTGTTTAGGAAACAATTTTGAAGGAAAAATCAGATTTCTTGTTGGATTTTTTGAGGGAACGGCACTGTTTTTAAGGCACGGTATTTAAGGAACAGCAGTGAGGGAACAACAACCTTCAATAAAGACTGATTTTCTATGAAAATAATCTCTTGAAGGCTCAAGGACTATTTTAGCCATCATTGTCTTATGAAAAAATTTACTGATGGCTAAAAAGCCCTCTCTAACCAAGGGTCGTGATCATTCTCAATCTCCATGGAAAGCAACTCACTTGGAGTGAGCTGCTCTGCCAATTTTGTTTCTTGCTCCTTCTCCTTGGCAAAGGCCTTCCTCAAGCCCATTGTTCTTGGCCTTCTTCTAGACAATTTTCGTTCTTCATCTTCACTCACATAAAAAACACCCAAGACTTCATCAAGCCTAACCTTGGTCCTTTCAGCCTCTTTTCGAGCTCTGATTGCCCTAACCTCATAAATGTCCTTTTGTGCCTCCAAATGCTTGATTTTAGTCTCATAATAGTGGATGACATTCCTGGCCCTAGCTAGGTTGGCTTGAAAATATTTTATTTGCGCATCCTTACCTTTGACCAGCATTCTTGAGACCCTTGTCTCATTCTCATCATCACTGTCAACATGAATGAGCTGAAATTCCCGCTCAGTCTCATGTTTATATTCTTCTTCTTCCCTTATTACCTTATCTTTGTCTTCGTCCATCTGCTTGGTTGAAGTGGAAGGCATGGCCCCTTGCCTTTTAGAGCCAGAAAACACATGCCTACTTCCTCTTTGATAGGTTAAATAAAAAGGTTCAATTGTGATCATTTTGGTGTCTTCACCATTGCTTCCATCATGACTATCATCATCATTGATATCCTTGTTGTTCTTATGATTTTCATGGTTGATATCATGGTTGTTGTCATCTATCTCCATGCTCTCTGCTTCATCACTGATATTCTTGTTGTCATTATCGGTGTCAACATCATCATCATCATTATCATCATCTCCATTGATATCATGGCCATCATGATTGCTGCTTGATTCTTCCTCATTGATTTCTGCTTTGTTGTTTACCTCAATGATATCAACCTCATCATTTTGTTCCTAATTTTAACTAATATCTACCTCCTCTGACCTATTTCCATCATGGATCATTTAATTATCTTGAATGCTAGGTGCTTCATCATTGGTTTCAGCATCACTGTTCCCCTCTTTACCATTTGTTTCTTTCTCATTGATGTTAGCCTGGTTGTCATTATCATGGCTCTTTTCCTCACTGTCTTCCTCTGCCTCTTCACTTTCTCCCTCCTCACCGCCTTTTGCACTACCTTCATCATTTCCATGAGCCTCACTGATATTAGCCTCATCTTCCTCATTTGTACTGCTTTTGCCATCATGTTTTTCTGCATCACTGCCCTCATCACCACTTGGAGCCTCACTGTTTGCACTATCATCATGTCTCTTAGTTTCACTGCCACCATCATCATCATCATTTTTTCTTGACTCATCATTTCCTTCTCCCTCATTTTTTAATGCATTGGGAGAGGGTGTGGAAGGAATATAATCCTCAGGTGAAGGAATATGTGTAGATGGTGAAACATGCTCATCAGGAGTTGATGGAGGAGTAAGGACAGGAGGATGAGATGATGAAGGCATGTTTTGCTGAGGATGAGGTTGTGGGTTGGTGAACACTTCATGGGCAATGAAAACCTCCCATGGAATACCCTTTTTCTACAATTGATGCATCACAACCATTTTGATCAAAGAGTGATGAAATAAGCTTTGCATTTGGTGAGGGAAATCTCTCTTTCGTACAATATAAGACATTTTGTCAATACTCCTGTAGAGGTAGTAAGGAAAATGCAGCATCTTAACCCTAGTAAATTGCATGAAAAATATGATGTGATAGGAGTAAAGCCTAGAGAATCTTCCTTCACATGTAAAATATTTCATGATGACCCTCATCATGGGTGCATACCTCTCAAGAAAATGTGAGAAATGAAATATGGATTTATTGTAGTCTTTGTATCTAGGTTTAAGGAATGGCTCATAGTGGCTTATGTCTAAATTGGACTGTTTGAACCACTTTTCACCAACCCTAGGTATCCTAGTGGCAATAGGGATGACATCTGATGAGAGGTCAAAGTTTACCACTGCGAGATTGACTTGTTTCTCATGTAGGTTAAGGATGAAGAGCCTAGTTAGCTCTTGTTGATTCTACACCTGTTGTACTTTCTCACAAAATTGATAGCATCCTACATTTTGGAAGCATGAGACAGTTAGGGGAGATGTATTAAGCTCCATTGTGTTTAGTGGTTCAAAATTGTTAATCCTCCAACCTCTGTGTTGATGCCTCGTTGGCAATTGGCCTTCTTCACCACTACCACTGTCACCTTCTCTTGACATTTTGATCACTCTATTTTGAACAAACCCTAGGTCTGCTTATGAAACTGATATGGAAAAGGTAATGGAATGGTGGTGAAAAGGCAGTTTTTTAAGTGGAGGGATGAATGAGTTAGGGTAAAGGTAATGACTGTGAGTGAGGGGCAAAAATCAAGGACAAACTCAGCTGCTTGTTATAATTCTATTTTGACAACCACTTGCACTAATGTCAAATTTTAAATGGAGATGGCAATGAATTTTTCAAACTGCTTGTGGTGTTGGGGCCATATTTTATGAGTGAATAGAGAGGGTGAAGGCATAGCCTTAGATGAATGAGAAAATTTTCAACAAGGCAACCCTTTGTGTATTCTTAATAGTCTTCTTAGCATGCAGATGGATAAGTCTTTTTAAGCAGTGATATCCAAGCATGAAAAATTAGGATTTTCTCCTTAAATCTTCATTCCTTTAACCAAATGATGACAAAAACATTGGAAAGGGCTTAATCAGCTGTATTTACCCCTTAAAGTAGTTTGAAAAACCTTTGTTGGCAACTTGGAGGTGTTTTTGAGCTGATTTGAGAGTTTGCAGTTGTAGGAGGCCCTCCTAGCCAAACATGCAGTGCACAGGTGAATGTGGTGTCGGGTGGGGAAAACATGCAGCATTGTGTGCCAGGTGCGCAACACCAGAGTATTTCTATTGGGCCTGTCAGATCTGCTGGGAAAACGTGCAGCATGTTTCCATTCGTGCAACGCATACCTCTAGGTGTGCAACGCAGAGTAATTTTCACGGGAGAAAATCCTGGGCGCGCAGTGTCGACCTGAACACGCAGGGCCGAGTAAACTTTCTCGAATTTGACACAAAAAAATTAACAGTTTTTTCCTTGAATGCTCTCAACTCTTTTCCAGGAAGCAATGAGCTACATGAGGAACAAAATGACCTATTATAGTCTTAGTAAACTAAATTAATCTCTGCAAACCCACTTTTCTAATGTTTTTACTCCCTTTTCCTTTTCACAGATATTTCTTTGACTTCTTGCTTGCAGGTGACAAAACATTGAATGGCCTTTTCCTTTTTCTCCTTGATTTGATATCTTCACTTTATGTTTTCTTTGGAGGGTTACACACAGTAGTATCTTCAATGTTTATTTTGTTTTTCATCATAATTTTCAACCTAACTTTCTTACCCTTTTCTTACTGACCTTTTTACAATGTTTTCTCTGCAAGTGACTGAAGTGATAAATTTGACTTCTTTTGGTTCCTTGAGGCATAAAAATTCATTTTGATACCTTGGTGATTCAGCCACACAGAAAATTCCTCAATTTGATGTGTAATCCTCATCATGAAACTCATCCTTTTCACCTTAGCTAGCAACCTTGCAAATCCCTGTTCCTTTTGACTCTGAAAAATTGACACATTCATTCTAACACATCGGCAACCTTAACATAATCTTTGGTTTTGACCTTAGAGCTAAACACAATTTTTTTCATCCTTTTGACCACTTCTACTGTGTAGGTTACTGAAATGATGATTTGACTCTCCTTTCACTAATACCCTTTACCTTCTCCTTTGCAGGTTTGCTTTGAGTTATAAATTTGAGTTCATTTTGGCCTATTGATGCCCTTTAACTTTTTCACTTAGCAGGTGTCATGAAGACATTGGAGTGGCTCTTCCCTTTGATTTTTGAAGCATGATAACTTTACTTTTGAAAACTTCAGAAACTTTACACAGTGGAAATATATCTAAAAATTCTTTTGTCCTTACCTTGTAACTCAAATCATCTTTTACTTGGTAGGTGGCTGAAAACCTAAAGTTTACCTTTCTTACTGAGACGCTTCACATCCTCGTTTCTTTGAGGCAGTGAGAACTTTTACCTTGGAAAATATTTGGGATGTTTACATAGAGTGAAATCTTCAGAATCCCTCCTTGTTGTCATCATGGAGTCCAAACCATGATTTCACCTTCTTTGAACATCTTCCCAAAACCCTAGGTGTGTGGAATGCTTAAGAACAATTATCAGTGTTATCTTCTAAGTTATCTATAGCCCTTTCAAGTTTAGTCATTTTTGTCTATTTCAACTCAAATTTTTCCCTATTTCATCTATAATTTCTGAAAAACTTCCTTCATGTTGGGTTTGGTGTGTCTCCTTCAGGTCATTTCTGCATTTGATCCCCGTTTTGCACTTTATTGGGCCATCAAGCTCAAAACACTCTGATTTTCTACAAAAACAAGTGCTTCTTGTATTCCTTGCTGCAAGATGTCTTCTTTTGGGAATATATCATTTACCTTATCAGTTTCTCTTGCTGATGAGGCTCTTAAAATTCCTTCAGAAGTGCCAAGCTACCTTTACATTTTGCAAAACTTGAACTTGATAAAGCAGTTCTCCTTGGAGATTTTTTGATCTTTATTGGACAACCACGTGCTAATCCTCTTTTATATTTGAGCCAGATTATAGCACAAGAAAATCAATTCTTAAAACACCAATGATGACCCTACAACTATGAAATCCAAATGACCTAGTGGGAGGGTCCTTTGGCCTAGTCTTTGACTGAAACTTGGTTTTGGGATTTCAAGTGAAAAAATAGAGTATTTGACAAATTGATGTATTGAAGATCCAAAATCCAATGTACTGGATTTACCTATAGAGCATACAGAGATAGTTTTGAGACCATCCATGCTTGAGGAACCTAGTGAACATGGGAATGAATAGGCTGATTGGTAACCCTAGATGTAAAGTGGTGTTATGGGCAAGGGAAAAAACAAATAAATGAGGTTATATGTGGGAAAATAGGATGGAGATGGGTAACACAAGCCCATAAGGAGTCCTTTAGCAGTGGTAGGGTGACCTTGGAATGGAAAAATGGTAGAATAGTGAAACAAATTCCATAAGGATAATGAAGGCAGTGATATTTCTAAAACTCACAATATTCAAGGAAATTTGTTTTTATAAATCCGGGACCAATATTTAGTCATCTACAGATGGTAAAAATTATTGATGACTAATAGTGGCTCCACATGGGGAGGGCAACTCATTTTCTGGACATGTCCAGGACCTCAGAGCTAAAATCTCTGATTTTTTAAGACCTTTCCTTACTTGCACTTTGCAGATCCTTCTTCTTCATCTTCTGATGTTCTCTTGAAGCCATGATCTCAAAATCAGAAATACAAGTTTGCTTCAACCTCATTTATACCTACACATCATACCTTGCCTAACATTTTTTATTCTTTTGGGTGCACTTGGACTGGAAAACCCTTAACATTGTTTTCTTTTGAAAGCATAAAAAAATATCTACTTGTACCCTTATCACTTCCAAGAGTTTAGATTAGGCTAATGAACTCTCTTATTCTCTACCTAGTCTACTCATTTTCCATGATTAAAATGTTTGAAAAACTTTATTCTCTAACCTACTAACATGAAATTGAAAACATGATCAAACCAGGATTAACCAATCTGACTTTCCATGGGCTGTGGAAATTGGACAAGTTGTACACAGACATTATTTTTGTACAATCAAATCTAGAAAACATGAGGGTTGTGATTTAGAATTGGTTAGGTATCCCTCTTTTTCTATTGGTTCAGATTTATGCTTTGGGAATCAACAATCTTGGCTAATCTAATCTACTTACAAGTCAAGATTAAATGATTTGAAAAGTATTCTTTCACTAAATTATCAGAAGAAATTCAAAACATGTTCAGTCATGATTAGGCTAGATAACTAAACAAGACTTTATTTTCTCAATAGTAGTGGCATTTAGGCTTGCACACTTTCAGCAGTACTCTTTTTTGGGTATGGGGATGTACCTATTCTTTTCCTAGCCTTGTTGAGAATGCAACAAGATGATGAGCTTAGTGAAAAGAATTCGCCTTCACTAAGTGGGCCCGCAGGCTATTTTTGGCGCAAAGTCTATTTTTAGACTATATCTATTTTTAGACATATGGATCATGTTCTATGAGTTGCAGGATGCTATTTGTGGATGGTTGGTCAAGTCGGAAAAAATAGATGGACTTCTATTTTTAGACATACTGGGCGGAATCTATTTTTAGATTGCGAGTCTAAAAATAGATATGTCGAATATTATTAGCTCTTAATAATATTTGGACTCTAAACATTATCTTATCCTCTTGGAGCACTTCAGTTAAGTGCACAGAAGTGACAGATGTAGCTGACAGAAGGAATTACGCTATTCCTGAGGGTCAAGTGGAGCTATTGCATGGAGACTTCAGTTAGAACTCATGTGACAGAGTTTGGTGGAGTTGATTGAGGAAGTTAGTGGAATTGTATTCAGTTTAACTCGGTTAAACATAGTTGAGCTAGTTGTATCTAGTCTAACTGATTGATACACTAGTGAGAGTGGTGTGAATTAATTATTAATTAATTCACTAATTATTAACTCATAAATCAACTAAAGAATACATCAGTTAACTTCAATGCATGGACAGTTTCAGTTGAGACCAGTGGAGAGGTAGGTGAAAGAGCAAGTGTGCCTATCAGTTGTGACTATACTGGTGCATGAGTTTTCACCACACATTGATGGAGATGCCAATAAGGATTGCGCAGTGCATACTAGGTGGATTCAAACTCAGTCAAGGCCAATATTCATCTTGGATTGCGCAGTAGAGGCAGGCTAACAGGTGGAGAAGATTGGAGCATGTGTTTTTCTAGATCTGAGCTTGTGTAGTGTGTAGCAATTGGAGATTGTACTGAGAGCTTGGGAGGAGTTTGTACAATGATTGTTACGTGATCTCTATTATATAATATACAGATAGTTGGGGGTTTTCAGCTTTAAGCTTTCCCATAAATACTGTGTTTATATGTGTGATTGTTTATGGTTTTAATGTGCGCATGCGATTGTTTATATTTCCGCAATTAATGATCAATGGTAGAAGAGATTATGTATTATGCATGAAGCTCAAATAGTGTGTGATCAAGATAATCTCGGTGAATAATATAACAGTTATTCAAAATTTCTACATGGTATCAGAGCGATATTGATCATTGGAGCAATTGCAAAACATTGAAGCGGTTGAGTTTTGTGCTGGTGGAATTCGAATTTGCAGCAGTGTTTTCTTGGTGTCGAAGTTGAGATGTCTTTCAACGGATTTCGATTGGAGTATGCCCTTGAGGGCAGCTCGAATTATATTGCATGGAAGGACAGGATGGAGGCGGTGTTAGATGACAATGGGTTGAAGGAGTTCATAGATGCTGAAGTCCCAAAGCCTACTTCTAGCGATGCTGCCGTAATTGAGGCTTGGCAAAAGAAGACAGCAAAGTGTCGAAGGATTCTATTGGAGGGCGTGAAGGATCACATAGTGTCCAGCCTACATGGTAAGGCTTCTCCATTCTTGATGTGGAAAGCCTTGACAGATTTATTCCAAAGCAAGAGCGACCAGAGGAATTTGGCGCTCAAGGATAAACTCAGAAACATAAAGATGGAGAAAGGCGACAGTATGCCCAAGTACCTCACGAAGTTCATCCAATGCAGGGATGAGCTGGGAAGTGTGGGGGTGACTGTAGATGATGAGTACTTGGTGAGCTTGGCTCTCCTTGGGCTTCTGAAGAGTTGGCATTCCTATCAGGACTCTGTCAATGGTCGGGAGAAATTGCCAGGATGGGAGCGACTTTGGTCGGATCTTGTGCAAGAGGAGATAAGGCGGAGTACCAGGGACGGATCATCATCAAAGAACTCTGATGAAGAGAATTGCACTTTGGCTGCCAAAGAAAAGAAGGGGAAGAGCAAGAAAGCTTCTCAATCTAGTGCAAAAGGAAAGAAGCAGGACTTTTCCAAGGTGAATTGCTTTCATTGTCACCAACACGGACATTATGCCACTAGTTGTCCACTGAAGAAGAAAAATAAGCAGGCTGCTAGATCTGTAGCTAGAGAGGCATTAGCCTCACAGTTTGAGCTATATTTTTCATTGATCGCATGCTTGGTCTCAAGTGTGATGGGTTCAGTGTGGTTTCTTGACAGTGGTGCATCTTTTCACATGACAGGAGATCGAGATTTGTTTACTGATATGGATGAGAAAGATCTTGGAGTGCACATCGAGATGGGCGATGATGGTAGATACAGTGCGACCGGTATCGGTACCATTTCCTTTGAGAGGGAGTCTGGTAAACCCTTCGTATTGAAGGAAGTGATGCATGTTCCGGGATTGAAGAAGAATCTTATCTCTGTGGCGATGTTAGAAGACAAGGGATATGATGTTGTCTTTAGCGAGGGAAAGGCTTTCCTGCGCAGTAAGGAAACTGGTGAGACCCGGAGGATAGGGGTTCGAGTTAAGAACCTTTATCAATTGCAGGTAGATGGCTGCGTAGCAATGGCAGGCAAGGCAGAAGGAGTGGTGAGCCGGGATGATGGCGAGTTGTGGCACCGAAGATTGGGCCACCTTCACCATGGAGCTTTGAAGATACTGCAGCAGATTTCTACTAGGCTTCCTAAGGGTACTCTTGCGCAGTCAGATCAGTGCAAGGGATGTACCTTGGGAAAATTTGTGAAAGCCACCTTTCACGAGAAGGATAGTCGCGCCACGACGATCCTTGAGAGAATTCACACAGACGTGTGTGGACCTTTCTCAGTAGCTTCGACAGCAAAGCACGGGTATTATGTGATATTTGTTGATGATTTTTCTCGTAAGTGCTGGATCTTCTTCATGCAGAAGAAGAGCGAGACATACTCAAATTTCTATGAGTTCAAGGCACTGGTTGAGAAAGAATCGGGGAAGCAGGTGAAGGCTCTTAGGAGCGACAATGGTGGTGAATTCATCTCTGGCGAATTCAAGGACTTTTGCAGCGCAGAACCTCATAACCCACAACAGAATGGGGTTGCGGAGCGAAATAATAGAACGATCGTGGGTGTTGCACGGGAAATGTTGCATGATGAGGGCCTTCCCATACACTTGTGGGCTGAGGCATGCAATACTGTTGTTTATGTGCAAAATCGTTGTCCTCATAGGATACTTGGCATGAGTACACCCGAGGAGGAATTTTCTGGTAAGAAGCCTGATATTTCTCATTTGAAGATTTTTGGCTCACCTGTTTACATTCAGGTGACGAAGGATGCCAGGAAGAATCTAGAGCCGACCGCAGAGGTTGGGATATTTGTGGGGTACACTGATACACCCCACAACTATCGTGTGTATTTCCAGACAGTATGAAGACTGTTGTGCGACGGGATATCAAATTTCATGAGGAGAAAGCCATGAAGTGTTCGCTTGAGAGGGAGCCACACTTGCATGTAGATGAGGAGCTATTAGTTCCTAAGGATGAGCCTCAAGATGTGGATTAGCCACAAGAGGAGGTTCATGGAGTGGAAGAGACCACTCATGCAGCGCCAACCATCAGAGGGCGGAAGCACACTACGGCCCGAAGCCGCTAAATTGAGATGCGAGAGAAGGTTGTGATACACTCTGACACGGCGTAGACGACAGTCCACACAGTAGGCCTCCCCAGATACATGGCTCTTGTGACAAGTGTATTAAGGCAGAGGCATCTTCTTTCGAGGAAGGCATGGGGATCCCATGGGTAGATGCCATGGTGGAAGAAGTATGATTTGATTGTCGGCTTCGGTGTGGGGGTGTCCAAGGTAGGAAGGGAAATCAATGGTGGGTTTGAGATGGATCTACAAAGTGAAGCAGGCAGCTGACGGGAGTGTGTAGAAGTACAAGGCAAGATTGGTTGCCCAAGGCTTTTCACAGATTGAGGGGATCAATTATGAGGAGACCTTTGCACCTGTCGCAAGGTATTCTTCCATACGGACGATTCTTGCTCTCTCAGCGCAGATGGGGTGGCACATTCATCATATGGATGTGAAGACTGCGTTCCTCAACAGAGTCATTGAGGAGGAGGTGTACATAGAGCAGCCCGAAGGTTTCGAGATCTTCAGCAGTGAGTCGCATGTGTGCAGGCTCAAGAGAGGTATGGGTTCAGAGCAAGCACCTTGTGTGGGTACCTGATAGGCAGTTATTTGCCGGGACCTGGATTCTCCAGGGTGAGGCAGGATCTCCTTATATACCCGGTTGTGGTGGAGGGGTAAGTTGCTGATCATTGTACTCGTGATGATTTGATTTTAGCAATTGATGAAATTTTGTTGATACTCTCATGCAAGGATGATCTTGCAAAAGAGGTTGAGATGAAGGACTTGGGCCTCCTTCATTATTTCCTAGGATTGGAAATTTGGCAGCGCAGTGATGGACTGTTTGTTTCTCAGGGTAAGTATGCCCGGGAGATACTAGAGAAGTTCAACATGCATGGCTGCAAGCTTGTTGATACTCCTCTTCCTGGTGGTTGGAGGAAGGAGGATGCTACTTCAGCGGAGGTAGTGGATGCCACTGTCTATCGACAGTTGGTGGGGTCGCTTATGTATCTGGTCAATACACGACCCGATATATGCTATGCAGTTAACCAGCTTTCACAAGCTATGGTTAAACCTACCAAGCTCTTTTAAGGTAGGCAAAAGCATGTATTGAGATATCTCGGAGGAACATTAGGATATGGATTATGGTACGAACGGTCGGATGAGGTGAAGGCATGTGGCTTCACGGCGGATCATGGTGTGAGGAGCTGGATAGAAGAGCACATGCGGAAGGGATTTTCATATCGGGTGAGCGAGTTTCTTAGTAAAATGAGGAAGCCAGAATCCGTGGCACTCAGTTCAGCAGAGGCCGAGTATATGGCAGCGATTTTGGCTGCATGCGAGGCTATATGGATGAGGAAGATCCTGGTCGGGTTGTTCGGTTCACACTTAGATCCTACTATGATTTATTGTGATAATCAGAGTTGCATCAAACTCTCAGTTAATCCAGTATTTCATGATAGATCTAAACACATTGACATCCGGTATCATCATATCAGAGATTGTGTGCAGTGGAAGGTCATGTTACTTTCATACATTCCTACGGAGGATCAGGATGCTGATATCTTGACGAAGGCGCTCACCAGGAGCAAATTCGAATACCACAGAGGCAGGATAGGGGTTGCAGATAATCCATATCTTGTTGAGAGGAAGTGTTGAGATTGCAACAAGATGATGAGCTTAGTGGAAAGGAGTCGCCTTCACTAAGTGGGCCCGCAGGCTATTTTTGGCGCAAAGTCTATTTTTAGACTATGTCTATTTTTAGACATATGGATCATGTTCTATGAGTTGCAGGATGCTATTTGTGGATGGTTGGTCAATTCGGAAAAAATAGATGGACTTCTATTTTTAGACATATTGGGCAGAATCTATTTTTAGATTGCCAGTCTAAAAATAGATATGTCGAATATTATTAGCTCTTAATAATATTTGGACTCTAAACATTATCTTATTCTCTTGGAGCACTTCAGTTAAGTGCACATATGTGGCACAAGAGCTGACAGAAGGAATTACGCTATTCCTGAGGGTTATGTGGAGCTATTGCATGGATACTTCAGTTAGAACTCATGTGACAGAGTTTGGTGGAGTTGATTGAGGAAGTTAATGGAGTTGTGTTTAGTTTAACTAATCTAAACATAGTTGAGCTATTTGTATCTAGTTTAACTGATTGATACAATTAATGAGAGTGGTGTGAATTAATTATTAATTAATTCACTAATTATTAACTCATAAATGAACTAAAGAATACATCAGTTAACTTCAGTGCATGGACAGTTTCAGTGGAGACCAGTGGAGAGGTAGGTGAAAGAGCAAGTGTGACTATCAGTTGTGACTATATTGGTGCATGAGTTTGCACCACACATTGATGGAGATGACAATGAGGATTGCGCAGTGCATACCAGGTGGATTTGAACTCAGTCAGGGCCAATATTCATCAGGGATTGCGCAGTAGAGGCATGCTAACAGGTGGAGAAGATTGGAGCATGTGTTTTGCTAGATCTGAGCTTGTGTAGTGTGTAGAAATTGGAGATTGTACTGAGAGCTTGTGAGAATCTTTGTACAATTATTGTTACATGATATCTATTATATAATATACAGATAGTTGGGGGTTTTCAGCTTTAATATTTCCCATAAATACTATGTTTATATGTGTGATTGTTTATGGTTTTAATGTGCGCATGAGATTGTTTATATTTCCGCAATTAATGATCAATGGTAGAAGAGATTATGTATTATGCATGAAGCTCAAATAGTGTGTAATCAGGATAATCTCAGTGAATAATATAACAGTTATTCAAAATTTCTACAAGCCTCTTTTTCTTCTTTTCCTTTTTTTTTTTTTTTTTTTTTTTCTGATTTTTTATCAATCAATGTTATGTACAATGAATGAAAGCTTCAAACTAGGAATTTTGAAAAAAATAGTGGTTTAGCATCTTGTCATTGATAGGACCTCCGAATAACTCTACTCCATTAAGCTTTTGTAAAAATAAAGCATTGTTACCTCTAACTGAATGAATGATGTAAGGACCTTTCCACAAATTTTCAAATTTTCCATGCTTGCCTTTTTCCTCTCTCCTTGAATCCCATTTCAGCACCTTGTCTCCAATCTGGAAATCATTGGCTTTGTTCCTTCTATCAAAGATCTTATTTATGTTCTCTTGCACTGCTTGTGTTATTTTTTAGACTTATTTCCTTAACTGCTACAAATGAATGGTTTGTTTCAGCCTCCTTTGCATATCATTCTCTTTTCATTGCACCTCTTGAAGAAGCTTCATAACTGGAACTCCCAATGATGTTGGGAAAACAACATCCATGCCATACACTAGCTGATAAGGAGACATATTGATAGATTTCTTAGTTGTTAGTCTATCAGCCCATAGTGCATGCACCAGTTTTCTATGCCCTGATTTTTTTTTTTCTTCCAACAACTTCTTGATGATTTTCACTAGAATTTTGTTAGAGGACTCAGCCAACCCATTACCTTTAGGGTAATAAGCGGTAGAGTGCCCTAGTGTGATGTGGTATTTGTAGCAAAATTCCACCATTATTTTGGACTGAAATGCAGCAGCATTATCGATGATGATATTTTTGGGACAACCAAATATGGACAAGATGTTGGTTTCAAGGAATTTTATGATGACTAATTCAG
Organism: Pinus albicaulis; assembly: GCA_034641835.2. Lineage (NCBI taxonomy): Eukaryota > Viridiplantae > Streptophyta > Pinopsida > Pinales > Pinaceae > Pinus > Pinus albicaulis. The sequence goes on from CM076577.1 coordinate 1,372,103,388, forward strand.
TGGCATTCCTTGAAGGGATGACGTCTCTCCATTTGGTGAAATAATCAGTAGCAGTGAGAATCCACTTGTGTTGGGCAGATGAGGCAGGGTGGATCTCGCCAATGAAATCTAAACTCCACTGTTGAAAAGGGGTTTCAACACTGATAGGATGCAAGGGCAAGGGTAGGAGTTTTTTCTTTCCATCAAAGATTTCGCATTTATGGAAAGTTGGAACTAGCTTGTGTATGTCAGGGAAAAGAGTGGGCCAATAGTAACCAGCTCTAAGGATATTTTTGGCTGTGGTTTTCCAGTAGAGATGACCTCCACACTCTCCTTCATGAAACTCATGCATAATTATATCTGCATCATCTTCAAGAAAACATTTAAGAAAGATGCCAACAGAATGTTTCCAATACAAAACTCCATCTAAAATGCAGAAATTTAAAGCCTTTTGTTTCAAGAATATAGCTTTTGTTTTGGATAAAGTAGGAGAAGCATTAAGATAAAAAATAACATATAAAATATCAACATATCAAGATGAATTTAGAAATAATTCTTCAATGGGTGGAGTTGCGAAATCTTCCTGTTCCTCTAATGCATCAATCATATTCATGTCTAGTGCTTGAAAATTTGATTCAACCATGAGTTTTGTGAGTCCTTTTCCTTTAATCAGTTTAGTGGGTCTGATTTATAAATCATATTCTAAGATAATATAAATCCATTTACCCCTTTTACCATTAGGGTCCTGATTCTGAATGTCTTTAAAAACTATATGTGGAACAAAAGAAATGACATGGGAGTGCAAAATGTAGACTCTAAAGTCTTGCAATGCTTTGATCAAGGCAAAGGTTTGTTTCTCCATGATGTTGTATTTTAGAGGAGCATCCCTCAATGTTTTGCTGAAGAAGGCTATGGGTTGTTCTTGTCCCATCATGTTCTTTTGAAGAAATACAACAGCAATATTGTGTTCTAATGCAAAGGAGAAAATGAAGAAATGCTTGGTAAAGTTGAGGCTGATTAGAACTGATCTTTGGGTAAGGTCTTGTTTTACTAGTTCAAAGGATTTTTTGGCTTTCGTGGTCCACTTGACTCCTACTTCTCTTTTCAGCATGTTTGTGATATTTCTTAGGAGTTCAGCAAGGTTAAGTATGAACCTTCTTTGGAAGTTTATCTTTCCAATCAAATATTGCAGCTCTTAAATGTTTCTAGGATGGCTTATTTGTAGTATACCTTCAATCCTTTTGGGTTATATATTTATCCCTTATTCAGAAATGATGTGGCCTAAGAGTTTTCCTTCTTGAAGACCAAACAATGTTTTCTTAGGATTCATATATAGGCCATACTTCCTACAATTCTCAAAGACCTTTCTCAATTGAACTAGGTGTTCTTCATTAGTTTTAGGATAGACAATGATGTCATCAAGGTATATCACTATGAAGTAACCTATGTCTTCAGACAAAGCTATGTCCATGGCTCTTTGAAAAGTAGCCCTCACATTCATCAACACTGTTAGGCTCCCATGATTTGGCAGATTGGCAGACCAAATGCACAGGGTAACATCAGACCAATCTTTGGAGTCATAGGACCTAGCCTTCATGGAATTAGAGAGGGATCTCTCTATTTTCTTCAAAGGATGTGAATGTGTTTGCTTTAGATGGTTTATTTTAGGCTAGTTGTTAAGTGTAGGGTTTGTTGATTGTTTTGGTTGAGTAATATGAATAGGTAGAATAGGTGCAGTGAGAGGTCTTTGAATCATTGGGCTATGGAGTCAATGAAATTCATGGATATCTCAATAATGAAGTAGAGTGAATTACAGGGCCAATCTACCAAGGTTAATGGACCCTTAAGGTTATGTGTGAAGTGGGATGGACATCAAGTTGGTGAATAAGGTAGGGCAAAGGGAAATCAAGAATCCTTTGTCAAATACCTATAACAAGGAGGTCTTAAACACTGATAAGAAAAAGATATAACTCATGAGGTAGGGAAAACCATTAAGCTCAATGAAAACACTTAAACCAATAACCATTCAAGACAAACAATTTCAATGAAATATAGAAGGCAAGAAACTCCTTTAACTTCTAGTGATTTCACCTTCAAGCTTTAGAAAAAATTTAAGATCACAAATAAATTTAATCCAGGAAGAGGGAACTCCTAAACATCATAAATCAAGCTATAAATAACTTTGAGGAAAACTGATAGGCATAGACAAAGGGAAAGATCAAAACAAGACCTCTTAGACTTAACCTAGCAAGCAGTAATTCAAAGAGAGGTTTCAAGACAGAGTTTAGATAGCCTCAAATAAGCAGGGCTTACCATGAAACATATGTGTAAACTAGCATACTAATCCATTAATGAAACAAAAAAGTTTAGGTGGGCCTAAGGAGCAGTTAAGAATTCCTTAAGCTGACCCAATGAAGGAAAACATCAAGGCAATAGAAGGCAGGAGGACTAAGGTTCTTCAAAGAGAATTTCTCAACGTATACTTTTATGTTCTACTGCAAAAAACAAGGGTGAAACATAATGATAACAAGAAAAAATGAACAAATTAAGAATAAATCACAATTAACCAAGCTTAGGGATTGTTACATGAAAACTATCCTTGTGTTTTACTGCTATGTAGACTCAGTAACACTCATACATCCCTCATCCTGCCTCCTCTTGCCAAGCAAGTCTTACAACTTTGTTCCTCATTCAAGCCACAGGCGGAAAGAAAAAACCTAAAAATCTACGAAACTGAAGTCATAGTCTCATGTGGCTTCTGTCATTTTAGCTAAGGTATAGATGATAAAGTGAAGATAAAGCTAGGCTAAGAAATAACCCTTTTCTGAATGTAATGCTATGAGTACCCCTGTAAAGTCAAAAAAGCGCGAAATTAAACCAAAAAGTTGAATTTTGGTCAATTCTGGAAGGTTCTGGATGAGATTTTTTGGGGATGAGTACGCTTTAGTAAGGTGCATCTATCCCACACCTTAAGGAACTAATCCCTTGATGTGAGGAGCCTATCCCTTTGAAGGAGGGTTCTATCCCTTTAATGGTGGAATCCTAACCTCCTCATCTGCTCTATAAAAGGAGGCATTGGGTAGCCTTTTGGGTTAAGTTTTGAGAAGTTAAACTAATGGAGGATTGAAGAATATTTTGATGGGTAAAATATTTGAGTTGAAGTGCTGTTGAGATTTAGATTTCCTTCTGCTGAGATTTTGAGAGGAAAGATCACATACCTCTTTTATGCTTCTGGAGGAAGAGTGCAAGACTTATCAAAGTAGAGGAGATTCCTGCTTCGGACCCCGGGAAGGCCTTTCGAACATCAAGGCTAAGGTTGTAAGGTTCTTCTGTATATTTTAAGATTAATACAATCAAGTTCTGCTTTTCTCAATAAATTGACGTTCGATTGTTTATTTCAATAAGCTGTCGTTTGATCGTTTATTTCATAGATTCCTTGATCACTATGATAGGTATGTTTTATGATTATTTGTTATACAGGTGCTATTGATATTTTCTTGTTTGTGATTGCAGATCAAACGAAACATGATACTTTCTTGTGACAAAAGGGCCCTTGTTACGACAAAGGATTATTGATGCAACGGAAGCACTGCGACCGCAAATAAGCATTTGGATCTAAGGTAGGATCGACACCTTCATAGCATTTATTTGTAAAACAAGTATATCTAGAGAAAGACAAACTTAGTTGTTCGTTTGTTGCTAGATTGTCTTCTGACACTAGGGAGATCGGTCTTGTCCGCAAGAACGATTTATCCGGCCAACAAATTGGCGACTCCACTGGGGAAAGAAACTTGTTGTTTTGGTTCTCTTTTATTTTGATTTGAGGAAAAGTTTTTCCTAGTTTTTGATTGATTGATATCTGCCTGGGTAGCTTAGTTTTTATCTGTTTTTGAAAATTTTGAAATCTTTTATGTTTTTCTTGAAGTTTTCAGGGGACCGCACTTTGTCTTCACACACAGTGCGGGCATCTCCGCACTTTCCTTAAGTAACCAGTGCGGGACCGCACCTGTTATTTCTGGGACCTGCGGACCTTGTTAAAAGTCTTGAAAAACTTAGATTTCTTCTTTTATTTTAGTTTAGATTTATTTTAGGATTCTTAGCATCTACCCAGATCTATATTTTTCTGTCAAAAATCTCTTGTTTCTGAATTTCTTTCAGCAATTCTTCATCTCATCAATCTCCATTAAGTTAATTGGGTGTTTTGAGTCTCTTTTTTGAGAAATTATTAATTTGATTTCCTTTGGTCATTAATTGAAGGTTTGTCTCATTAAGGGGGGGCTAAATTGTGTATGAGTGTTAATCGCCTTTGAGTGTTTTTTGATCTTTGGAACTCTCACCCGATTTTCTTGACTTCCACTTGATTGGTTCTTAGATTACATTAGAATCATCTTGTGTTTGAGAATTCTCTTGCATAGATCACATTTGCATAATTAGAATTCTCATTTTCAGAATATAAATGAAAAATGTGCATAGATTACATTTGCATACTTTTCAAGTGAATTGTGCATAGATGACAATTGCATAGTTTACATTCTGAAAAATCAATTGTAGATTTAGATCAGTTTTCTTTGATTTGAATTTAGATGTTTTTATGCTTGTTTTAAAAACACAAAAATATAAAAAATTGTTTTGGGATTGATTTGCATTAGTTTTTCTTGATAAAATTAGTGCATTAGAGAATTTGTTATATTTTCTCTTAGTTATCAATCTTTGCATTGTTGGAAGTGAATGGAAACTCTCTCCTTACTTTAGGTAGGATTCATCGAATTGAAAATATTACATTATCATATTCGATTGCATTCAGTTTTGGTTCGGGTCATAACACCATTGGTTTCATATCCATTTACCCTTTTGAGTAATAACAACCTAAATAACACAACGCTTAATTAAAATTCATCTAGTAATTTTTACATTTTTAGGGCTCTTTCCACCAATCTAGCTTAGGCTAGTGTCTTGGAATAGGTTTTAGTTAACTCTCCAAGACAGTAAAACAAACAAGTAGTCGATCTTGCGGTAGTAAAAATTCCAATTGTTGCATGTATGCTCTGGGAAGCTCCTCCTAAAGGAGTCAAGCACGAGATCATATCTGAACCAGTGAGGTAATAAATCCTTCCTCATTGGGAACGATAGAAGATATACACGTATTAACAACGGTAAACCTCGGATAGACCATTGTCGAGGAGCCTGGGGTCACTTGTCGGTAAACCTTGGATTATGTCAAGGAGCCTTCAAGGGGATTGAGCTTTGTTACTCTGCCCTTGCATGTGTATCGGATCGTAGACTGTTCCCCCAGGTATATTTGTTTCTGTTGGTAACCTTAGTGGCCATAATCTATAGGGTTATTTCCTAAGGTGACGGTGGAGGGAAGATCCCACTGTACCTGGAACAGACGTCGACTAGACTCACTTGGACTCTCTGGGGGGTTCTCTTCACTCGAGATGGTTTTGTGAAGAAACTTGTGCCAGTCTGTTTCATTAAGCAGGTTGTCGGGGTAACTGTTCCAACCGCCCTTTTTGTATTAAATTCTACGATGTTGGATTTCATCACCAACTAGTGTTTTTAGTACGGGAAGTTACTGTTTGTGTGTGGTTTGACTCCTAGATTTGATAGCGCGTGTTAATTTGTTTGTTTTTACTTTTTGAGACCATAGGTGTGAATTGTGAATTTTAATTGTTAGGTGTAAATTGTGAATTGTTAATTTTAGTTTTTAATTTGTTAATAAAATTCACTAAAGTTGAATATAATGGCAACTGTTCCGGAATTTACCAACCAAGGAACCCCTCTTAATGAGAATCCTAGTACTTTTCCTTGCTTTGGAAATGTTGGTCCTCCTTATATGGCTACATTGTCATTACCTGGATTTACAATAGGTTTACCGATATGGTTATTTTCAACTTCGTTGGCCCCGAATACTCCATTTTTTCCACCTCAACCGGATGCTTCACCTCAACAGAGTTCACCATCTCAACATCACCAACCTTCTGTTGACCCTTTACCTTCTTCGCTTAATATTTCTTCCTCCATTTCTTCCTCTTCACTTGGTAAAAGCCTTGACGCTAGTAACCAGGTGGCTAAGAAGAAGAAGAAAGGGAAGAAGAAGAAGAAGAAGAAGCAAGATAAGAAAGAAGTCAACCAACCAATCATGGATGTAAGTGTTAGTAATGTTGAGGAAACCTCCAACATGCATCGTAAACCCAAATACCCTTGCAGGCTTTGTAAGGGTGACCACTTCCTTATCAATTGTCCCGGTATTCCAAAGGTCTTGGAAGTATGGTCAGAAAAATCTCATCAACTTTCCGTTGATCCATCAACCAATGATAGTCAGGTTCCTGGGAAAAAGGGTAAAGTTAGGTTTCCTTGTAAGTTATGCAAAGGGAGTCATCAAACTCACATTTTCCCTCACATGGATGAAGCCTCAAAATTGTTGGAAAACCTTACTGTTCCACAACAAGAACTTCCAACTGGTTACCGTCAACTTTCTCCCAACCTACCATCAACTGACGGAGTGATTGATCTAATTTCAAGTACAGTCGATCCCACTCTTCCATTGGAGAGTGAAACTCATATCACTCAGGTTGATGATCCATTAGTTGATCAAGTGGTTGATTCGATTTCACATTCGGTCGATCCCATTCTCCCTGTAGAGAGTGAACTTCATACCGCTCAGGTTCTTCTTGTTACATCAGATTCTTCTACGCCAGGGGGCATTTCACCTGTTTCTACAGAACCCCCTCCAAGTACTGAGGTCTTTTCCTTTGATTGGAATAGACTGACAGAACCTCGTCTTCCTTCCTCCATCCCTTTCCAAATCATTGTGAAGTTTGGTGGTAGGGACATACACCACACATAGGTAGATGAAGGTGCTTCTGTTAGTATTTTATCCTCAATCGCTTGGAAAGCTTTGGGTTCCCCTCAGCTTGTGCCTATTACGCAGAATCTGAAAGATTTTAACAGAACCATTAGTGAACCTTTAGGGATCCTTCCTAAGTTTTCTATTACTTTGGAAGGTAAAACTGTCTGTATTGATCTTATGGTAGTTCGAGGTCCCTTGGATTTCAATTTACTCCTTGGGTGAGACTATGTTTATGCAATGAAAGCTGTCGTATCGACACTCTTTCGCGTGATGTCTTTCCCTCACAATGGCAATATTGTGACTGTAGACCAACTTTCATTCCCTAGTCTTGTTTCGACTACCAATAATATGACATCCCTAAATGTTCCTGATTCTAAAGTGGTATCTACCCCGCCACGGGTTAATTATGTGGCAACTAGTCCCATGTTTTCAGTTACCGATGGAAGCGAGCCTCTCACTGTTTGCTCGACTTCCTATGACTTAGATCCGGTAATTGACATGGAAAACTCTATGGGATTATTTGAACGCGATGTTCTTATCCCTTTTGAGTCCCTTGACATGTGTTCCTTCTAGAGAACTATTCTTCCTTCTGATGAAGACCTCTTGGAAGCCATGATCAAGGTGTGTCCATTGACATGTGTTTCTTCCAGTTAGAAGCCATGATCAGTGGATCAAGGGGAAAGTTCTTTTCCTGTGTCAACCTCGTTAAAAAATGAATCAAGTATGAGGACAGTTCTTTTCCTGTGTCAACCTCATTAAAAAATGAATCAGCTTAGGGTGGGGAAAGTTCATTGTACTGTGTCAACCTCTTAAAAAATGAATCACAGATGAGGAGAGTTCCTTTTACTCAGTCTAACTCGTTAAAAAATGAACTTGGGCTGTCAGAGGATAGTTCCTTTTACTGTGTCAACCTCGTTAAAAAATGAATCAGTTAGTCGAGAGAAAAGTTCCTTTTCTTGTGTCAAGCTCGTTTAAAAAATGAAACAAGCTTCCATGAGGACAGTTCTTTTCCTGTGTCAACCTCGTTAAAAAATGAATCAGTTGGTCAGAGGATAGTTCCTGTTACTGAGTCAACCTCGTTAAAAAATGAATCAGGTATGAGGACAGTTCTTTTCCTGTGTCAACCTCATTAAAAAATGAATCAGTAGGTTATGTAGGTAGATTAGAAATAAGTAGTTTAAGAGGATAGTTCCTTTTACTGTGTCAACCTCGTTAAAAAATGAAACACGTTGCCATGAGCATAGTTCTTTTCCTGTGTCGAGCTCGTTAAAAAATGAAACAAATCCTCCCCTAATTGAGTCGAGTCTTTGAATAGACCTCGTAAATGTTAAGTCATATATTTAGGTTAGTTTTTAGGTCGGTTCTTTCATATGATCTCGTAAATGAACCTTCATTCCATCCAGCTATTAATTACCAGCAGTGTACTTAGTTGAATGAAATGAAGTTGGGGGGGCATGTGCTCTAGCAGTTACGCTTAGGGGGCATCAAGCACAGTTTTCTCTTTGTTTCAAGCTTGTGTAAAAATGAAACCACTCTGAAGCATAGTTTTTATCTGTTTCAAGCTTTTGTAAAAATGAAACTTATCTGGAGTCAATTTCGGTTATTTTCAAGACTCGTTAAACTCATGAAAATCCCGAGATCATTTTGCTATTTTTCATTCTCGTAAAACACATGAAAATGCCGAGTTCTTTCCGTCTTTTCATGCTCGTAAATTAAATTGAAAGTCGGCCATATGAGTACATTTTTATCCCTTTTTCGAACTCGTTAAAACTTACAAAAAAAGTGAAAACCATGAGTACATTTTTATCCCTTTTTCTAACTCATTAAAACTTACAAAAAAAGTGAAAACCATGAGTACATTTTTATCCCTTTTTCGAACTCATTAAAACTTACCGAAAAAGCGAAACCTTGGAGTTCTCTTTTAAGCCCTTTTCAGACTCTCTAAACATGAAAAGATTGCCGAGCACTTGATTATTCGAACTCGTTAAAGTAAATGAATGATCGTCCCTTCAGTATAAGTTTACCCCTTTTCCGGACTGAAATGGACTATTTACGAAAAAGGTATACGTTGACTAATTACGGTCAATAGAGTTCTCTCCCGCATTATTTATCCTTTTTCGGGCTCGAGAGACTAAATTTACGAAAAAGTACATCCATGGAGTTTTCTTAAGTTTTTTCTTCTGACTCCCTAAAATTGAAAAACACCGAGTTTCTCCTATACTGGACTCGTTAAAACTTAACAGTAAAGGACCTATTCAATTTTAAAACAGGAACGGACCACTCCTTCTTAGGGTTCGAATCTTAAACTAAGTTGGAATCATCCGAAGGATGAGCTTATAAACAAGCAAATGTTATCCTCCTCAAGCTTGTCAAAATAAAGAGGTACTTGCCAGAAATGGTGGGGGAAAAGAGATAAAATTGAACCTGTTTGATACATCTTGATTATTCAGAAAACCGTTAACCACTCTTGAACACGACACTTTTTGTTCACCTGGGTTGGGAAATCCTTTGCCTAATAGTTAATCAAACCATATTGAAAGTCTTCAGCCGGTTTCTGGGTATTAGCTTTGGGTCAATTGTCACCAAACCATCTGCAGTGTCGTTATGTGTTCAAGAGGACAGTTCAAATAAACCATTCATCTGCAAAATATTTGTCATCCATTTTGACCATCCCTGAGTCAGTCCTTGCCGATATATTTTCAAAACTTGATCTATGATTTCGTGTTGTGGGCTTGCCTATGACGGATTACTTTCTATCGACGATAACTCATTATCTAGGAAGTTGATCTAGAAATCGTCAGTACCTTGAAATCTGCATGCCTCAATGGCAGGTTTCTCGCCTTCGACGACAGGTTGCATCATTGACCTTCGATTGAATGATTCCATGAGATGTTCGACTTCAGCTCATTCATTCACATTTCATGGATTGTACTGGGTACTTTGAGAGCCATTGACATTACTGGTGGTTTCTCTCACACTTGTTAATAGTTTACATCATTGACTGGTAATCAAGTGATTTCTACCATGTTCGACTTCAACACATTTATTCACATGGATAGAATCGTACTAGTTCGAGATGCGGAAATCAAGACCCTGGATCTAGTTTCCACCATCCAGGCTGCGAGGAATTTTGTTATCATCTATACAGTAGACTATTTATAAACAGATGGCTGCGTCCATACTGTGTCTACATATATCTGTACTATGATGTATTCAAAATCATTCCTGTATCAGAACAATTTAGAGTTAGTTTCTAGTTAGTTTTGATCTGAGTATGGGAATGCCTACCTCAGTGATGATATGATTACATATATATATATTTTGCATTGAATGTTTTGACAGGTTCCGACTGGGGTGTCCACAGGATGATCCTTGAAATGATAAAGTACTTCACTCTTCATATATGACAGACTTCATCTTCATCTATTTCAGACTTCGCACTTTAGGGGGCAATTTGTTACACTGAAAATTGTCACCTTGACATTTTGCTGACTGTATGAGCTCAGTAACACTCATACATGCCTCCTCTCCAAGTCTTACAACCTTTGTTCCTCATTCCAAGCCTCAGAACTGGAAGAAAAACCCTAAAAATCTCTGAAACTCAGGGTACGCAGGTAACATGAGACCTTCTTGCGTTTTTAGCTAGGGTACGCAGGTAATGTGAAGAGAAACTGCGTTCTAGAACGCATTTTTCCAGTGTAATGCCTGCGGTACCCCTATAAAGTCAAAAAAGCGCGGAATTAAACTGAAAAAGTTGAATTTTGGTCAATGCTAGAAGGTTCTGGATGAGATTTTTTGGGGATGATAATTGTTACTTTATATGTATCCCAACACATTATGAACTAAATCCTTATGGTAGAGCTCATCCTTTGGTGAGGATTCTATCCTTACGTGCTGGAACCCCAACTCATCTGTTCTTATATAAAATAAGGCATTGGTAGTCTGAATAAGTTGAGAAGTTAAATTGAGTGAGGGGTTATAATACTTTATTGGTAAAAGATTTGAGTTGAAGGCGTTTAGAATTAGATTTCAGACTGAGATATATCACATCCTGAATGGGAGGAAGATGCACTGGAACAGTAGAGAGATTCAGCTCGAGCCGGAAGGCTCAACATCAAGGCAAAGGTTGTAAGGTTCTTCTGTATATTTTAAGATTAATACAATCAAGTTCTGTTTTTTTCAATAAATTGTCGTTCGATTGTTTATTTCAATAAGCTGTCGTTTGATCATTTATTTCATAGATTCCTTGATCACTATGATAGGTATGTTTTATGATTATTTGTTATACAGGTGCTATTGATATTTTCTTGTTTGTGATTGCAGATCAACGAAAGATAATACTTTCTTGTGACAAAAGGGCCCTTGTTACGACGAAGGATTATTGATGCAACGGAAGCACTGCGACCGCAAATAAGCATTTGGATCTAAGGTAGGATCGACACCTTCATAGCATTTACTTGTAAAACGAATATACTTAGAGAAAGACAAACTTAGTTGTTCGTTTGTTGCTAGATTGTCTTCTGACACTAGGGAGATCGGTCTTGTCCGCAAGAACGATTTATCTCGCTGATCCTGCAAACAAGCTTCTCCATCATGAATCCAAGCAAGCCATTCATAAACTCCACAACACCAATTTCTTCTATAAGCTCATAAAAACCATATATTTCTCTCAAATCTCATCAAATGCCAACATTTACAATGAAGCCCTCATTCTTTATTTAACTTAGCAAAGGAGGGAAAAAACCCTAGATAGGGTTGGAAAAAGTCAAAATCACCCATAAATGTCAGTTATGCCTAAGAGACCATGCAAGACCCAAGGCACAAAATATCTCATGAAATAAATGCTAAAATAACTTCGTGCACCTAATTCTAGAGTGATTTGCCTCAAAAAACACTAAAATATGATTTTTCAATAAATGAGTGTGTTTTGTTGACTTTTGGACCAAAAGACACTAAACAATCCATTTGCGTAGCCCCACTTTTAGCAGAAAATAGGCTCTTTTGCAACCAAGTTTTGGACCCCTTCTCGATGTTGGATTTGGCTTCGAGATCACTCGTTGGAAAGCCTGATGAGTCTACTTTCCAAAATTTCTTTTATTTTCCTGATATAACTCATGTAGCCTAATCAAAATGTCAAAATCCCAAGACTTCCATTAGCGCAACGTCAGGTCTGAAATAGTGGCAAAATGGTGAAAAAAGAGGGGTTTTTTGACCTTTTGAGGGGTCAAACCTGCTCCAAATCATTTGATACTTGGTGAAAAAAAGTGTGCTAGATGTGAGAAATTAAAAAATTTTGAGTTCTCCTCCTAAGGAGGCTCCATCTATTAGTGTAGCGCCAGTGGCGCTACGCTAATGAGCCTTTAAAAACACAAAAAACAAAAAGTTTTCCAAATTTGCTCAAAATTGGTGGAGACCTCCCTCAAGGGTTCTTGGAAAATTGTTGAAAAGCCTCAGCCAAAAATCCAAGGCTATCATGCTCTTTTTCCTCCCTTAGGGTTTGGACTTCAAGGAGGACTTCCTTTAGTTTGGCACAAACAAGATTGTGTTTCATGGCATAGTACTTTGTCATCTTTTTCTGGAAGGCCAGACCCCTTTTTATCTTCTTGAAGTGTTTGTGCTCATTATTATAATATTGAATGTTGTATTGTTCCACGCCAAAATATCTTTCCCACTCTTTGATTTGTGCATCCTTGCTTTGGAGTAGCAGTCTGGTGGCCATCTCCTTATTTTCATTATCACTATCTAGGTCAATGAATTGAGGCTTCTGAGTAGATAGCTTGCTCTTCTTACCTTTCATAACCTTGTCCATATTTTCTTTGCCCTTTTCAAGCCTTGGATTTGATGCAGATGGAAAGGTCCCTTGCCTTTTGGAGGTAGCAAACACTTTCCTTGGCCCTTTCTGGTATGTGCATGCAAGAGGTGTGATGGTGATTTTGGTAGTGTCTTCATCATGGCTGCGACCTTTGGTGCTGCCTCCAACTTCTTCACCTTTACTAAGATCTTCATCAGTAATTACTTGCTTTGTTTCATCATTTCTCTTTTGATCCTCAACACTATCATCATCATTACCTTCTTTACTGCCTTCTAAGTTGTAGCTTTGGTCTTCATTTGGACTATCGGGCCCTGCACTTGCTTCATCTTGGTTTTGTTCATCACTAAGGTCTTTTTCTTCATCATCTCCTACACTGTCATCATTTTCATTATCACTAGGAGGTTGATTGATGTCATGACTATCATGACTATTGTCAAGACAATCATGAATATCTCCTTTTCTATCTTTTCTCTCACTGCTTGCTCCATCAGTTTCATCCTCTTTGTCACTATCCTCTTCTTCAAATTTTGTTTCTGCCTCATCATTTTCCTTTTCATGTCCTTTTATTTCCTCTTCATAATTTTTTGCTTCTTCGTGTTCATCATCTTATTCCATATTTCCACTGTCTTCATCATGACTTTGCTCACTATCATGATCAGTGCTCCTATTTTCATCATTGTCATGTTCACTGCCCTTTTCTTCATCATTATTTTCTTCATTTGTCTCCATGTATTCTAACTCTTTCTCACTATTTTGTGGCTCATCCTCATGTTCATCATTTGTTTCCATGTAATCTACCTCAACATGATCCTCTTGGTTTCCAAAATTATCATAAAACTCATCTTCATTATGGACTGATTTATCATCACCTTCATCCTCATCTTTATGTGATTCTTCACTACCACTTCTTGCTTCCCCTGATGCATCAAGAGAAGGAAAGGAAGGGAGGTTTTCCTGTGGTGAGGGTACTTGTGCAGATGACGAGGGAAAATTTGGTTGAGGAGGAGGTTAGGTGGTTGTGAAGACTTCATGTGCTATGAATAACTCCCAAGATATTCCCTGCTACTCCAACTCATGTAATACCACCGTCTTGATCAAGGAATGGTGAAATAAGCGTTGCATTTGTTGGGATGGAGTCCTCCTCCGGACAACAGAAGAAATTTTATCAATGCTCCTATAGAGATAGTAGGGAAAGTTGAGCACCTTAACCCCTGTGAAATGCACAAGGAGTTTGACATGGTACGAATAGAGCCTTTATTATCTTCCCTCACAGGTGAAGTACTTCATGGTAACCAACATCAAGGGTGAAAATCTGTGTTTGAGGTGTGATAAAGGGAAAAATATCTTGATGTCCCCTCTATACCTTGTTTTGATGAATGGCTTAAAAAATTCTTTGTCCAATTTTCCCTTTTTAAACCACTTCTTACCCACAGCAAGGATACATGTAGCCTCAGAGATGGCACTTGATGAGATCTCAAAATCCACTCCTGCAAGGCTTGAGTGCTTGTTGTGTAAGTTGAGAATGAGGAGCCTCGTGAGCTCAGGGTGGCTCTTCACTTGTTTGAACTTCACACAAAATTGAAAACATCTTGCATTCTGAAAACATGATAAGATTCTGGGAGAGGAGGTGATGCCACTATGCTTTGAGGTTCCATTCTATTTACTTTTCCTGCCTTATGTTTGGGTCTCAAAGGCCTTTGACCTTTATCACTACTACTACTGTTCTCAACTCCTAACATAATGATAGGAGATGTTGGCTGACAATCTAGGATTTGGTGAAGCAAGGTGAAAATGGTGGTGAAGTTAACTTTGGTGAATGACTCATGTGGAGGCTAGGGTTCTTAGGATTGAGTAGCTTTGGAGCCTAAGGAGGTCCTTCTCAAAAATGTATTGCAACCACCCTTAAGTCACTTACCCTCACATGAAATAAAACTGGTTTCAAGGAGTTTCAAAAGCAAAGGCTCATTTGCATAAAAGACCTAGGGTTTGCCCACCTAGGATTTGAACTTTATAGCCACAAAAAACTAAAATCAATTTGGAAAATTTCTTGGGGATAAGGAGGGAGTGTCACCTACCAGTGTTAGCCTTTTGTGAACCTTTGGAGATGAAATGGAGGACAAAAATTTGACCCTGAGGCGAGCTTTTTATTCTTTGGAGGTCCTCTGCATTTTCACAGCGCCGGTAGGCTTGCCCATGGGTTAGTGCAGCGACGGCCGCGTGTAGCAGTGTAAGTCTTCGGGCGAGTCAGGCCCACATTTGCACAACACCCAGGATTAGCGCAACGCCACCCCTGATTATCACATCTCTTTGTTATTTTTAATGGGCGGAGGATGGATTAGTGTAGCGCCAACCTGCATTTGCATAGCGCCAGTGATTTGCGTAGCGCCACGAAAATTTCCCAGAAATAGTCAGAAACTCAATTTTTCGTCTTAAGCCCTTTTCTCTCTTCATCAAGTGACAAATGAGTTTGAAATGAAGACTGAAGTCACTTTATATCCTTTGAGAAAATAAATCATAGACATAAAACCCACTTTCACTATGATTTGAACCTTTTTGTCATTTGACTAATACCCTTTAATCTTTTGTAGGGTTTTCGAAGACTTTCTCAAGGCATATTTTATTATTTTGTGGTGATGGCTAGTTGAGGGGATGTGGATGTCCTTATCATCATTTTTTATCTTTGAAATTCTGGGCACTATTCAAACTATTTTTTTTGGCATGCATTTGACAAACTGAAAACACTGTTCTTATCCCTTTTGGCATTTTTTATTGGAGGTGACCTGAAACATGTCTTTTTACCTCCTTACTGATTTTTAGGAAGTAACATATATATTTTGACAATAATTTTAATCAAATCATACCATGCCAATGAGTTCCCTTTTCCACTTCTGATTTTCTACAGGTGCCTACAACACATTTGCCTTTGGTCTTCTTAGTCCCTTTTGGAGTTTGACATCTCATTTTCTCAACAGTGACTTATGCTCAGCATGATTTTCTCCTTTGGCACTTTACCTCATGCTTGCCTTCCTTTGATCATTTGTAAGACACTTGACTACACTGGGAAGCCTAGGCTCCATCACACTAATATTATTTACCATTTCTCCCTTTGGTGTAGGTGAAGCAGTGTTACTTTGACAAACCTTAAAGAACACCTTGGACATCCTTTGAATGCCTTCTGTTGTTATGAAGGAGGACTTATCATATTCATTTGACCTATTTTTTCTATCTTTCCAAACTCTTAGGTTTTAGGGTTGTTAGAGAAGAATAAGCAGTGTTGTCTTCTAATTTCTCTATAGCCCTTTCAAGTTCATTCATTTATGTTCGGTTCACCTCACCTTTTTCCCTTACTCATTCATGATTTCTGAAAATCTTCAATGTCTCCTTGGTTTTGTTGCTGTGCCTTCTATCTTAGTGGTCTTTTTGATGGTCCCTTGCTCGACAACATGGTTTTGTCAACCAATCCCAAAATCCTGAATCTCATTGTACATAGGCCTGCTACCTTTCCCTTGTTGTGGATGTCTTCTTGTGATGATTCACCCTATTACCTTACCTCTTCTTATGTTGATGGCCATCTTGATCATTTTTGCAGAAATGTGAACAAGGTTAGTTTTCCCTTGCAGAATTTGTGCTTTGGCCAAGGAGGCCTTCCTTGAAGGTTCTTTGATCACTTTTGGACAAAGTTACTTGACCTTATTCTTCTTTGAATGCAGCCTCTTTACACAGGAAAAACAGAGATTTTAGAATACCAAATCAACCCTATGACCTATGAAACCCTAGATGACCTAGTGGAAGGCTCCTTGGACTTGGCCTTTGCTTGAAAACTTGATTTGAGAACCTTAGGTTTAAAACATAGTTGTATACAAACTGATGTATTGAAGATCCAAAATGTAATGTACTTGATTTATCTAAAGAGCCTACAGAGATAATTTTGAGACCATCAATGCTTGAGGTATTTTTGGAGACATAAGAGAGCTAGTTGATTGGTGGCCCTAGGTAGTAGTGGAGGGTTTAGGAAAAACAAAACAGAGGATTGGGGCCAAAGGTGAAAAAACATAAAAAAAAATGAGTGACATCAGCCCATGATGGGTCTTCTGGGATTGGGGAGCTGAGCTTGAAATGATGGGATGATGAAATAGTGAAAAATCTATTCTAATGATAATGAAGGAAATGAGATTTCTAGAACTCACAATGTTCATGAAATTTATTTCTAGAAATCTAGGATAAGTATTTAGTCATCTACAAAGGAAAAAATTACTGATGACTAACAGTGGCTCCACTTGGGGAGGGTAGGTCCTTTTCAGAAGGTGTCTATACCTTTAGATCTCTAGCTTAATGGAGACCAGTTCCTCATCCATTGGGCAGATTTCTACCTCTTTTCACTTGCTGATGCTTTCTTTGAAGTTGTGATCTCAATAATCTAAAAGACATGATTAGCTCAACTTCATCTTTACCTACCCAACCTACTTTCCTAACATTTTTTCTTCCTTGGGTGCACTTGAACTGGAAAACCCTTGACATTCTTTTTGTCTTAAAAGAAAAAAAAACTATCTATTTCTATCTGATTTCTTCAAAGAGTTTAGATTATGCTAATGAACTCTTTTTATTTTCTACCTAGACTAACTGACTGTCAAGATTAGGTTGTATTAAAGACTTCATTCTCTAAGCTATAAACATGAAATTGAAAGCATGGTTAAATCAAGATTAGGCAATCTGACTTACCATGAGTTGTGGCATTAGAAAGCTACACACAAACATTATTTTTTTACAAAAAATACTAGAAAAATAAGGGTTGTGATATATCATTTTCTATTCATCCCCATTTTTCTCCTTGGTTCTTTTTTAAGCGTGTGGAACTAGTATCTTTCTTTCGTAATCTATCTTTTGAAAAGTCATGTTTGAATGATTTGACCAGCTATCTTTCACTAACTTATCAAAAATAAATTGAAAACATGTTTCAGCCATGATTAGGCTAGATGACTGAAACAAGACCTTCTTTTTTAACTAGCAGTGGCATTTAAGGTTACTCAATTTCAGTAGTACTATTTTTTGGGTATGGGGCTTTACCTCTTTTCAAATTTTCCCTCTTTTTCATTCTTTCTATTTTTTTGTATTTTTATGATTTCCCTCATGCAATGTTTATGTACAATGAATGAAAGCTTTTAAACTAAGGGTTTTTACAGCAATGGTACATGAGCATCCTGTCCTCAAAAGGATCTCCTAACACCCTTTGTCCATTCGGGTCTTTTAAATAGAAATCATAGTTACCTCCATTTGAAAAAATGGTACAAGGATTTTTCCAAAAATTTTCAAACAATCCATGTTCTCCTTGGTATTTCTCCTTTGAGTCTTTCTTCCCAATTTTGTTTCTGTCAAAGGTCCTCCTTAGGTAGAAAATGTGTTCTTTATTAGCTTCAAAACAGATGAGGATGTCATTAATGTATATCATGGAGAAAAAGTTGAAAATAGGAGCCATGGCTCTTTGGAAGGTGTCTTCAGCACTCCATAGCCCAGGAAGCATTTTTTTCAAACATGTAGTTATTCCAAGGAACTTTGAAAAATTCTTTATGTCGATTGATCTGAAGTGGTATCATCTGATGGTAACCTAAAACACTACCATGCAATGTCATCTTGTTAGAAACTCCTACCCTTGTTATAGGATGATTTGTCTTGGGAAAAGGGCCTTTGTATTTCATGGAGGTTTTACTTAGGTACCTAAAGTATATACACAGTCTGCATCCTTTTCATTTCTTTGTTAATGAAATAATTTTCCCACGGATTTCATGGTTTTTCTTGAAAGGAGATATTCTTAGAATAATTTCTATGTCGCAAGGCTTTAAGATTTCATCAATATATAAGAAAGCATCCTAAAACTTCTTGCATAACCTTATGTATTTCAGCTTTGTGTGTAATGATAGAGTTGTAGATAACTTAATCATTTTGGGTTTTTCAAGGATGCCTACGTTATACTCTTCTATATAATTTTCAATAGACATTCCTTTAGGATTCATAGCAACATATATGAGAGTCAACAACTTTTTTGGAGGGAAAAAACTTTCTGATAATGAGGTGCATATATAAGACAAAAACATAAGACTCCTTCGATTTAGATTACCAAATTTTTCTATTATGTGAGAGTATTTCAGCTCTTCTGTATTGGGAAAAGGGAGAAGTCCTATTTTATAGGTTTTTCCTTCATTTAAACAACCTAATTCATATTCCAAACTCATTTTTGGTTTTGAAATTTCATTTTCTGTTTGTAGAAATTCAAGCTTAGTTTTATCATTATATGGTTGTTCAGGGCTGCTAGAGTTCTGACTGTTGAGCTCTCCATGAAGGTATTGGTTTTACTGTTGTAGTATGTCTAGATGTGTTTCAAATTCATATATCTTCTCATCAATGTCTTCTTCAGTATGTAAAATAAAAGAATCAAGATCTAAATGTATGGAATAAAGAGGTGAATTGTCTAGCCTTTCTTGACTGCTAACCATATATTTCATGTGTGAATCTTGGTATAATCTCCTTGTTTGGTTAAAAATAGGGATGGTAGCATAGTACATGTCTAGTTGAAGGTTCCCCTGAATCTTGGCTCCCCACGATCTAGATGAAAGCATGCCATACTTGGGGGGAATATCTGCCACTACTATGTCCATGACTAGATTCTTAGCAGGCACTTGTGCCGAGTTGACACAAAGATCCTTGATCAGGCCCAAACACTTGACCCTACTCGAATATAAGGAGTACAAGTCTTTGTAAGGTTTATTTATTTCTAGGCCTAATCTCTCCATCACAACTTTTGGCATAAGATTGTGAGAGGCACTGGAATCCAGCATGGCATTATGTAAGATTTTGTCATCTATGTTTAGGCTGATATAGAAAGGGGGAATGGCCACTTCTTAATATTTTACTTCTATTTTGGTTCCAAACAACAACTCAGGTGTGTCATCAGCCAAGTGTAAAGTGTCGGCATCATTTCCCATGTTTAGAACTTTCAGAACTTGAGACTTGTATGTGCCTTGGGTAATCAGTTTAGTGAGAGGCATGGTAATCTTTATTTTGGAAATCTTTCCTTCAAAACTAAAAGGTACTTGTGTCTTAGACACATTTACATCAGTTTTTTTAGGCATAACCTTTTCGACAAGTTTAGTTTTCTGATTCTGATTTGGGACTTTAGACAACAGGATTTTTTCACGGCCAGTAGTTGAGGTACTAGGGCAGCTTGGATCACTATTTTGTTGGCTGATTTTTTCTTTGTTTGGATCAGATTTCTTAGCCATAGTATTTGTGTCTACTATCCTCTTGGGGGTGATTTCAGGTTCTTAAAAAATAGTAGTGTCTATTTGTATTTTCTTGGGATAATCTAGGTTCTTTTTTCTCCTAAGGTCATATTGCCTATGGACTTCCATTATGGTATTTTAAAATCCCAAGAGTTAGTCTGTAGAATCCTCATGGTTTGTGTTAGTTTGATCTGAGGAAAAGAAACCTTGTTATTATTCAGTGATAAAAATATCATCTTCATTATCAGAACCTATTAGTTTTATATGGCTTTCTTCAAGTTCTATAATTTCTCTTTCTTCTTCATCTACATAGTTTTGTTGAAAGGGAGGTCTGATTTGTTGGTCATTTTCCCTATGTTTTATTTGAGGAGTGTCTCTTCTGAAGTTTTGAGCTCTATTTCTATTTTGTGGATTGGCTTGATTTTCCCTAGGAGGTGTCCTTTCATTCAAGTTTATCCTTTCTATCATTCTCTCCATTGTTCTCATTAGGCTGTCCATTTTGGAATCGGATGAGGAGGTTGAGGGCATGGTTTCATCTTTGTAGGTCACTCTCTTTTTTGATCTCATCCTAGCTCTCTTTTCAATCAAGTTGACCTCTGCACTGATAGTTTCCCTTTTCATTTCTCCTAAAGTTGCGGGGTCTCTCTCTCTCAATTGGAATGTCATGTCCAGATCAAATCCTTTAGGAAATTTCACTAGTGCTAGGCCTTGTGGGGGTTTCATGTGAGGTCAGAGGGAATTGTAGACACTGTTAAACCTAGTGCAATAATATTGTACACTTTCCCCTACATTCCTCTTAAGATTTTTATATTCAGAAAGGATTTGGAGGGGATTTTTCTTGATTTCCCACTTGTTTATGAAAGTTTGGTAGAGGGAAGGGAGATCATGTATTGTGTTAGGAGTTAATGCATTGAACCATTTTTGGGCATCTCCTCTTAAGATTTGTGCAAAGATCCTCATTTTAATGATTTCTTCTTCTATTTCCATGTAATCAAAGGCATCATTTATCCTATCTACATGTTGTTGGGCAGTGATGGACTCAACTCCTATGAAATGAGGGATCTTGGATTGGTAGTCATTTTCCAAAGGCACTAGAGGTTGAGCTAAAGCCAAGGGGGCATACCAAGCTTCCATGATGGGAGATAGTGGAGGGTTTACAAGAGGATGGTTAGTGAAAGGTGATGTATGATGAAATAGAGTGGTTTTCATAGTGGTGGTATGGATGGGTGTGGTGGAAGTACTTGGACCAACAAATTTATTTTGAATAGATTTGGTTTGGAAAGAGTTTAACTGATGGAGAAGCTAAAATTCAACTGGTGTGGGAGGAGAAGATTTTCTACTTGAACTCTATTATAAATCTATGGGCTCAAGGTCAATATCGTCAATATCAGTTTGTGACTTGGTTTTGAAAAGGTTATTTGGATGGTGCAAGTAAAACTGGGGATCTTGCAAAGCTGTAAGATGTTCTGGTACACAACTTGCTCTGTGAACGGTCCTAACAGTGGTAAAGTTTCCAGATCTAGAAGTTTGCCACAAAATATTCTCTGCGTCATCAAATATGTTAGGAGGATTTGGGTCTAGATGAGATTTGGTACTGATCCTATGTGAAGCCAGATTTCAAACTTAAAATTCAGAGAGGTTGAAATTTTTAGGATTTTTTTCCGAAGGCTGACCTCTCTTAGTGCTTGGTAAACTCTCACAATGTATAACTAAGTTTATAAACTTCTCAGGGATGATTTGACATAATCCCAGGGATTCTAATAAGAACTAGTGAAGTAATAGGCCTACTAGAGGCTAGTGGAGTCGCTACGTGGATATTTTTTGATGTTTTAAGTATATATGTTTATGGTCCACCACAAATAACTGAAAAAAAACCAATCTAGGGATTTTTTGGGGTTTTATGAGTTCCTTTATGTAGCCCTAAGATTTTTAAGAGTGTCCTATAGATGAATCATCATTTTGCTAAGATGTTGAAACAAACAGAGTCTACTCTTGGATATCTGTTAAGTTCTCTATGATTTGATAAGGGTTTCTGAAGTTCTAAGGGATACTTAGATTGTCATTGACTCAGAGGTCCCATCATGATTGCCATTATGTTAGTGACAATGATGAGGTGGTTACAAATCACAGGATAGAGTCTATTTGAGGGTCAAATGAGTCTTAAGATGTATTCAAGAAACTATGAACTCAGTCCCACCGTGATCGCCATTATGTTAGGGTCCCGTGATTTGGAATATTGGTAGACCAAATGCACAGGGTAACGTCAAACCAGTATTTGGAGTCCTAGTACCTAGCCTTCTTGGACTCAGAGAGGTCTCTCTATTGTTTGCAAAGGATGTGAACTTGTTTACTTTAAATGGTTTATTTTAGGCTAGTTGTTAAGTGTAGGGTTTTTTGACTGTTTTGGTTGGGTAAGATGAACAGGTAGAATAGGTGGAGTGAGAGGTATTTGAATCATTGGGCTATGGATTCAATGAAAGTCATGGATATCTCAATAATGAAGCAGAGTGCATTACAGGGCTAATCTAGCAAGGTTAATGGATCCTTAAGGTTATGTGTGGAGTGGGATGGACATCAAGTTGGTGAATAAGGTAGGGCAAAGGGAAATCAAGAATCCTTTGTCAAATACCTATAACAAGGAGGTCCTAAACACTGATAAGAAAAATATATAACTCATGAGGTAGGGAAAACCATTAAGCTCAATGAAAACACTTAAACCAATAACCATTCAAGACAAACAATTTCAATGAAATATAGAAGGCGAGAAAATCATTTAACTTCTAGTGCTTTCAACTTCAAGCTTTAGAAAACATTTAAGATCACAAATAACTTTAATCCATGAAGAGGGAACTCCTAAACATCATAAATCAAGCTATAAAGAACTTTGAGGCAAACTGATAGGCATGGACAAAGGGCAAGATCAAAACAAGACCTCTTGGACTTAACCTAGCAAGCAGTACTTCAAACAGAGGTTTCAAGACAGAGTTTATATAGCATCAAATAAGTAGGGCTTACCATGAAACACATTTTTAAACTAGCATACTAATCCATTAATGAAACAAACAATTTTAGGTGGGCCTAAGGAGCAGTTAAGAATTCCTTAAGCTAACCCAATGGAAGAAAACATCAAGGCAATAGAAGGCAGGAGGAATAAGGTGCTTCAAAGAGCATTTCTCAACCTATACTTTTTTGTTATACTGCAAAAAAGAAGGATGAAACATAATGATAACAAGAAAACATGAAAAAATTAAGAATACATCACCATTAACCAAGCTTAGGGATCCTGCAAACAAGCTTCTCCATCATCAATCCAAGCAAGCCATTCATAAACTCCACAACACAAATTTCTTCTCCAAGCTCATAAAAACCATGTATTTCTCTCAAAGCTCATCAAATGCCAACATTTACAATGAAGCCCTCATGCTATATTTAACTTAGAAAAGGAGGGAAAAAACCATATATAGGGTTGGAAAAACTCAAAATCACCCATAAATGTTAGTTATGCCTAAGAGACCATGCAAGGTCCAAGGCACAAAATATCTGATGAAATAAATGCTAAAATAAATTCTTGCACCTAATTCTAGAGTGATTTTCCTAAAAAAACACTAAAAATTCATTTTTCAATAAATGAGTGTGTTTTGTTGACTTTTGGTCCAAAACACACTAAACAGTCCATTTGCACAATGCCACTTTTAGCAAAAAATAGGCTCTTTTGCAACCAAGTTGTGGACCCCTTCCCGATGTCAGATTTGGCTCCGTGATGGCTCGTTGGAAAGCCTAATGAGTATAATTTCAAAAAATTCTTGTATTTTCCTGATCCATCTCTTATAGCCTATTAAAAGTGTCAAAATACCAATACTACCATTAGCATAGTGCCAGGTCTGAAATAGTGGCAGAATGGTGAAAAAAGAGGGGTCTTTTCACCTTTTCAGGGGTCAAACTTGCTCCAAATCATCTAAAACTTAGTGAGAAAAATGTGCTAGGTGTGATAAATTCAAAAATTTTGAGTTCTCGTTGTTAGCCCCCTATAAATTTTTTGACAGGCAAAGAAAGGGGCTAAATTGTTTATGAGCCTTCAATGAATGCATCTCCCCTGGAGACACATCATCCTTGAAGTCTCTTGTGCCTTTTCCATGAGATGAAATCTGCTCTACTAATTCCCATTATGAAGCTTCTCTGATTGCTAAAAATTGTGCTCCTGAAGGCCTTCGTTTTCCCCTGGTACCCCTGCAGAATTTTCCGTTTCATCCATTTTTTCCTTTTTCAAAGTTCCTCTTTTACCCCAAATTCTCTCCCCTAATCCTTCTAAAACCTCCCCAAAACTCCCCCCAAAACCATTCCTACACCCTTTTTTTAGCCAAATTTATTCTTCTTCCCTCTATCATCATCCGTTGTCGGCCTCAAATTCCATTAAAAAGGGCCGAAAAACCCATACTCCACACATTGTGGTCTTAGCCCCCTACGTCCCTAGCCCCTTAACCCTTTTCCTCACATGACCAAACCCCAAAACTGAGCGCTAGCCCGAAGAGAGTTTATCTCATTTGGTTATCAGGAGCAGTTTCCGCCGTTAATCTACATAGTTGGACGGTGATCACGGCCCTTGCAACCCCCACTGTTCACATTCCACCTCTCTGATCATGCCATCGCTGTCCATTTAGCCATTGATCTGACAGTTCAGAATGCACCGGCCCCTGTGGTCCCCACGCGCACTATTCCGAAAACCTTCGGTTTCTATCGCACCGCCTTCGGGTAGTAGGCGATATTTGTTGTTTTGAAGCGATTCCATACATCTTCCGACGCTTGGCATCGGTACAGTTGGAAAACCACCCTCCCATCACGCATTAAAGTTCATCCATGGACGCGGAGCGATATCGCTGTGCGCCGTCAGATCTGCAATCTCCCATCCAATGGTCGTCTCTCCAGGAAGTTGCGCACGGGTTAATCAGAGTCATCTGTTCCCCTGGCCCACCGTCCATCACCCTCTGATGTGTTGTCCACCGTCGATCTCCTCCTGAGATCGGATGACCCAGATTTATTCTCAATCCCGCCGTAACTCCATCCCACAACGTCATTCTTCCACGTGTTTTTGTCACATTGTCGCTCGTCCTTTTTATATACTCCATTCAAGGGTTGAGTTCAAAGGTTTTTCATTTAATTTTCCATCCGCGCCACCTTCCAACTATAATCCCCACTGTTTCTACCACACTGCAAGTCTTCCACAACATTTTCGACATCTCACCAGTCTGCATAGTCAGTCTTGCCATCCCCGTTGCATCCACCACCTCCATACGTGTTTTTCTCAATAGTTTTTCATGTTTTGCAGGGTTTCAAATGACCATACGCCACCATGATTTCACAGTCTGTATTACAACGGCCAGAACACAAGAAAAGACCATTTGTAGGAGCTGGAATTATGAAGAAAGGGCCTAGGAAGGAGCCATGACAGGACTTGCATTAAAAGAACAAGGTTTTAATTCTGTGAGACCCCTGCAGAGCCATTAAAAGCGCAGTTTTCACCGACGGAGAAAGTACGAGAGCAATAGAGGGCTCGAGGCAAGAAATAGAATATTTTTTGAGCTTTGTCAGGGATTTTAGAAAGTAAAGGTACTGGTTCAAAGACATCATGGATTGCATGAAAGGCCCAGCACGCAGAAAACAATGCTATCAGGTTTTCAAATCAGCAGAATGTTTCTTCCTGAGCCAGGACACGGTACACTTTACTGTTTCAGTCTGCATGGTGTCCAAGTGAAGTTTCCCCCCTACAACATTCCTAAGCTATCAGAGGAATTTGTTACACAGTATGGCAGATCTTAGCGTCTTGATTCTATGTTTTTTTTTAATTCACCAGAATTACTATGAAGTACTGCAGCCTAGTACATCAGAGGCATACCTGGAGTAAATGGAAACCAAACGAAGACCACCCTTTCACCCAAGAGTGCTACAGATTAATGCACAGAATTTATGCAGAGTGGGCTTCGGCCTTTTTCCTCTTCTGATGTTTTTAATGCTGCATTTAGTTTTTCACCTACCTTCTCTTCTCCACTGGAGCTATAAATTCATGAAGAAACCCATTGTAAAGGTTGTTGATCAATTATCAGAGAATTGCAAGTAGTTTCTTTTGAGACATAGTCTCTGTGAAAATTTGTAAGATAGGCCGAGGAATATGATTTTAGATTGAGTATTCACCTATTGGCAATGTTGTACTTGACTGGTATTTCTATTTAATATGACGAGCACATTTCTTTGGATCCTGATCTAAAGCAGCGGTGATGTTTTACTATCTCTATGTTTTAATTCATTTCATTTCGTTTCTACTGGCTTGCATCAGAATATTGGCATAGGATTTACCCTTGTTAGGTACCCTATGTTTCTGCTCTCCTTGCCATTGATGTTTTTCTTCTGAATGTGTTATCTAAGAATTGATTTCAGTTAATTTAACCAGTGTAGTGGATGTTATTTCCTGCTCTCTGATGTATGGATTAAATGAATCTGTTCTTAGATGTTTCTTGTTAAGGATTTAGCTGGAATATTTGGGAACACTAGGGATTAGAGTTAGCCCTATCCACTAGGATCCTTGTGTGACCAAACGATCTTTAACTTTGTGCCCTGAATCTGTGTTGTCTCCTCCTCTCCTACCATTCCATATCACACAATCATAATTTGTATGTGTGTGTATATTAGTATTTTAAATGGAATGCCCAATTGAAAGCCTGCCTATTGATTAGCAAGAAAATCCTTTCCTGAATCCATTGCCCAATGGTTTTGAATGCTCCCTAGAATACTTCACCTCTGCCCTATTCCTCTTTTCTCATCCTTGTCTTACATCAAACCCTTCTTTCCTGATAACCAACAACCAAATCAACAATCAAACAAACAAACCCTGAGCCTTATAACTAGGCTAACATCTCAAACCTTTGAGCTTTAAAGTAATATACCTTTGACATATCATAGAGAGATCCATCTCTGGACCCACGAGGGCTAGATCCTGAGGTCTGAAAGTGGTTTTGATGTTGTCTCATCTTTTGGTATTTCCAACCTTGCCAAAACATGGGAACCCCAACATAATGGCGACTCTGCTGGGGAAAATATGAGAGCCTATAATTGATAACATTTTTCTGTCTCCCATCATTGTCACCAACATAATGGCGACTGCACTGGGGATATTCTTAGTATTTCTCACCTTCTACATCATAAGAGCCTCAGAAGCCTACAATCTCTGGTTAGGTTGGCATTTAAACACTCCTACTCACACATCAACCTCTATACCATTTGTTGTGTTTCTCCCATACTCTTGGACAGAGTCTGGAAAAGGCCAGGTAGCCTCCAGATCTCACACTCTTTCAGAGGTGACATATCCGGTAAATGCCCTCCCAGTCAATCTCTGGTTAGATTTTGCTGTGTTTGGAAGATATCCTTGAAAGTGGACATCTCATAAGCACTGTGGTGGACATTGTACCCTCCCGAAGCATCTTAAACCCTCCACCTGGAAACTCCATAATTCCTAAACGATTTTAAAGACTCCACTGGTGATCAGTAGGCCTGCTGATTATCTTGGTTTCACACAAGACTCCACTGGGAGACCAGCCTCCATAACAACATCAACCACGGTCGAAGTAACAAGTAGGGTTAAGCTGCTTGGTCAAAAACAAAATTATGGCTTCAAGAACCATTCATACAAGGGCTTATCCTAACCTAGACCCACCTGAAATAGTTTACAACCCTGAGAGAATCCTCAAGGGATCTCCTACACCTAAACAATAAACTATTTCCAGCCACATCCATAGAGCTAACTCTACACCATAAAACTTTACAGAGCTATCAGACCCACTTTTGGACCTAGGCACTCAAAATAGCTTACCAAGAACTAGGTCATTCAATGTTCTAGACCAGCCAGACCTTGAGCTTCCTGTGTCACCACCTCAAAGTGGTAAGCACCTTGGGAATAGACAAACCCCTCCATCTACACCTCCTGATATATACTTCATTCAAAACTGGGGGCTCAGTCACCCTAGATCTACTCATCAATCTTCTGCTGCTCATAATATCCCTGTCATCCATATACTAGCTTCCCAAGTCAACCCTCTACCTCATCAAAACATCATCATGGAAGCCTGGTATGCACCTTTGGTTTTGCCGCAGCCTCTAGTACCCTTACCCAATGATTATCAATCAAAGATCCCATACTTCACTGCAAAAGAGTCTACCACAGCCCAACACCATGTAGATAGGATGGAAGATTCTTTTTACTATATGGAAATAGATGATGAAATAGTCAAAATGAGAATCTTTGCCCAGAGCTTAGGAGGTGATGTGAAGAAGTGGTTCAAAGGCCTACCTCCTAATAGGATCCAAGACTTTCCTACTTTATATCAGACTTTCATAAACAAATGGAAGGTTAAGGCCAACCCTCGCCAACTCCTAGTACAATATATGAACCTTAAAATAAACATAAGAGAGAGTGTCCATGATTACACAACGAGATTTAACAGCATTTACAATGCTCTTCCTCCACACATGAAACCTCCCCAAGGTATGGCTCTAGCGAAATACCACGAAGGCTTTGATGCTGACATGGCCTACCAGCTTAGGGAGAGGGAGTATAACACATTGGAAGACATGCAGAAGGGAGCAGTGAGTGTAGAGGCAAATTTGATTGAGAAAAAAACAAGATTGAGAGCTGAGAAAAGGGTAACATATAGAGATGACAATGTAACTTCCACATCTTATCCAAATTATGACCGTTTATCTAAAAATGTGGAAAGGTTACAGCAAATTTTGGAAAAAATGGTTGTCACAGTTAGTAACCAAAACAGAAATCAAAACCATAACCAGAACCAAAACTTTAGAAGAAACAATGCCACTCCCAACAGACAAAGAGAATCAGATCAGCAAGTTATTCCCCAATTCCAAGAGAAATTTCTTGATGAATATGAGGGAATCATAGAAGAGTCTGAGGGGAACAGAATAAACATGTTTGAAACAGAAGATTCAATCCATAACTATTACACAGAATAAAATCACTCCCCACCCTCTTATTGGGACGAGGAATGGTTAGAAACTGAGGATTATAGGTTAGGATTTGAAAATGCCATGATGCAGGTCAGAGAACAATATGAAATTGGAAGAAAAAAGAGCCAAGAAACTGCCAAACCAAAAGCTTCTGAGGTCACCATCAAGAAAAGACCTGAGAAAACTTCTAAAATGACTGTTGAAAGTAACAAATCAGCAGCTAAGAGTTCTGGGATGAACAAAGAAAAAGACAACCAAAACACTGAGAAACAAGGTCAACCAACAAGCAGTACTAACACTACAGTTAGTGCTCCTGATAAAACAGTTTCCAACACTGTACATAGTGAGAATCAACACACTGATTCAGCCACTAAGGTGGTGACTAACAAAATAGAGTTGAACATTCCAAAGAGTCAGTCCACTGTCTGGAAAGTGAGTACAAAAACTAAAATCTTTGTCCCACTCTCAAGCTGGTCACTCAGGATGCATATAAAGGCCAAATTTTGAAAGCATTAAATTTAGGTGAGAACAGTGACACTGTAAATCTGAGTGATGATCAACCTGCCCTTCTGTTTGGTCCAAAGATAGAAGGAAAGTTTCAAGAAGGGGTAGTGCCCCCTTTTTATATCAGTCTTAATATCCATGATAATATTCTCCACAATGCAATGCATGATTCTGGGGCATCACACAACCTAATGCCTAAAGTAGTAATGGAAAGATTAGGCCTAGAGATAGACCATCCCTATAAAGACCTATATTCATTTGACTCTAGTAGAGTAAAGTGTCTTGGCCTGATTAAAGATTTATGTGTGAGGCTTACCCAGATTCCAGCCAAGTGTTTGGTCATGGATGTTGTTGTGGCAGATGTGCCACCCAAGTATGGCATGCTATTATCAAGATCATGGGGAGCCAAGCTGCAAGGGACAATGCATATGGATGGGGCTTATGCCACAATCCAAATCTTTGGCCAACTTAGAGGACTCTACAGAGAGGCACAAATGAAATTTCTAGTTAGTAGCCCCGAGAAGCCTGAAAACTCACCTTTATATTCTGTACATACAGACCTTGACTCCTTCATCCTCTGTAATGATGAATCCTCAGAAGGGTCAGAGTCCCAAAATGGAGATACCAACAAGGAAACAGTTCCCATGGACTTTAACATAATGTCTACTCTAGACTCAGAGGAGGAAGACGTAGAAAAATTTGAACAGTGCGCTGTAACAAAAGCTCAAAGTGAACCAGAAACAGAATGCAATCGGCCAACTAGTCACCCCTCTGATTTCCACACACATGATAAAAAACAAAACAACCCACAGCCTAGTGCAGCTCCTATAATGCAACATAATGGCGAACCCAGATGTATGGAAGGAAACAATGAAAAACTCGAGAATGAAAACTTGTGGGAAACAAATTTCGATGGGTCCTGCACCAAGAGAACTGCTGGGGCGGGAGTATGGATACATAACCTAGAAAGTGGTTACGGAGAGAGCCATGCATGTAACCTGCATTTCAAATGTACAAACAACATTGCAGAGTACGAGGCTCTTATGCTAGGCTTAACTCTGTTGAAAAAACTAGGAGCCCGTAGGATAACTGTACGTGGGGACTCTGAGCTGATTATCAAGCAGGTGAATGGTGAATACGTAGCGAAACATCCTAGACTGAGAGCTTACAGGAATGACACTATGGATTTAATGAAAACGTTTGTTGAGTACGAATTAGTGTTTGTTCCTAGGAGTCAAAATGTCATTGCAAACGGATTAGCTTGCCTAGCTAGTTCATACCCTAAGACTCCAAGCGACTAATAGATCATCATTCAAACCAAGTTCAGACCTGCAGTGCCGGATAATGAAAAATAATGGCAGGTTTTTGAAGGAGATAAACAGATTGAGGATTTGATGGTGGGCAGGAATGAGTTGAATTTTCTGATTCAGACCTCAAATCTGACAGTAGCTTCCTAAGTGAAGAGTCCTCAGATGAGGAAGAAACACCCTGTAACATATAAATAAACTCTTTAAACGAACAGATTGGAAATCCAAATGAAAAATGTGAAAACGCAGATAGTGAAGAAGTAGAGGTGTTGCAGACCAAATATAAGAACATGCCCCGAGGTCTGGCGCCTTTGGAAGACATTTTTGACTTTGATGATGTAGCAAAAAATCCCACTATAGAACATGCAGACTCTGATGTTGAGCAACGCAACATAGGCACTGAAGATAAGCCCAAAATGATCAAATTGGCTAAGTCCCTGCCTGCAAACATAAAAAATAAATACATTTACCTATTTAAGGAATTCATTAATGTGTTTTCTTGGAGTTATGAGGACTTGAGGGCCTATGACACAAACATCATATAGCATAAGATACCCTTGAAAGAAAATCATAAGCCCTTCAGACAAAAACTTCGCAGAATAAACCCAAAATAATTACCTGCAGTGGAAAAAGAGATTAAGAAAATGTATGAGGCAGGTATAATTGTGCCTGTCAGGTTCTCTGATTGGGTATCAAACCTAGTGGTTGTGAGAAAGAAAACAGGGGAGATCAGATTGTGCATATATTTCAGAAATCTTAATAGAGCCTCACTCAAAGACAATTACCCTTTGCCAAAAATGGAACATATTCTTCAGAGGGTAGTAGGCTCTAAAAGGATCTCCCTGCTAGACGATTTTTCAGGTTACAACCAAGTCTTAGTAATCCCAGAAGATCAACTCAAGACAGCCTTTACCACTCCATGGGGTACCTTTATGTATGTGAAAATGCCCTTTGGACTGATGAACGTTGGGGCCACCTTCCAAAGAGCGATGGACATATTTTTTTCAGATGAAATAGGACACTTCATTGTCATCTATTTGGATGACATAACAGTCTACTCCAAGACCGAAGAAGAACACCTAAAACATCTTAGGAAAGTGCTTGAAAAATGTAGGAGGTTTGGTCTATCATTAAATCCCAAAAAGACCGTATTTGGGCTGCAAGAAGGAAAACTTCTTGGCCACATTATATCTGAAAAGGGAATTAGGATAGACCCACAAAGAGTTGAGGGAATATTACAAATCACACACCCAAGAAACATTAAAGAGTTACAGTCCTTCATTGGGAAAATCAACTTCCTTAGGATATTCATTCCCAACTTAGCTGAACACCTTAGGAATATGATTAACATGATGAAAAAAGGTGTAGGGGTTAAGTGGATTGTTGAAGCTAAGAAATATTTTGAATCAGTAAAACTTGCACTCACCCAGGCTCCTGTCCTAATCAACCCAGATTTCTCAAAATATTTCCTGATTTTTTCATTTTCCTCCAAGCATACAATAGCTGCAGTTCTACTATAGAAGAATCCAGAGGGAATGTAACATCCCATCTCTTTCTTCAGCAAAGTGCTTAGGGATGCACCCTTGAAATACAAAATAATGGAAAAACAGGCCTACGCTCTGATTAAGGCCTTGAAAGAATTTAGGGTGTACATACTGCATTTCCACACCATAGCTTATGTGCCAAATATAGTGGTTAAAGAAATATTTTCCCAAGACCCAGATGGGAAGAGGGGCAAATGGATTGTTGTGATCTTAGAATATGACCTTGAGATAAAACCCACCAAAATGATCAAAGGTCAGGGCCTAGCCCAACTAATGGCTGAATCAAATTTACAAGCCCTAGACATTAACATGGTAAATACCTTGTATGAACAATAGGAATTGCTTGATCCCACTGTTAAGGAAAAGTTTCAGATCTCTCCTTGGTATTCTGACATTCTGCATGTGCTTACACACCTCAACGCCCCTCCTGAACTATCAAAGACCAAGGCCAGATTCTTAAAACTAAATTCCAGGAGCTACTACATAATAAATAACTTCTTATACTGGAAGAATCCAAATGGCCTATTGCTTAAATGTGTGCCTGAAAATGAGGCAGAGAGGATTAAACAAGAATTCCATGCAGGAGAGTTTGGAGGCCACCTGAGCTAGAAGGCCACTACAAACAAAATTCTCAGAGTTGGCTAATACTGGCCCACACTCTTCAATGATATCCATAAGATGATAATTACCTGCCACAAATGCTAGATTTTTGAAGGCAAAAGAAAACTTCTCCCCTTACCCCTGCAACCCATCACTGTTGAAGGTCCCTTTCTGCAATGCGGCATATATTTCATAGGGGAGATTCACCCTACTTCTTCTGCACAACACAAATGGATCCTAACAGCCACAAACTATTTCACTAAGTGCATAGAGGCCGTACCTACTAGGAATGCCACATATTCAGTCATCATTAGTTTCCTAGAAGGCCATATCCTCTCTCGGTTTAGCTACCCAAGGAAAATAATCACTGATAATGATGCTAATTTCGGATCCAAGAAAATGGTTGAATTTTGTCACAGGTATCAAATAGCACTCAGTCATTCAACTTCCTATTACCCTTAAGATAATGGATTAGTTGAATCATCAAACAAGAGCCTAGTGTCCGTCATCAAAAAGCTGTTGGAAGAGAACAAAAATTCATGGCATAACAAGTTAGTGCATGCCCTATGGGCTGACAGGCTTACAACAAATAAATCTATTGGCATGTCTCCGTACCAGCTTGTCTATGGAACGGAAGCAATGTTTCCTACCAGCCTTGGAGTACTAGTGATCAAGCTGGTCCAGGAGATTCAAACTGAAGAAGACAGTATGGTGAGAAGGATAAACCAGACAATTCATCTCCAGCAAAAAATGGAAGAAGTTTACAATAGAGCAATGAAAGTTCAGGAAAATATAAAGAAGTTATTTGACAAAAGAACCAAAGCTGCTGATTTCAAAATTGGAGATAAAGTTCTGAAGTGGGACTCAAGGAGAGAGGAAAAAGGAAAGCACGGCAAGTTTGACAGTTTGTGGCAAGGTCCATACATCATCCAAGCCACTGTGGGTTCAAATGCCTTTTTTCTACAGGAGTTAGATGGTACAGAGCTGTTTGGGGGTCTTGTCAATGGCAGGATGATCAAACTCTACTTCTACTGATTTCCAATTTCCAGTTTCCTTTTCCATTATACATACCATTGCAATGTTTTGTTTTCAAGAAAAAGAGAGAACATTCCAAAAAAAAAAAAAAGGAGAGGTTCAGACATGCTCAAAACATGAACCTATGAAGTGCAAATATTGGCTCTAATATGATCAAAAACTGAGCCAAAGAAAGTAGAAGATAGCTGGTTGAAACATGCCCAAAACCTGGACCAACAGAGAAGAAAGAAGAATCAGTTTCAACAAGCCCAAAACCGGAGCTGAAATGAAGAAAGAAAGTGACTCTAACAAGCTCAAAACTTGAGTCACAAGGAAAGAAGGATACTTCAAGCTTCAGATTTCAAGCCTTCATAGTTTTGTTTTCAGTTTTCTGCAAATTTCTGTCCATGTGAAACTGTCTTTATGCCTTGGATCAATAGCAAACTAGACTGTCTAATCCTAGTCTGACTGTTTTTAAAAACAATTTGTAGAATGTAGAGAAGAAATCTGCTGGACAGTTTAATCCCAACAGATATTAGATTAGGTAGAGAAACATATGAGACCAACAGTCCAATCTGGTCTCATGGAGTAATAAGGGTAGATCTAGAATAGGTTTATTTTCTTTTTATAAAATAAATGATGTAAAGGGTCTGCTAGTTCAAATGCACCCTAGAAGAAAAAATGCTAGGAATGTAGAATGGGTAGGTAGAATGATTGGGAAAGATTTTCCACTAAAATTATGTCTTCACAATTGTGGCAGCTGAAAATCAAAGAAGAAAGGTGGCTCAAGAAGTAGGCATCTGGCCTACTCCAAAGATCATTTCTGAATTCTTAACTCCTTCAAGAAGAAGCCATCCCCATGTGGAGCCACTGTTAGCCCCCTATAAATTTTTTGACAGGAAAAGCAAGGGGCTAAATTGTTTCTGAGCCTTCAATGAATGCATCTCCCCTGGAGACACATCATCCTTGAAGTCTCATGTGCCTTTTCCATGTGATGAAATCCCCTCTGTTGATTCCCATTATGAAGCCTCTCTGACTGCTAAAAATTGTGCTCTTGAAGGCCTTCGTTTTCCCCTGGTACCCCTGCAGAATTTTCTGTTTCATCCCTTTTTTCATTTTTCAAAGTTCCCCTTTTACCCCAAATTCTCTCCCCTAATCCTTCTAAAACTTCCCCAAAACTCCCCCTAAACCATTCCTACACCCTTTGTTTAGCCAAATTTCCCCTTCTTCCCTCTATCATCACTCGTTGTCGGCCTCAAATTCCATTAAAAAGGGCTGAAAAACCCATACTCCGCACATTGTGGTCTTAGCCCCCTACGTCCCTAGCCCCTTAACCATTTTCCCCACATGACCAAACCCCGAAACCGAGCACTAGCCTGAAGAGAATTTATCTCATTTGGTTATCGGGAGCAGTTTCCACCGTTAATCTACAAAGTTTGGACGGTGATCGCGGCCCCCGTAACCCCCTCTGTTCACAATCCACCTCTCCAATCACGCCATCACCATCCGTTTAGCCATTGATCTGACAGTCCATAATGCACCAGCCCCTATGGTCCCCGTCGTGCACTATTTCGAAAACCACCGGTTTCCATCGCACCGCCTTCGGGCAGTAGGCTGTATTTGTTGTTTCGAAGCAATTCCATACATCTTCCGATGCATGGCATTGGTACGGCTGGAAAACCATCCTCCCATCATGCATTAAAGTTTGTCCTTGGACGCGGAGCGATATCGTTGTGTGTCACCATATCTACAATCGCCCATCCAACGGTCATCGCTCCAGGAAGCTGCACGCGAGTTAATCAAAGTCATCCGTACCCTTGGCCCACCGTCCATCGCCCTCCGACATGTTGTCCACCGTCGATCTCCTCCTGAGATCAGACAGCCCAGATTTTTTCTCAATCCCGCTGTAACCCCGTCCCGCCACATCATCCGTCCACGTGTTTTTGTCACATTGTTGCCCGTCCTTTTTATATACTCCATTCAAGGGTCGAGTTCAAAGTTTTTTCATTTAATTTTCCATCCGCGCCACCTTCCAACTGTAGTCCCCACTATTTCCACCACACTGCAAGTCTTCCACAACCTTTTTCGACATCTCACCAGTCTGCATAGTCAGTCTTGCCATCCCTGTTGCATCCACCACCTCCATACGTGTTTTTCTCAACAGGTTTTCATGTTTTGTAGGGTTTCGAACGACCATACGCCGCCATGATTTCACAGTATGTATTACAGGGGCCAGAACACAGGAAAAGACCATTTGCAGGAGCTGGAATTATGAAGAAAGGGCCTAGGAAAGAGCCATGACAGGACTTGCATTAAAAGAACAAGGTTTGAATTCTATGAGACCCCTCCAGAGCCATTAAAAGCGCATTTTTCACTAACGGAGAAAGTATGGGAGCAGCAGAGGGCTCGAGGCAAGAAATAGAATATGTTTTGAGCTTTGTCAGGGATTTTAGAAAGTAAAGGTACCGGTTCAAAGACATCACGGATTGCATGAAAGGCCCATCACACAGAAAACAATTCTATCAGGTTTTCAAATCAGCAGAATGTTTCTTCCTGAGCCAGGACATGGTACACTTCATTGTTTCAGTCTACGTGGTGTCCAAGTGAAGTTTTCCCCCCTATAGCAGTCCTAAGCTATCAGAAGAATTTTTTACATAGTATGGTAGATCTTAGCGTCTTGATTCTACGTTTTTGTTTAATTCACAAGAAGTACTACGAAGTACTGCAACCTAGTACATCAGAGGCATACCTGGAGTAAATGGAAACCAGATGAAGAACACCCTTTCACCCAAGAGTGCTACAAATTAATGCACAAAATTTATACAGAGTGGGCTTCGGCCTTTTTCCTCTTCTGATGTTTTTAATGCTGCATTCATTTTTTCACCTACCTTCTCTTCTCCACTCGAGCTATAAATTCATGAAGAAACTCATTGTAAAGGTTTTTGATCAGTTATCAGAGAATTGCAAGTAGTTTCTTTTGAGACACAGTCTCTGTGCAAATTTGTAAGATAGGCTGAGGAATATGATTTCAGACTTTGTATTCAGCTATTGGCAATGTTGTACTTGACTGGTATTACTATTTAATATGACGAGCACATTTCTTTGGATCCTGATCTAAAGCAGCAGTGATGTTTTCCTATCTCTGTGATTTAATTCATTTCATTTCGTTTCTACTGGCTTGCATCAGAATATTGGCATAGGATTTAATATTTTTAGGTACCCTATGTTTCTGCTCTCCTTGCCATTGATGTTTTTCTTCTGAATGTGTTATATAAGAATTGATTTCAATTAATTTAACCAGTGTGGTGGATGTTATTTCCTGCTCTCTAATGTATGAATTAAATGAATCTGTTCTTAGATGTTTCTTGTTAAGGATTTAGCTAGAAGATTTGGGAACACTGGGGATTAGAGTTAGCCCTATGCACTAGGATCCTTGTGCGACCAGCTGGTCTTTAATTTTGTGCCCTGAATTTGTGTTGTCTCCTCCTCTCCTACCATTCCATATCATACAATCATCTTTAAGATCCAATGTTTTAGATGACTAGCCCAATTGAAAGCCTGCCTATTGATTAGCAAGAAAATCCTTTCCTGACTCCATTGCCCAATGGTTTTGAATGCTCCCTGGAATAATTCACCTCTGCCCTATTCCTCTTTTCTCATCCTTGTCTTACATCGAACCCTTCTTTCCTGATAACCAGCAACAAAACCAACAATAAAAAAAACAAACCCTGAGCCTTATAACTAGCCTAACATCTCAAACCTTTGAGATTTAAAGTCATATACCTTTGACATATCATAGAGAGATCCCTCTCTGGACCCAGGAGGGCTAGATCCTGAGGTCTGAAAGTGGTTTTGATGTTGTCTCATCTTTTGGTATTTCCAACCTTGCCAAAACATGGGAACCCCAACACTCCTCTTGAGGATGCTTCGTGTATTAGCGTAGCGCCAGTGGCGCTGCGCTAATGAGCCTTTAAAATCACAAAAAACAAAATTTTTTCCAAATTTTATCAAAATTGGTGGAGACCTCTCTCAAGGGGCCTTGGAAAACTGTTGGGAAGCCTCAACCAAAACTCCAAGGCTATCATGCTCTTTTTCCTCCTTTAGGGTTTGGACTTCAAGGAAGGCTTCCTTCATTTTGGCACAAACAAGCTTGTGTTTCATTACATAGTACTTTTTCATCTTTTACTCGAGGGCCAGACCCCTTTTTATCTTCTTGAAGTGATTGTTCTCATTCTTATAATACTGAATTTTGTATTGTTCCATGCCAAAATCTCTCTCCCACTCCTTGATTTGTGAATCCTTGCTTTGGAATAGCAATCTAGTAGCCATCTCCTTATCTTCATTATCACTATCTAGGTCAATGAATTGAGGCTTTTCAATAGATAGCTTGCTCTTATTACCCTTATTAACCTTGTCCATATTTTCTTTTCCCTTGTCAAGCCTTGGAGTAGATGCAGATGGCAAGGTCCCTTGCCTTTTGGAGTTAGCAAACACTTGCCTTGGCCCTCTTTGGTATGTGCATGCAAGAGGTGTGATGGTGATTTTGGTAGTGTCTTCATCATGGCTGTGACCTTTCGTGCTGCCATCAGCTTCTTCACCTTTACTAGGATCTTCATCAGTCATTACTTGCTCTAATTCATCACTACTCTTTTGATCCTCAACACTATTATCATCATGACCTTATTTACTGCCTTCTGAGCTGTAGCTTTGGTCTTCACTTGGACTATCAAGCCCTGCACATGCTTCATCTTGGTTTTTTCATCACTAAGGTATTTTTCTTCATCATCTCCTACACTGTCATCATTTTCATTATCACTAGGAGGCTGATTGGTGTCATGGCTGTCATGACAGTCATGACTATCTCCTTTACTGTCTTGTCTCTCACTGCTTGCTCCATCAGTGTCATCCTCTTTGTCACTATCCTCTTCTTCAGATTCTATTTTTGCCTCATCATTTTCCTTTTCATGTCCTTTTATTTCCTCTTCATCATCTACTGCTTCTTCATGTTCATTATATTCTTCCATATTGTCACTGTCTTCATCATGACTTTGCTCATTGTCATGATCATTGATCCTATTTTCATCACTGCCATGTTCACTGCCCTCTTCTTCACAATTATTTTATTCATCTATCTCCATGTATTCTACCTATTTATCACTATCTTTTGGCTCATCCTCATGTTCATCATTTGTTTCCATGTAATCTTCCTCAACATGATCCTCTTGGTTTCCAACATTATAATCAAACTCATATTCATTGTGGACTGATTTATCATCACCTTCATCCTGATCTTCATGTGATTATTCATTGCCACTTCCTGCTTCCCCTGATGCATCAAGATAAGGAGAGGAAGGGATGTTTGCCTATGGTGAGGGTACTTGTCCAGATGAGGAGGGAAAATTTTGTTGAGGAGGAGGCTGGGGGTTTTGAAGACTTCATGTGCTGTGAATACCTCCCAAGGTATACCCTACTACTCCAACTAATGTAATACCACCATATTGATCAAGGAATGGTGAAATAAGATTTTCATTTGTTGGGATGGAGTCCTCCTCCGGACAATAGAAGACATTTTCTCAATGCTCCTATAGAGATAGTAGGTAAAGTTGAGCACCTTAACCCCTGTGAAATGCACGAGGAGTCTCACATGGTAGGAATAGAGCCTGGAGTATCTCCCCTCACAGGTGAAGTACTTCATGATAACCAACATCAAGGGTGAAAATCTGTGTTTGAGGTGTGAGAAAGGGAAACCTATCTTGCTACCCCCTCTATACCTTGTTTTGATGAATGGCTCAAAAGAGTCTTTGTCCGATTTTCCCTTTTTAAACCACTTCTCACCCACAGCAGGGATACATGTGGCCTTAGAGATGGCACCTGCTAAGATCTCAAAATCCACTCCTACAAGGCTTGAGTGCTTGTTTTGTAAGTTGAGAATGAGGAGCCTTATGAGCTCGGGGTGTCTCTTCACTTGTTTGACCTTCTCACAAAATTGAAACCATCTTGCATTCTGAAGACATGATAAGATCCTGGGAGAGGAGGTGATGGCCACTGTGCTTTGAGGTTCCATTCTATTTACTTTTCCTCCCTTATATTTTGGTCTCAAAGGCCTTTGAACTTTATCACTACTATTGTTGTTCTCAGCTCCGAACATAATGATAGGAGATGTTGGTTGACAATCTAGGATTTGGTGAAGCAAAGTGAAAATGGTGATGAAGTTAACTTTGGTGAATGAGTGATGTGGAGAATAGGGTTCTTAGGATTGAGTAGCTTTGGAGCCTAAGGAGTTCATTCTCAAAAATGTATTGCAACTACCCTTAGCTCACTTATCCTCACATGACATCAAACTGGTTTCAAAGAGTTTCATAAGCAAAGGCTCATTTGCATGCAAGACCTAGGGTTTACCCACCTAGGGTTTGAACTTTAAAGCCACAAAAGACTGAAATCAATTTGGAAAATTGCTTGGGGATAAGGAGGGAGTGTCACCTACAAGTTTTATCCTTTTGTGAACCTTTGGAGATGAAATGGAGGACAATAATTTGACCCTAAGGTGATATTTTTATTCTTTTAAGGTCCTTTGTTTTTGTGTAGTGCCCTGCTTGAGTAGTCGGGTCAGCTTGTTAGCGTAGCGCCGGTAGGCCTACCCGTGGGTTAGCGCAGCGCCAGGTGCGTGCAGTAGTGTCGGTCTCTGGGTGAGTCGGGCTTGCGTTTGCGCAACACCCAGGATTAGCATAGTGCCACCCCTGATTAGCACAACATTTTGTTATTTTGAATGGGCAAAGGACGGATTAGTGTAGCACTAGCCTGCATTTGCATAGCGCCACTGATTTGCGCAGCGCCAAGAAAATTTTCCCAAAAACAGCCAAAAACTTAGTTTTTCTTCTTAAGCCATTTTCTCTCTTCACCAACTGACAAATGAGTTTGAAATGAAGACTGAAGCCACTTTATATCCTTTGAGAAAATAAATCATAGACATAAAACCCACTTTTACTATGTTTTCAACCTTTTTTTCATTTGATTGATACCCTTTATATATTTTGCAGGGGTTTTCGAAGGCTTTCTCAAGGCATATTTTCTTATTTTGTGGTGATGGCTGGCTGAGGGGATGTAGATGTCCTTTTCATCCTTTTTTATCTTTGAAAGCCTGGGCACTGTTCAAACTGTTTTTTTTTGTCATGCATTTGACAAACTAAAAACACTGTTCTTATCCCTTTTGGCATTTTTTATTGCAGGTGACCTAAAACATGTCTTTTTACCTCCTTACTGATTTTTAGGCCGTAAAATATTTATTTTGACAAACATTTTAAGCAAAACACACCATGCCAATGTGTTCCCTTGGCCACTTTTGATTTTCTGCAGGGGCCTACAACACATTTTTCTTTGGTCTTCTTAGTCCCTTTTGGAGTTTGACATCTCATTTTCTCAACAGTGACTTATGCTCAACATGATTTTCTCCTTTGGAAATTTACCTCATGCTTGCCTTCCTTTGATCATTTTTAAGACATTTGACTACACTGGGAAGCCTAGGCTCCATCACACTAATATTATTTACCATTTCTCCTTTTGGTGTAGGTGAAGCAGTGTTTCTTTGACAAACCTTAAAGAACAACTTGGACATCCTTTGAATGCCTTCTGTTGTTATGAAGGAGGACTTATCATCTTCATTTGACCTATTTTTTCTATCTTTCCAAAATCTTAGGTTCTAGGGTTGTTAGATTAGAATAAGTAGTGTTGTCTTCTAAGTTCTCTATATCCCTTTCAAGTTCATTCATTTATGTTCAGTTCACCTCACCTTTTTCCCTTACTCATTCATGATTTCTGAAAATCTTCAATGTGTCCTTGGTTGTGTTGATGTGCCTTCTCTCCTGGTGGTCTTTGTGGTGGTCCCTTGCTTGGCAACACTGTTTTGTCAACCAATCCCAAAACCCTAAATCTAATTGTACATAGGCCTTCTGCCTTTTCCTTGTTGTGGATGTCTTCTTGTGATGATTCACCCTATTACCTTACCTCCTCTTATGCTGATGGTCATCTTGATCATTTTTTAGAAATGTGAACAAGGGAAGTTGTCCCTTGCAGAATTTGTGCTTTTTCCAAGGAGGCCTTCCTTGAAGGGTTTTTGATCGGTTTTGGACAAAGTTACTTGGAATTCTTCTTCTTTGAATGCAACCTCTTTACACAGGAAAAAAAGAGATTTTAAAACACCAAATCAACCCTATGAACTATGAAACCATAGGTGACCTAGCGGAAGGCTCTTTGGACTTGGCCTTTGCTCAAAAAATTGATTCAGGATCCTTAAGTGTAAAACAGTGTTTTGCACAAACTGATGTATTGAAGATCCAAAATCTAATGCACTTGATTTATCTAAAGAGCCTACAGAGATCATTTTGAGACCATCAATGCTTGAGGTATTTTTGGATATATAAGAGAGCTAGTTGATTGGTGGCCCTAGGTAGTAGTGGAGGGCTTAGGAAAAACAAAATAGAGGATTGAGGCCAAAGGTGACAAAACATAAACAAAATGAGTGACATGAGCCCATGATGGGTCTTCTGGGATTGGGGAGCTGAGCTTGACATGATGGGATGATTAAATAGTGAAAAATTTATCCTAAGGATAATGAAGGCAGTGAGATTTCTAGAACTCACAATGTTCATGAAATTTGTTTCTAGAAATCTAGGATAGGTATTTAGTCATCTACAAAGGAAAAAATTATTGATGACTAACAAACCCAAATGGCATTTTTACATACATGAATGTGACCCAAGGTGTTGTGAAAGTGGTTTTGTGTTGATCACTTGGAAGTACTAGTACATGATTGTAACCTAAAAATCCATCAAGCAATGATATTCTCTTAGAAGCTATCACCCTTGGTATTATATGATACATTTTGGGTAAAGGGTGGTTTTCCTTCAGGGAGGCTTTGTTCAAGTTTCTAAAGTCTATGCACAACCTAATATCCCATGTTTTATTTCTTACTAACACAAGGTTAGAAACCCATTCTAGGTACCTAAGTGGGACTATGATACAAGCATCATACATCTTCTTTATTTCCATTTCAACTAGAGGCACTAGGACAGGGTTTATTCTTCTCAATTTTTGTTTGAATGGTTTCTAATTTTCCTTGAAAGGAATTTTATGTTGAATAATTCTTGTGTCATAGGAATTCAAGTCCTCATACCCCCATGCAAAAATATTTTTAAACTCTTTGAAAAACTCTATATATTTATGTTTTATGTGAGGAGGGAGATGCTTCGATAGCTTGATCATTTTGGGTTTTTCTATGCTGCAAATGTTGCATTCTTCCACATCAGTTTCAGTGGTTTTGATTTTTGGCTTCCTAGCGACATCATTGAAGTCAAACAGCTCTTATAAGGGGTTAAGACCTCTTGGTAATGAGTCATCTTTTCATTGTAAAACCTCAAGGTCTTTTTGATCTGGGTCCCTAGAAAATTCTACCTCATAAAAGTGTTCTAATAGATTTACATCAGCAGAAGGAAATAGTTCTATTTTTGGTGTTTGTTCTTCATTTGGGTAATATTGTTCATGTTGTAAGCTTGGTTTTGGTGTTGCAAATTCATTCTTAAATTGAAAAAACCATCAATTGTTTTATCACCTTCAAACACTTGCCAATAATCTATGTTGTTAGGTACTATAGGCCTGCTCTTGACTTTCACAGTGTATTTTTCATTGGCATTGGGTATTTGGCATGTGCTAGTAGCAAAGGAAAGTTCATTGGCAAGGATATTTTGAGCTCTAGGGATGGAGGTAAGTTCATACTTCTCAAAACATTTTAGGAGGTCTAAGGCAGCATTCCTATACTCTCTTAGCCTAGGATTCTTGGCAGAATATTCTCCCTTCATTTGTCTAATTATTAGTTCATAATCGTCTTGAACATAAATTTTCTTGGCTCCTATGTCTTTTAGAAAATGTAAACCAAGGAGAAGGGCCTCATACTCTGCAATATTGTTAGTGCATTGAAAGTATAGTTTGTAGGAGTGGCCTTCATTTGTGTTATGTATCCAAACACCAGCTCTTGAACCAGCTTTGGTACAAGAGCCATCAAAGCTCATGTTCCAAAGTGTTTCAAGTTCAACTTCGCCATTATGTTGTTTTTCATGGCTGCTAGAGTTTTGGCTATCAAGTTCTTCATTCAGTGTTTGTTTTGACAGTTGTGGTAGGCCTAGATCTTTCTCAATTTAATTTACTTGTTCATCAATGTCATCTTCATTATACAAGATAAATGAGTCAAATTTTGAATGAATAGAATAAAGAGGAGTGTTGTTGTAATATTCCCAAATTTTCACATCATATTTGTAATATTAGAGTCCTTGATTTTCTTAATGAATTAAGTAAATAAAAGGGTGGAGGGACGCACAATCCTCAATAAGAATAAATATCCACTTTGTGTGTGTGAATGTGGATTAATTTAAACTAGATCTGCAAAAGGAGGTAGTTGAGCAACTACTAGTGTGAATGAGATTGGAGATCATTTCTCATTTAATGAGAGAGATCATGGAGGGCTGATTTAGTCAACTAAGATCTTGAAGATGTCAAACAAAGGGTCATTGAGCATTAATGATCAAATGGTGGATGATCATGTGCAAATGAAGCACACATGATGAAGGAGGTGTACATTTCACCTAGATTGTTCGGTTGATTTGGTCAAACCGCGTTGTCCCACTTGGAGGATCTTTTCCACATGAGACAGCGTAGTTGAGATTAGGGCAAAGGCTTGGGATGGCTCAATCATTATAAAGGAGATGAAGGCAAGGGGAAAGGAATCTTGGATTATTTTGATGTATGGTATTTTAGATCTGGAATTGTCAAGTGACATTCCACTCCATTCTTGGGCTGTTTAGCAGATATTACAGGTGTTGTTTAGCACATGGTGTTCCTGGGTGGGAATCCCACCTCTCTCTTTGAGTGATCTCTAAGGAAGAGGATTGCACTTCATTATACATCAGGATTTAAGTGCCATTTACTTTTTCTACTTTCCGCAGAACATTCATATTCAGAAAACTGCAGTTTCCTGGAGATCAATTTGGAAGGTGGAAGTTGTCTTCAGTACTTCAGCTGGAGAAAAAGGTGAGGGATTATTCCCATCACTT
Organism: Pinus albicaulis; assembly: GCA_034641835.2. NCBI lineage: Eukaryota > Viridiplantae > Streptophyta > Pinopsida > Pinales > Pinaceae > Pinus > Pinus albicaulis. The sequence continues at coordinate 1,372,148,383 of CM076577.1, forward strand.
GGGCTTATAGATTAACACTCCCAGAGCCACATTGTAGATTTGGCATTAGGCCAAAATTTATTGACCTCCTAGCATCAGTATTCTACTCAAGAATAATGTTATCCATATTGTAGATATGAAAGGAGGAAGGAAGTTGCTAGTACTTCAGCTAGAAATCCAGTGGAGGATCATTCCTCCACATTTCCATCAGTATTTCCATCAGCCTGGAGTTTATTGCAGAATATTTCAATAGGAAGAAGGCCTCTCTTTCCCTCATAGCACAGTTTTCAAAAGCAGTTTGTGTTGCAGCAACTGCAATCCTATTTTGGAGGATTGAGAAGCTAGATCTAGAGCTTCTAGCTCATAGATCTTAGGAAGGGATCAAACCTTTAAGCATAGATCTGATCTGAGCATACATTTCAGCCATCTGTTCTTCAGATCTAGCATTAGATATGTATTTCCCAGCGGATCAAGGATCAAATCCTAGGGAGGTGATTTTCCAAAGTTTCAGATCTGGAAAATCCTTTCTGGGTTATGTTGGGAATCCATCACATTGGCCAGATCTTGAATCTTGGCATCATCAGAGCTCCAGTTTTAAGTAGATCTGCATTTATCTTTTCAGCCTGCAACCATATGTTTATATTCTGTTGAAGAGACAATGCAGTATTTTCTGCAGATCCTTAATAGTTATTTTGTACCCGCTTCACACATGTTTTCAGGGTGACTCTAGCTCATCTTTTTGGTTAGATCTATCTATATCTTGTACTTGTGTAACTGATTCATCTCCAATATAATAAAATGGCTCATCTCTTTCTGCATATTCTGATTTGTACTTAGATTTATTTTTTATCTTGCTATAAGTTCTTATATTGCGTGAATTATTACTGCATTCTCCCTTTTGGGATATTACAGTTGTTTGGCCTATCTTGGCTACTAACCATATATTTCATGTGAGATTCCCGGTACAATTTCCTTGTTTTGTTAAAGACTGGGATGGTAGCATAGGAAATTTCCATTTGGAGGTTCCCTTGAAGTTTGGCTCCCCATGATCTAGATAGAGGCATGCCATACTTTAGGGGAATGTCAGCCACTACAATTTCCATGACTAGGCTTTTAGCAGGTATTTGTGCCAAATTGACACACAAATCCTTGAGAAGACCCAAACATTTGACTCTGCTTGAATCGAAAGAATTAAATTCTTTGTAAGGTTTGGTTATTTCGAGGCCTAATATCTCCATCACCACCTTGGGCATGAGATTGTGTGAGGCATCATATTCTAGCATATCATTGTGCAAGGTTTTGTCATGTATATTAAAGCTAACATAGAATGGAGGGACAACTACTTCTTGATATTTTCCCTCTACCTCAGGTCCAATCAACAGCTTTGGTTTGTCATTAGTTAGGTTCAGAGTGTCGGTGTCACTTCCTATGTTCAAAGCTTTCAACATTTGCGACCTATATACATCTTGAGTTACTAGTTCAGCAATGCTTATTTTGATCTTGGCAATCTCTCCCTCAAAACTGAAAGGTGCTAGTGTTTTTGGTATATTTACATTAGTTTTTTCACACATAGTCTTTTAAGAAATTTTTTTTTGCTGATTTTTATTAGGACTTTCATTTAGAGTATATTTTCTAGAGCCGCTAGTTGATGTACTAGGGCAGCTTGGGTCACCATTTTGTGGGCTAGTTTTGTCTTTTTTTTTATCAGATTTATTAGCCATAGTTTTGTTGTTTTTTGCTGTCCTTTTCATTATGCTTTTAGGGGTCTTCTTAACAACAGTTTCTAGTTTTTTTTTCTTGGAAGAATCTTGGTTTTTCTTACTCCTAAGGTCATATTTCCTATGAACCTCCATTATGGCATTTTCAAATCCTAATTTTTACTCTTCAAAATCCTCATAGTTTTTTCAGTTTGATTTGAGGAAAATAACCCTTGTTCTTATTCAGTGAGAAAAACATCACCCTCATTATCAAAGCCTATCAAGTTTACATGGTTTTCTTCTGGTTGTTCCATCTCTCTTTCCTATTCATCTACATAGTTGTCTTGGAAAGGAGGCTTGATTTTTTGGTCATTATCTCTTTGTCTGCTTTGAGGAGGGTCTCTTCTGAAGTTCTAATTTATATTTTTGTTTTGGGGATTTGGTTGGTTTTCCCTAGGAGGTTTTCTTTCATTCAAGTTGACCCTCTCCATCATTCTTTCCATTACCCTCACTATATTATAAATCTTGGCATCTGACGTGGAGGCCATGGTTTCATCTTTGTATGTGACCTTCTTTTCTGACCTCATCTTAGCTCTCTTCTCAATCAGATTGGCCTCTACACTCACAACTCCCCTTTGCATGTCTTCTAAGGTTAGGGGGTATCTTTCTCTCAATTCATAGGTCATGTATGGATCAAAACTTTCTGGAAATTTTACTAATGTTAGGCCTTGTGGGGGTTTCATGTGTAGTCGGAGGGCTTGTACACACTATTGAACCTAGTGCAGTAGCCTTGCACACTTTCCTCGACATTTATCTTAAGGTTTTTATACTCTGAGAGGATTTTGGGAGGGTTTTTCTTAATCTCCCACTTTTTTATGAATTTTTAGTAGAGGGAAGGGAGATCATGTATGTTGTTAGGAGTTAATTTTTTGAACCATTTTTTAGCTTCTTCTCTTAATATTTGGGTAAAAATTCTCATTTTTATGGTCTTCTCATCTATATCTTGGTATTAAAAGGCATCATTCATCCTATCTACATGATTTTGGGTAGTGGTAGAGTTAGCTCCAGTAAATTGAGGGATTTTGGATTGGTATTCTTGAGGCATGGGCAGTAAAGGTTGGGGTAGAACCAATGGGGCAAACCATTCTGCCATGATTGGAGGTGAAGGAAAACAAGGAGGGTTTGTGAGAGGGGGGTTTTTGAGAGGAGGTGGAGGATCAAGTGGAGTTATTCTGACCTTCTAAAATAGTTTAAAAGGTGCTTATCAATAAAGTTAGATTAGGGCCAGAAAATTAAAGGTTCGAAACATGCTCAAAATCAACCTTATTTTTCCAAAGAGAATTCATTTATCTGTCAAATTTAACAAAATAAAGCTAAAATCAAGCCACGAATTGTGCCTCAAAATTCGAACAAGAGAAAATGCTGCAAATAGAATAGCTCAATAACAGTAAAAACTAATATTTTCACAGAGTGTGAATGAGTGGAAATGCACGTACCAACAAACTGAAGAATGACAAACTGAATGGAAGGAGCCAAAGTTTTGGAGAAGCTGAAAATCAGGAGGAGTGGAAGGAGAGGCTTCTCTACTAGGACTTTGCTACAAATCTATGGGCTCAAGGTATGTCTGATCTATCCCACTCTAATACTTTGTTAGAAAAAGGTATTTTCTATGGTATAATTCAAATTGGGGATCTTGCAAGGCTGTGAGGTTTTCAGGGACAAAACTTGCTTTGTGAATGGTCCTAACAGTAGTTGAATCTTGGGTCCTAGAAGTTTTCCACAAAATAATTTTTGGGTCATCAACTATCGTAGGAGGGTTAGGGTCAGGGTGAGATCTGGTGCTAATCCTTTGCGAAGCAAGATTTCAAACTCAATAATGCAGAGAGGCTGAAAGTTTTAGGATTGTCTGGAAAACAGACCTATCTGCAAGGATACGAAGTTCACACAAAGAGTGACTGAGTTTTATACTTATATCACTTATTAGTGTATTCCCAGTGGAGTCTATGAGAACTAGTGAATTTATTAGGCCTACTAGAGGCTAGTGGAGTCGCCAGGTGGATGAGGTTTACTGCTTTGAGGGTTGGCTTGTTGTCAACCACCAACAATTCAAAAACCAATCTAGAGATGTTTTAGGTTTTTTGAGTTTCTTATGTAACACTAAGACTTTAATGAGTTTTCTCCATTTGATTCATCACGTTTCTAGTATGGAGAATCAATTAGATATTACTCTTGGCTAACACTTGATTTTCTAAGTTTGATAGGGATTTGAGAGTATTTAAGGTATACTTAGGATGCTACTAACTCAGGGTCCCACCGTGATCGCCATGATGTCAGGTCCCCATAATTTTTTTGATTGGCAAGACCAAATGTATAGGGGTAACATCAGACTAGTATTTGGTGTCCTAGGACCTAGCCTTCTTGGACTCAGAGAGGGCTCTCTCTATGTTTGTATGAAAAGTGTAACTTGATAGCTTTTAGGTTTTGATTTTAGGCTAGTTATAGGTTTAGGTTTTGTTTGTTTGGTTGGTTGGTTGGGTAAGTTTTCAAGTATAATAGATAGAGTGAGAGAGTTTTAAGCCATTGGGTTGTAGATTCTATAAAGGTCTTGAAGGGTTTAACAATAGGTCTAGAGTGTGTCACAGGGAAAATCTAACAAAGTCAAAAGGATCTAAAGGCTTTATGTGAATGAAATGATCATCAAATTTGTGAACATAGTAGGTGCAAAAGGGCAGTTAAGAAACCTTCAAAAAATACCTTAACAAGAATGTCCTTTAAGACTACTAAACGTGAAGAAATAATCAAAGACAGGGCATACCAATATCTTATTTGACTAAACCCTAGAAAGTAAGCATGAAGACAACAATCCAGTGAACCATAGAAGGCAAGAAACTTGTAAATCTTCTAGTGGTTTCACCTTCAGGATAAGAAAAAATTTAATATAAACATATAGCAGAGATCAAGGAAGAGGGAACTACTAAAATAATTAATCAAGATATAAAGACCTCCAGAGCAACTATTTAAGATGATAAAAAGGGAATGGCGAATCATATACCTCTTTAGCTAAACCTAATGAACAATACTTCAAAGTAAAAGACCTTAAAAACAATGTTTAAGTAATGAAAAAGAGCAAGGCTAACCATAAAACTACTTTGAAATTTTATTCATTGAATCATTTTTAAGATAAACATGCATAAGTGGGTCTAGAGAGTAACTAATAATTCTCAATAGACCTACAATAGGAAAACATAGCCAATGAAGAACAAACAGTAGCTAAGGTGCCTCTAAACAACATTTCTTAGCCTAAAAACCTTTGTCCTACTACAATAGAAATATGTAAATAAAAATGATAATATAGGAAAACAACTAAATAAACACATCACTACCAATTTACAACACAGCTTAAAGTGAGTCACATCACTAGACTCAAGCCATCCATAAAAATCAAAGCCAATTTCTCTCCAATCTCAAAGCCTATGTATTACTCTCAATAATCATCCAACATGTACAATGAGGCCTCAATGTTGTATTTAACAAGAAAAGACGACCAAAACCCTAACTAGGGTTTGAAAACATCATTAACTACTCATAAATACCATTTATGTCCAAAGAGACCATGCAAGGCCCAAGGCATAAAATATCTAATGCAATAAATGAAAAATAACTCCTAATGCCTAATTTTGGAGTGATTTGCCCAAAAAACCACAAAATATCTATTTTCCATAAATTTGTGTCTTTTTTGAATTTTTGGGCAAGAGCACAATAGGGAGGTCCAAGGGCGCAACGCCTACACTGAAAAATGGGTCACCTTGCAGCTGAATTTTGAAGGCCTTCCCAATGTCAGAATGAGCTTCGTGATAGCTCGTTGGAAAGCCTGGCAAGTCTAATTTCCAAAAACTCCATTTGTTTTCTGATTTGACTTCATTTACCTATTCAAAAATAAAAACTCCCAAGGCCGCTAAGGGCTCAGTGCCAGCCCTGAAAACAAGGCATAAAGGTGAAATTTTGCATGTGTTTGGGCTTTTTGGAGGACCAATTTTTCTCCAAATGAGCTGAAACTTGGTGAGTGTCATTTACTTGGCCTAAGGAACCCAAAAGGGTAAATTTTGTCTTCAATGGATAGCCCAATAAAAAGCGCAGCGCCCTTGGCCCTAAAAAAATGTCAAAAACGAAAATTGTCAAAAGTTTCCAAAATTTGAAATTGCCATGCTTATGGTGTTTAGGATGCCTGTAGAGAAACATCAACAAGGATTTCAAGAGTTTTCTTGCCTTTGTCCTCCTTGAGAGCTTGAATTTTGGAAAGGGCTCTTTTGAGCTTGGCCCTTGCAATTTGATTTCTCAAGGCATAGTGTGTGGCCATCTTCTTTTGAAGGCCAAGGTCCCTTTGTGTCTTCTACTTGATCTTCCAAGTGTGTGTTAGCCCTCTCTAACCAAGGTTCTCGATCATACTCAATCTCCATGGAATGCAGCTCACTTGGAGTTATCTCCTCTGCCAATTTTGTTTCTTGCTCCTTCTCCTTGGACAAGGCCTTTCTCAAGCCCATTGTTCTTGGCCATCTTCTGGAAAGCTTCCCTTCTTCATCTTCACTCTCATAAAAAACACCCAAGACTTCATCAAGCCTAACCTTGGTCCTTCCAGCCTCTTTCTAGGCTCTGATTTCCCTAACCTCATAAATGGCCTTTTGTGCCTCCAAATGCTTGTTTTCAATCTCATAATAGTGGATGACATTCTTGGCCCTAGCTAGGTTAGCTTGCAAATATTTGATTTGGGCATCCTTACCTTTGAGAAGCATTCTTGAGACCCTTGCGTCGTTCTCATCATTACTATCAACATGAATGAGCTCAAATTCCCACTCAGTCTCATGTTGATCTTATTCTTCTTCCTTTATGACCTTCTCTTTGCCTTCGTCCATCTTCCTGGTTGAAGTGGAAGGCATGGCCCCTTGCCTTTTAGAGGCAGAAAACACAAGCCTACTTCCTCTTTGATAGGTTAAATAAAAAGGTTTAATTGTGCTCATTTTGGTGTCTTCACCATTGCTGCCATCATGACTATCATCATCATTGATATCCTTGCTGTCCTTATGGCTTTCATGGCTAATCTCATGGCTGTTGTCATCTATCTCCATGCTCTCTGATTCATCACTGATATTCTTGCTGTCATTATCAGTGTCAACATCATCATTATCATTATCATCATCTCCACTGATATCATGGCCATCATGATTGTTGATTGATTCTTCCTCACTATATTTTTCACTCTTGTTTACCTCATTGATATCAGCCTCATCATTTTGTTCCTCATTTTCTCTGATATCCACCTCCTCTGACATATTTCCATCATGGCTCATTTCATTATCTTGACTACTAGGTGCTTCATCATTGGTTTCATCATCATTTTTCCCCTCTTTATTGTTTGTTTCTTCCTCACTGATGTTAGCCTGGTTGTCATTATCATGGCTCTTTTCCTTGTTGTCTTCCTCTGCCTCTTCATTTTCTTCCTCCTCACTGCTTTTTGCACTGCCTTCATCACTGCCATGAGCCTCACTAATATTATCCTCATCTCCCTCATTTGTACTTATTTTTTGATCATTTGTTTCTACATGACTGCCCTCATCACCACTAGGAGCCTCACTGTTTTCACTGTCATCATGGCTCTTAGTTTCACTGCCACCATCCTCATCATCATTTTTTCTTGACTCATCATTGAATTCTCCCTCATTGTTTGATGCATTGGGAGAGGGTGAGGAAGGAAGATTGTCCTGAGGTGAAGGAATATGTGTAGATGGTGAAACATGCTCATCAGGAGATAATGGAGGAGTAAGGACAAGAGGAAGATATGATGAAGGCATGTTTTGTTGAGGATGAGGTTGTGGGTTGGTGAACACTTCATGGGCAATGAAAACCTCCCATGGAATAACTTTTTTTCTCGGGGAATTGATGCATCAACCGCTTTCATCAACGTAGCGTACTTAGAAATAAGCTTGCACCCGCAGGGAATTCTCTTCATATAATATAAATAGACATTTTTTCTGTACATTTTCGCTGTGGAGCCTGGTTCTCTTGTTTATTTTTTATCATAGCATTAGACCCCTACCGTAATTAGATTCTACCTGGGGGTTCTAGGGGGGGTGTGGCTGCAACTGTATGGAGCCCCCCCCCGGCAAGGGGTTTCATGGGCAGCGCCCCCGGAGCTAAAAATAGATGTAAAATTTCCTTGTAAAAGTATAGTAATTTCTAGTCAATCTGGTTTGTTCATGAGGCAGATGATCTGACAGTAGAAGTTATGTTTAGTTTAGGGTTTTTTTCCATAGAAGGAAACCCTTCACTTGTATGAGGTTATTGTATTGCGGCTGTGATTGTATGTGTATTCTCAAAGTGAGAAACATATAGGGATATTATGAGAGAGAATAGAGGATATTACAGTAGATCTGTTGTTGTTTGTATCTCTTCATTTTGTTGGATAATAGAAAGGAATGACTAGTTGTTCAGAGTGGACATAGCCCAAACTGGGTGAACCACATATATCTGTGTCTCTTTGGTTTTACGTGTTTCTTGTGTTTGTGTTTCCACATATATATGTTATTTGTTGTATTTCTCTACAATATATAATTTTCTAACAACTGGTATTAGAGCCAAAGGTCTATTTGGCTGATAAACTCACAGGAAAGAAGGGTTCCTGGTTTGAGTGGGAGCAATGGCGGAAGATGGTAAATTTAGGGTCAAGAAAATTAATGGCCACAACTTCTCGTCGTGGAAGATGCAGATGGAAGATTATCTGTATCAGAAATATCTGTACCTACCATTGAGTGAAAAAACAAAGAAGCCGACAACTATGATAGACGCAGAGTGGGAGATTCTTGATAGAAAGGCACTCGGAATAGTATGGTTGTGCCTCGCGGCGTCGGTAGCCTTCAATATTTCGAAGGAAACAACAACAGAGGGTTTGATTAAGGAATTGGTGAAACTGTATGAAAAAACCTTGGCCTAAAACAAGGTATTTCTTATGAAATGTTTATTTAATATGAACATGTCAGAAGGTGGATATGTTGCAAACCATTTAAATGATTTTAATACAGTTACTAGTCAGTTAAGTTCTGTAGGGGTAAAATTTGATGATGAAGTTAGGGCTCTTTTATTTTTGTGCTCATTTCCAAAAAGCTGGAATGGTTTAGTTATGTCCATTAGTAACTCTGTCTCTAGATCTAGTACGTTAAATTTTGATGATGTTGTTGGTGCTATCCTTAGCGAGGAAATGCGACGGAAAAGCTCCAATGAGACATCAGGTAATGCTTTGAGTGCAGAGTCTAGGGGAAGAAAAATGGAAATAGGAAAGAGCTCAGGATATTTTAGTAAATCAAGGAAAGGTAGATCCAAGTCCAAATCGTGGATAGTGTGCTGGAAATGCGGAAAGAAATGACACCAGAAGAAAGACTATAGATCTCAGAAGGGAAAAGAAGGAGACACACAGTAAGAAAACAATCATGAAGAAAATTTGACAGGTGATGTGTTACAAGATTCTTTGATTCTTTCTTTCGAAAATGTTACTGATTCCTGGGTGGTAGATTCAAGGGCCTCATTCCATGCCACACCTGATAAGAAATATTTTCATGACTATGTTCAAGGAGATTTTGGACAAGTTCGTTTGGGTGATGATAAGTTGTGTAAAATTGTTGGAATGGGTAAGGTTCTTGTAAAATATCAGAATGTAAACTAATGGCTATTAAAGGAGGTAAGGCATGTTCCATATTTGAAGAAAAATATAATTTCAACAGGGCAGATAGGCATTGAAGGTTCTGTGACAACTTTTACAAATAAAACTTGGAAGGTCACCAAAGGAGCCCTGGTAATAGCAAAAGGCGAAAAGGTTGGTACATTATATTATGCAATGGTATTTCTAACTATGTTAATGCTTTAACTTCCAAAGGGGTAGATGTAGTATATGGCATCATAGGCTCGGACAGAATATTGAAAAGGGGATGAAGATTATTCACTCAAGAAATTTGTTTCCAAGTTTGAAGAATGTTGATTTGGATTTCTGTGAGAATTGTATTTATGGAAAATAGAAGAGAGTCATATTTCTTAGATTTGGGAAAGAAAAGAAGAGAAAAAAATTAGAGCTTGTGCATACATATGTATGGGGACCTTCTTAGGTATCATCTCTTGGTGGCTCTCATTATTATGTTACTTTTATTGATGATGAAACTAGAAAAACTTGGATTTATTGTATTTAGAATAAATCTGACATATTTTATAATTTCAATAAATGGAAAGATTTGGTTGAGATTGAGATAGGAAAGAGGTTGAAGTGTCTCAAATCATACAATGGAGGTGAATATTGAAGAAAATAGTTTGATAGGTATTGTTCAGAGCATGGAATTCACAGAGAGAAGACAGTTCCAAGAACACCACAAGAAAATGGTGTGTTAGAAAGGATGAACAGAACAATGATGGAGCATGCAAGGTGCATGAGATTGCATGCAGGATTGCCTTTACAATTTTGGGTAGATGATGTAGATATTGTTGTTTAACTAATAAATAGAGGGCCTTCAATTTCCTTGGATGGTGGTATTCCAGAGGAAGCACGGACAGGTATAAAGGTAAACTACTCTTTTTTAAAGCCTTTTGGCTGTGAGGCCTTTGTCCATATTAATAAAGAAAATAGAACAAAGCTTGAGGAAAAATCAAAGAAATGTACCTTTGTTGGATATGGTGTTAATGATTTTGGTTATCGCTTATATGATTATGAAAATCACAAAATCATTAGGAGCAAAGATGTAATATTCAATGAAAAGGTCTTGTATAAGAATCAGTTGCAGGAAAAGAAACAGGAAAAAGAAAGCAAGGAATACACAGTTCTTGATGAGATAACTGAAAAAGTAAAGGTGCCTGAAAATAATAATAATCAACAACCACAGTAGCAGAAACCACCACAATAGCAATAGGCACCTCAAACACCTGAAAGTGGTGTTAGAAGATCTACCAGGATAAGTAGACCCCCTGAACGATACTCTCCTTCATTATATTTATTATTGTTTACTGATTCTGGTGAACCTAAATGTTATGAAGAAGAAATGCAAGTTGAAACCAGGAAGAAGTGGGAGCTAGCCATGGAATAAGAGATGGACTCCTTAATACATAACTAGACTTGGGACTTAGTCAGGTTACCTACAGGTAAAACAATGTTGTAGAATAAATGGGTTTACAGGCTGAAGGAAGAAGATGGAGGAAAACAGAGGTATAAAGCTAGATTTTTGGTGAATGGGTTTGCACAGAAGGAAGGTATTGTTTTTGATGAAATATTTTCTCATGTTGTTAAGATGACTTCAATCAGAACTATTTTTAGTCTTGTAGCAGTGGAATATTTGCATCCTTAATAGTTAGATGTAAAGACAACATTTCTCCATGGATATTTGGAGGAAGAGATATATATGCAGCAACCAGAAGGATATTAGGTCAAAGGGAAGGAAACATTAGTGTGCATGCTAAAGAAGAGCTTGTATGGGTTAAAACAAGCTCCAAGACAATGGTATCTAAAATTTGACAAGTTTATGTCTAAACAAGGTTATACTAGATGTCACTCTGATCATTGTGTTTATCTGAAAAATAAAAATGATGGAAGCTATATTATATTGTTATTGTATGTAGATGACATTCTTGTTGTAGGGTCTAACATGCAGGAAATAAATGTGCTCAAAAGAAAATTGGAAAAATCATTTCCAATGAAGGATTTGGGAGCTACAAAACAAATCCTTGGTATGAGAATAACTAGAGACAGGAAAAATCGAAAATTAACACTGTCTCAGAATGAGTACATACAAAAGGTGTTGATAAGATTTAATATTTAGAATGAAAAACCAGTTAGTACACCTTTTTCTAGCCATTTCAAACTTAGTAAGGAGATGTGTCCCAAGACCCAAGAATAAATGGATTATATGTCTAAAATTCCATATGCATCAGTAGTTGGAAGCTTAATGTATTCAATGGTCTGCACAAGGCCTAATATTGCACATGCAGTGGGATTTGTAAGCAAGTACATGAAAAATCTAGGAAAAGAACATTGGATGGTAGTAAAATGGATTCTAAGATATTTGAGAGGTACCACAAATCAAGCCTTATCCTTTGGTGGTTCAAACATTGCTCTACAGGGATATGTTGATGCAGATATGGCAGGTGATAGAGATAACAGGAGGAGCACTACTGGATATGTATTTACTGTAGGTGGAACAACTGTCAGTTGGGTTTCAAAAATCGAAATTGTTGTTTCACTTTCAACAACAGAAGCAGAGTATGTTGCTAGCTACAGAGGCTAGTAAAGAAATGATTTGGTTACAAAGTTTTATGGATGAATTAGGTAAGAAGCATGATATTGGAACATTATATAGTGATAGCCAAAGTGCCATCCATCTTGAAAATATCTCAGCATTTCATTCCAGTACTAAACACATACAGCTCAAGTACCATTTCATACGATCAGTATTGGAAGATGGACAGTTGAAGCTGGAAAAGATACACATTAGCCAGAATCCTGCAGATATGCTAAAAAAAGTTGTAACCAGGGAGAAACTGAGATTATGATCAGTTTCAATTGGTCTTCAAGTATGATGATGAAGATGAGAAACAACCAGGTCCAAAGTGGATTCATTGTCCAGCAAATAAAGCAGCGGCAGAGTTACTACAATCAGTCTCCAACTGGGAGATTGTTGGGTGTGGAGCTTGATTATCTTTTTTATTTTGTATCACAACATTGGACCCTTGTACCTTAATGGGGTGGCAATGCCACCCATAATTAAACACTGCCTGGGGGGTCCAAGGGGGGCAGTTGCAACTTTATGGAGCCCCCCCTTGGTAGGGGGTTTCATGGGTAGCACCCCCGAAGCTAAAAACACATGTAAAATTTCCTTGTAAAAGTATAGTAATTTCTATTCAATCTGGGTTGTTCATTAGGTGGATGATTTGACAGTAGAAGTTATGTTTAGTTTAGGGTTTTTTTTTCCTTAGAAGGCAACCCCTCACTTGTATGAGGGTATTGTATTTCGGTTGTGATTGTATGTGTATTCTCAGAGCGAGAAACAGATAGGAATAATGTGAGAGAGAATAGAGGATATTACAACGGATCTGTTGTAGGTTGTGTCTCTTCATTTTTCTGGATAATAGAAAGGGAGGGCTGGTTGTTCGGGATGGAATTAGCCCAAACAAGGTGAACCACGTATATTTGTCTCTTTGGTTTTATGTGTTTTTTTTGTTTGTGTTTCCACATATATATTTTATGTGTTTCATTTCCCTGTAATATATAATTTTCTAACATACTCCTATAGAGGTAGTAGGAAAAATGCAGCATCTTAACCCTAGTAAAGTGCATGAGCAATCTAATGTCATAGGAGTAAAGCCTAGATAATATTCCTTCACATGTAAAATATTTCATGATGACCCTAATCATGGGTGCATACCTCTCAAGCAAATATGAGAAAGGAAATATGGATTTATTGTGGTCTTTGTATCTAGGTTTAAGGAATCGCTCAAGTGGCTTATGTCTAAATTGTCCTGTTTGAACCACTTTTCACCAACACTAGGTATCCCAGTGGCAATAGCAATGGAATCTGATGACAACTCAAATTTCACCCCTGCGATATTGACTTGTTTCTCATGTAGGTTAAGGATAAAGAGCCTAGTCAGCTCGGGGTGATTCTGCACCTGCTGTACTTTCTCACAAAATTTATAGCAACCTACATTTTGGAAGCATGAGATAGCTAGGGGAGATTCCTTAAGCTACATTGTGTTTAGTGGTTCAAACCTGTTAATCCTCCCACCTCTGTGTTGATGCCTCCTTGGAACTTGGCCTTCTTCACCACTACCATTTTCACCTTCCCTTGACATTCTGATCACTCTATTTTGAAAAAACCCTAGGATTGCTTATGAAACTGATATGGAAAAGATAATGGAATGGTGGTGAAAAGGCAGTTTTGTAAGTGGAGGGATGAATGAGTGAGGGTAAAGGTATATGACTGTGAGTGAGTGGAAAAACTCAAGGATAAACTCAGTTGCTTGTTATAATTCTGTTTTGACAACCACTTGCACTGATGTCAAATTTGAAATGGAGAGGAAAATGAATTTGTCAAACTGCTTGTGGTGGAGGGGCCAGAGTTTATGAGTGAATAGAGAGGGTGAAGGCACAACCTTAGATGAATGAGAAATTTTTCAACAAGGCAACCCTATGTGTGTTCTTACTGGTCTTCTTAGCATGCAGATGGATAGGTGTTTTTAAACAATGATGTCCAAGCATGAAAAATTATATTTTTCTCCTTAAATCTTCATTCCTTTAACCAAATGATCACAAAAACCTTGGAAAGGGCTTGATCAGTTGTACTGACCCCTTCAATAAGTTTGAAAAACCTTTGGTGGAAGCTTAGAGGTGATTTTAAGCTAATTTGAGGGTTTTCAGGTGTAGGAGGCCCTCCTGGCCAAATGCGCAATGTACAAGTGAATGTGGTGTCGGGTTGGGCAAACATGCAGCGTTGTGTTCCAGGCGCACAGCACCAGAGTCTTTCTGTCGGGCCTTTTGGGTCTGTCGAGTAAACGCGCAGCACATACCTCCAAGCATGCAACATAGAGTAAATTTTCATGGGAGAAAAGCCCAGGCACTTAGTGCACAACTGCAAGCACGCAACGCCGACCTGAACGCACAGCGCCGAGTAAACTTGCCCGAATTTGACTCAAAAAATTCACAGTTTTCTCTTTGAATGCTCTCAACTCTTTGCAAGGAAAAAATGAGCTATATGAGGGAAAAAATGGCCTTTTATAGTCTTAAGAAACTAAATTTAATTTCTGCAAATCCACTTTCCTAATGTTTTTACTCCCTTTTCCTTTTCACTGATATTTCTTTGACTTCTTGCTTGCAGGTGATAAAAAAATTGAAATGGCCTTTTCCTTTTGCTCCTTGAGTTGATATCTTCACTTTATGTTTTCTTTGGAGGGTTGCACACAGTAGTATCTTCAATGTTTCTTGTGTTTTTCAACATAATTTTCAGCCTGTCTTTCTTACCCTTTTCTTACTGACCTTTTTACATTGTTTGCTCTGCAGCTGACTAAAGTCATAAATTTTACTTCTTTTGGTTCCTTGAGGAATAAAAATTCATTTTGACACCTTGGTGATTCAGCCACATAGCAGCTTCCTCAATTTTATGTGTAATCCTCATCATGAAACTCATCCTTTTCACCTTAGCTGGCAGCCTTTCAAACCCATGTTCCTTTTGACTCTAAACACTTGACACATTCATTGTAACACAACAGCAAACTTAACATATTCTTTGGTTTCCACCTTGCAGCTTAACACAATGTTTTTCATCATTTTGACCACTGCTACTATGTAGGCGACTGAAATGATGATTTGTCTTTCTTTTCATTGATACCCTTTACCTTCTCCTTTTGCAGGTTTGCTTTGAGTTATAAAGTTTAGTTCCTTTTGGCCTATTGATGCCCTTTAACTTTTTCACTTAGTAGGTGTCATGAAGACATTGGAGCAGCTCTTCCCTTTGATCTTTGAATTATGCTAACTTAAATTTTGACAAATTCAGTAACTTTACACAGTGGCAGTATCTCTAAAACTTCTTGTGTCCTTACCTTGAAACTCAAATCATATTTTACTTGGCAGGTGGCTAAAAACCTAAAATTTACCTTTCTTACAAAGACTCTTCACATCCTTGTTTCTTTGAGGTAGTGAGACCTTTTACCTTGGCAAAGCTTTGGGATTTTTACACACAGTGACATCTTTAAAATCCCTCCTTCCTGTCATCTTGGAGTCTAAACCATGATTTCACCTTCTTTGAACATCTTCCCAAAACCTTAAGTGTGTGAAATGCTTAAGCACAATTATCAGTGTTGTCTTCTAATTTCTCTATAGCCCTTTCAAGTTCATTCATTTCTGTCCAGTTCACCTCACCTTTTTCCCTATTTCATTTATAATTTCTGAAAAACTTCCTTCATGTTGGGTTTGGTGTGTCTCCTTCATGTCATTTCTGCATTTGATCCCTGTTTGGCACTTTGTTGGGCCATCAAGCTCAAAACACCCTGATTTTCTACAAACACAAGTGCTTCCTGTCTTCCTTGCTGTAATATGTCTTATTTTTGGAATATATCATTTACCTTATCATTTTCCCCTACTGATGGGGCTCTTAACATTCCTGCATAAGTGCCAAGCTACCTTTACCTTTTGCAAAACTTGAACTTGATAAAGCAGTTTTCCTTGAAGATTTTTTTATCTTTCTTGGACAAGCATGTGTTGATCCTATTTTATATTTGATCCAGCTTCTAGCATAGGAAAATCAGTGCTTAAAACACCAATTATGAACCTACAACCTATGAAATCCTAATGACCTAGTGGGAGGGTCCTTTGGCCTAGTCTTTGACTGAAAATTGATTTGGGGTTTTCACGTGAAAAAACAGAGTATTTGATAAATTGATTTATTGAAGATCCAAAATCCAATGTACTTGATTTACCTAAAGACACTACAGAGATATTTTTGAGACCATCCATGCTTGAGGAACCTAGTGAACATGGGAATGATTGGGATGATTGGTAACCCTAGATGGAAAGTGGTGTTATGGGCAAAGGAAAAAAATAGAGAAATGAGGTTATAGGTGGGAAAATAGAATGGAGATGAGTAACACAAGCCCATAAGGAGTCCTTTAGGAGTGGTAGAGTGACCCTAGAATGGAAAAAAGGTAGAATAGTGAAAAATTTTCCATAAGGATAATGAAGGCAGTGAGATTTCTAAATCTAACAATATTCATGGAAATTTGTTTTTAGAAATCTAGAACCAATATCTAGTCATCTACAGATGGTAAAAATTACTGATGACTAACATGGTGCATCTAATGCACAAATGATGGAGAGAGTGGGAATTGAATGCAGACATGATGGAGATCATGGAGAGACAACGTAATCTTCATGGAGGCTAGAGACCACATGTACAACGCAGTTATGAGATGGGCCAGGGCTATGGAAGGTTCATAAAATATATAAGGAAGATGAAGGCACAATAGAGGGCAGGATTTGTATTATTATTTTTTATCCATTTAGATCTAGATTTTTCATGTGAAATTTCTATGCACGCTTATGTTGTTTGGCTAAGTCTGTAGTGTTGTTTAGCACACGGGTGTTTCCAAGAAGAAATCCCACCTTTACCCACGGGGGTCTTTGAGTGCCTACTCTGGGATGGTTTCTATTGAGTAGCCATTCATCATCAGGCATTGGTGCCACATTCACCCACTCTCATATGCATATTCAGTCTCAGGAATAATGCATTCTTTCTTGAGGGTTTGAGAGGTGGAGGTTGTTTCTAGCACTTTAGCTAGTAAACTAGTGGGGGATTCATCCTTTCACCTTGTGCTTCATGTTCAGCCTTTCAGGAACAACAGATTCATATCTGGAATTCAGGTGATCAAGTGATCATGTCCTAAGTGAAAAAATTCTCAAAATTGGAATTTCTTAGAATTGGTTGAAACTAGAATGATCGGATAGGCCTTGTCGATACAATCATGGTGCCATGAATGACACTCAAATCCGACACTGTATGTGAAAGTTATGCAAGTTTGAAGTTTACAAAATCCTTCAAAAATTGAGTTTGACCAGAGTTGACTTGACTTTGGAAATTATTAAAAAAAGAATATTCTGAGAATATTCCTCGAAATATTTTTGGAATATTCCCTTTTGGCCTATCACAATTCGACAAGTGTTAGAATCTGGTTGGATGTTGGTTTGACTTTTTATATTTAGGGCCAATTAGCGGGTGCCACGTGGCAAGCCCGGAGGCCGCCACATGGCCCCAAGCCGATGAAGAATTTTTTTTGGAATTTTTTTTGGAACTCTATAGGATTCAACCCCAGGTCAGGCGCCTGCTAGCCCACAGGCCCGACCGCCCGCTCTACGTACTGGTTCTTAACATACATGGGGCGCATGTATTATTTAAATTTTAACGCATTTTCAAATGGGCGGAAAAGGGGGCCAGCCCCCATATACCATGGAACCATAGCCCATGACCAGGAGCTCGAGACCATTAACCCAGTGATTTAACCATGTCATGTGACCACTATTGCAGTCATATTAAATGCCGACATTAACAAAAAACGGTTCCGCCGGCAGTTTGGGCGGATGTCCATGTGACCCCGCCAACCCTCTAACATTTAATGCCATCTAACCGCCTGGCTAAATTGGAGCGTGCCACCAAATCCGGTGGGTTTTGGCCAAATTGTCGGAGTTAACTGCAGTCCTTCCAACTTGGGTGGAGGTTTTATAGGAAAAACTAGACAAATATTGTTTTGATCATAACTTTCAAGTTACCGAACCTTTTTAGATGAAATTTTATTCAATTTTTACTATTATGAGCATTCCAGAGCCATTGAACAAGTTGCAGAGCCAACAGAGTTGATCTTCAAGTACTTTTTCTTCAGGGAAGCTTGGACAGCCATAAGGGCCTAAAGGGTGTTGGAGCTGTTTTGGGCTATGTTTAACCATTTGAGGTGAAACAAAAGCTAATTTATATTGATTTTTTCATTATAAATTCATTTTTACAGCTGGTTTGGTCTATTTAGGCCTTATTTTCACTGTATTACCAATTTGAGCATCATAATATATCAAGGACATGCCCATTGGGAGCCTTGGACCTGGTAGATGTAGCCCAAGAGGGGTGAACTGCCTCATCATGTTGTTGTGTGTTTATGGTAAATTTATTCTACTACATTATTTATATTAAATTTTCTAAACGGTAAATTTAAACAACACTCCCTCACACCAAAATTCATAAACAGTTACCAAGAACACTTTGTTTTACTTGCAAGACCTTACAAACACTTTGCACACTTAAATTAATGGAAATTAATATTTTGAATAGCAGTACAAATACTTTAATTTTCAGATCAGTTAGTATCATAACTAAGGATTAGAGCCTTAGAAGCTAGAGTTTTTACTCAACATTTGTTTTGTGCAAAGATATAGTTGATTGTTTGCAAGTTTTGATGCTTACTAGGCTTAAACTCAAGAGAGGTGAAGGAAACTTGGTTAGTGCACAAACTAATCCACAACCAAGAAGGGTCATAGAACCACCTCCAAGAGCCATAGAAGTAGCTTCAAGAATGTCTTCAAGAGAGGGAGAAGCTCCTGAAGATATGGATCCCAAGGAAAAATACTAGGTATTCCTGAAAGCTTTCTTGGATATGACTGAGATGGTGAGGATACTCTACCAAGAAAGGAATGATAGGCTTGTTGGAGAAGGGTCTAAGAACCATAAAGAAGGAGAGGGTTCTTCAGGAGGAAAGAAGAATGATGACAAGTCAAAGAAAGGACATGGAGGAAATGGTGATCCACCATCCCCATCTTCATCCTCTTCCTCTATATCGTCTTCCTCGATTTCGGTGAATCAATATCACAAGTCTAAAACCACTGGTAAAAGTCCATTTTTAAATCTTGATGTCAAATTTGAATTGCCTATGTTTAATGGTGAAGTCAATGCAGAGAAACTTGACAATTGGATCAGACAATTGGAAGTTTATTTAAGGATACAAAACCTTCATGATGACGACACCAAGATACAGTTAGCCTCATTAAGAATGGATGGAGGAGCATTGGTATGGTGGGAAGCCAAGACCAAGGATGAAATTAAAAAACATGGTAAGATCACTTTATCATGGGCTGAATTTATTACTACATTTAAAAAGAAATTTAATCCATTAGCTCATTTACAAAAGGCTGTCATGGATTGGCAAAACTTTAGACAGCTTAAGGGACAAAATGTGCAAGACTATACCCAAGAGTTTAGGAGAAGAGCACTTTTATTAGGGGTAGACTTAAAAATTCAAGATAATTTTCTGAAATATATAGGTGTTTTTCACAGTTACCTTAAACATACTATCTTTATGTTCAATCCTACTACTCTGGATGAAGTTTGTGTACAAGCTATGCATTTAGAGGCTAGAGGGAAAAGCACTTTTGACGAGGGTAGAAAAAAGCCTTTCAAAGGGAAGAAGAAAGATAAAACCTTTAAGGGAAAAGGAAAAAATAATGCATCTATCAAACAAGAGGGTGAAAAAGTAATATGTAAACATTTTTCAAGAGAGGGACATGAAGAGAAAAACAGTTGGAAATTACATCCTGAAAAAAGAACTCAATTTAACAAAAACAAAGGAAAGAAGAAAACTGTAGCTACTACAACTACACCTCAAGATTTATGTGATGATTCAGGTGACGAAACCAAAATTGAAGCCATGGGTATGAAAATTATGAAGAGAAAGGAAACTGAAACTAAGCCAAGCACTATTACTTCAAACTGTCATGTACAAGCTCCAAATGAGGAAGAAAGAATTGAATTTTTCCATGTGAGGGTAGTCTCAAAACATACTAAAATTGACACACTGTTTGACAGTGGGTCACAAGATAATCTCATATCAGAAGACTTGGTCAAACAACTTAAACTTGAGACCATTCCACATCCAAAGCCTTATCCACTTGGGTGGATATGTGAGGATGCAAACTTACAAGTCTAAATAAAGTGCATATTATGATTCACCATTACTACACACTTTATTGACATAGTTGAACTTGATGTAGTACCGCTTGATATATCAGGAATTGTTTTGGGAAGTCCTTACTTATTTTACAGGAAAGTGATCTTCCATCGCCATGAAAATAAGTATCATCTCTTTAAATATGGCAAGGATTTCATTGTCAAAGCACATCGCAAGAAGGCAAATATAGCGATGGTAAATGCGGGACAGGTAAAAAGGCTAGTAAATTCTAGTATGAGTTTTGTACTTCTTATGGTTAAGCCCAAGGTTGATATGAATCATGAGTCATTTTAAAATTGTGATTCCAAGCTTAAATCAGATTTATATGATGTATTTTATGCACATCATGAGATGTTTCAGGAACTGATAGGTTCACCTCCTAAAAGGGAGATTCAGCATGAAATTCATTTACATCAAGATTGTCCTCTTCCTAACATAGGAATGTACTGCTTGTCTATTATGGAGAATGCTAAAATAAAGAGGAAAATTAAAGACTTTTTGGACAAAGTATTCATAAGACCAAACACTTCGCCATGTGGGTCACCGATAGTGCTGATTCCAAAGAAAGATGGAACTTGGCGCATGTGTGTGGACTTCAGGGCATTGAACAAGATAACAGTAAAGAATCGTTACCCACTTCCAAGGATAGAAGATTTATTGGATCAGATGAAAGATGATAAATATTTCACTGAGTTAGACTTACGTAGTGGTTATCATCAATTTATAATTGCAGAAAGTGACATTTGGAAGACAGCATTTAAAACCAAACAGGAACTCTTTGAGTGGCTTGTTATGTCGTTTGGTTTATGCAATGCACCTGCAACTTTCATGCAGGTAAGATGATGTCTTACGTCCTTTTCTTCATGATTTCATTATTGTCTACTTAGATGACATCTTAATTTTCAGCAAGACTAGAGAAGAGCATGTCATGCATGTCAAGAAAGTATTTGATATTTTGAAGAAAAACCAGTTATTTCTTAAATTGTCAAAGTGTGAATTTGGAAAGAATTCTTTGGTTTATTTGGGACACAAAGTAGGAGGAGGTGCTTTGAGAATTGATCCTTCCAAAGTAGAAGCCATTGTGAATTGACCTACTCCCAAAACCATTACAGAGGTTTTTAGTGTCAGCCTTTGCAGCTTTCCTTCAGTGATCAAACATGCTCTTACAAAGTGATTTTAAGGTGTCAAGGTCAAATTTTGTCATTTCAATGAGTCTTCAAGCAAAATTTGGTCACTAGGCTTTAGGTCTAGGGTTTGTTTTCACTCTTTTCAAAGTTGTCCAAATGTCGGTCCATGGCACCATTTAGCTGAGTGTACCATCATTCAGAGGGCTGTCATCATCATGTCAAGTTCCACTGGGTCATTTTACACCTTGTTTATGCTTTCCAAGCAGCTATATCCATTTTCCTCTCCCCAGGGTTTTTGGAGGTAATTTCTCTTGGACGGTCAAATCATCGGAAAAACTTGTATCCTGATGTTCACACACCTTCCCCTATCCTTAATATACCTTATTAAACAATTCCCATCACTGAGATCCCCCAAATTCCTCATTTTTGCACAAACCCTAGTTTCTTGCCACAACTTGGCAATTTTCTAGGCTAGGCCTGTGTTTTGCCCTTTTGGACCCCTTCCCCTCACTCAATCTCTAATATTCCACTTTCCCCTACTTCCTAACATCCCTCCCTACTTCCCAAAATTTCCCCAAGAATTTAGAAGCCCCTTATCCCCTTCATTTCGCTTCATTTCGACAAATCCCTTGTTTTACACATCGGGATAGGTTTCACTCAAATGATGTTTCAGAGAAATAAAAGATGAATTTTGGAAACATGAGAGAGGTTTTTGTACAAAACATGCCAAGGAAGAAAATTTCCTTCACTTTTTACACAGGTATAATGGTTTTGGAGAAATGTTAAGAATACCGTTGCCTCAGGAGAATTGATGCACCTGCAGGAAGTAGTGTTCGGAGATTTGATTTTTGACAGGGTAAATGAACTCCAAATTGAACAATTTCACCTGGGTTGAAAATTATACTCTAATATCTTTCCAACAAGCTATTACATGCCCAATTTGGACAGCGGGAAGGCCTCCAAAATCCTCCTGCAAAATGCACTATGTAGCGCGCGACGCATACAAAGAGCGCGCGGCGCATTGAGCCATCAAGCTAGAAATTCACCCAAACTCTTCAAATTTTCAAATCCAATTCTTGTGAGATATTTCTCAAGCTATATAAACCATTTGAATAAATTTATATTCACAAGTTTTCAAAGAAAATATCAAATTGAAGTGTTGAAGGGCGAAAATCTTGTTTTGAAAGCCAAGGAGGTGAATTGCCAGTGCGCGCGGCGCATACAAGTAGCGCGTGGCGCACTGGGCATCAATTTCCTTTGTATTTTTACACGCGCACGACGCATAGAGAGCACGTGGTGCATTGGGCATGCGTACAATGCATAGAGCCCTAAGGCCAGAAAACTTCACTCCCTCACCCAAATTTGTGCCAAATCGCCTCATTTGCCTTCAAGTAAGTTATTCACGCCTGCTCATTGATTCATGGATATGCTATGGTGTTTCAAATGTGGAGAAAACAAGTGTTTGTTATGGTAAAAGTTAAACTCTATATTCATTGAAAAATTCGCTCCATAGGGTTTTGAAAGAAGTGTTGGTGATATTGTTGGTGTTTGAACTATTTGTCCAATGTCATCATGCTTTCATACTTGTCACAATATTACCACAGTCCCTATCCTATATTCATTATCCCATATCCCTAATACCATTTCATTCCCATGCTTTAAGTTCCCAAACCCTATTACTTACTCCCACATATCTCTATCGACAAAGCCTAATGGTCATGACATGCAAGGATTGTTTCTTTGTCCTTGATTTCACTTGGCTCATATATATGTTCCCATTTCATTTCCACTCATGTTCCTAATAACTATTTCCCCCAGCACTACACTCATTCCTATTCACTTGTCAAATTCCCATGTAGTCAAGCAGTGGCTGTTTTCCCATTCAAACTCACTTGATAGTACTTTTATCATTGTGGTTTCCTATAGCACCTTGATACATATGTGACACATTTGGGATTAGAGCATACACTGAACTCCTGTTTTCACTATACCTATATCAGCATATATTTGTCATACTTTTAGCACCATGTCAGAGAAAGATTCACCATATGAGTAGGGGTATGAGCAGGATAGTGATTCATCAACCGCAGAGCTAAATGTGCCAAGGAGATCTCATAAAAGTGGTAGTCACATATCAGAGAGGCGCCAGAGCCTTGTTTGCAGCATCACGACGAGTACTGTCTCCACCCGGGGTGGAAGGGGTCTCGTTGACTTCATCAGTAGCGCGAGTAATATCTCCACATGGCATGGAAGGGGTCTCGCCTTCTACATCAGCATAGGTACATTCACAGGTTTAGGATAGAGGCAAGAGGCCTATGCACGATGAGGGCCCTTCAGGAGGCTGAGACACTGATTTTATACTCATCGATGTTGATGCGAGCTCTCCTAGCTCGAAACTGAAAGAGATCATCCAGGAGAAAAAGGCCATGATTGACACGCTGAATGAGAAATTTCAAAGAGCTCAGTGGGTGATAAACTACCTGGAGCAGCGGAACAAACAGCTAGAGGATCAGCATACACTTGTAGAGTCGCGGAAAATCCGGGAAGACCGTGCATTGGCCCGGAAGAGACCAGGTGACATGACATCGGCTGATCATGAGACCTGCCTCATGCATGTTAAAATTCATCTAGAGAAGTTTTTGGCGAAGGCCAATAGAGACAAAGGCATGCTCCGTCACATGAAAAATCATTATTGGGCCCGTAATCACGTTTGCCGAGCTAAAATGAAGATCCTGAAGGCAAGGTTGAGCAAAGCACTAAAACGGCGAAAGAGGCCTGATCCACTCCATATTTTTGCCTAGGCTTCATTGGATGAACATGAGGCATTATGGGGGATCTTCGCTCCGAATTTAAGCAAATTTGGAGAAGTTTTTGTCATTTTGGAAAATTTTGGTCTCAAAACAGGTTTTTCCGCCCAACGTGTAGCGCGTCACGACGCGCGCTTATTATTGGGACACCTTCTGGAGGAAAAATTTGTATTTTTGGATTTTTCATGATATATTATGTATGTTCAAGAATGGCCGAAGCATTTCATCACATTCTAGGCAGCCTAAAGGGCCAAAAACACCACGAAAACCACCATTCTGCCACCTTTTGCACCAGCAGGAAGTACTCTTGGGAGATTGAAGTTTTGGAGGGGCAAATGAGCTCCAAATTGACAAATTCCACTTGGGTTAGATAGCCAACATCTAGGTCTTTCCAACGAGATATCATGAGCTTGATTTTGACTTCAGGAAGTGCCCCAAAAATAGGCATAAAGTCGCGTGGCGCATAGAGATTTTTGGTCAATTTTTCACCTTCCAGCTCAGAATTTCGGCTAGTTGGACCCGTTTTGATTGTGGATGTCATTTTTGAGTTATATTAATTTAATTTTGTGGTTTTAATGTAAATTTGACTCAATTTTACCTATTCTAGAAGATTCATTCACTAAAAAAGTGAAAATTAAGTGAATGGATCAGTTTCCTAGCTTATAGAGGCAAGTTGTTTGGCTGCCTAGATTCTAGCTCTTTGTTTAGAATTGGTTGAAACAGCCCCTAGAAGGATGAGCTCGACCCCTAAAGGCATGGAAAGGGGTTAGGATGGTATATATGATGTATTTTCTCAATCATTTTCAAAGGTTGGACAGGTTGGACTCTTGGGAAAAGTTTGGCACACTATTGTACACATTTTCTGCATTTTGGCTAAGGAAAGATCAGAGGTTTTGCAGCACTTGTTGGGATTCTTGTGGCTTTCAGTTTTGATGGTGTGTTTCTCTCAGTTATTTGTAAGTTCTTTAATTTTTAATGTATGCCATTCCCTTATTTTGCTTCTGAAACTAAATGAATGATTAAATGAGGTAGAATTCATTGATTTCAGTGCTCTGCCTTTAAATTTGTCTAGTTTTATATGTTTTCTTCAGTTTGGAGAGGATCCTTGTTCTGCCTTGCCCTCTTCAGCTCCTTGTCATTCTGATCCATCCACACACATAATTAAAAGCATCAAGACTTCTGCCTACCCTGCCCCAACTCGAATTCTGCAAAGATCTGGCCTCATCCCCGAGCCCAAACTTGTTTTTCCCATTTTTTCAACAAAAACCCAAAAAATTTAAATCAAACCTTCCTATCTATTTACTAGCCTAAAATCAGTATCCATTATAAGTCATCTCAGCCCCTTTTGAAGACCTTTTGCCGAGATAGACCCGGAGAGAGCCCTCTCCTGTCCTCGTAGGGCTAGCTACGAGGCTGAGCGTGGTTTGATGTTTCCTTGAGTTTTGCCTTATTTCAGCCTAAGGTAGATTCAAGCACTAACAGAGGTAACAAGTTTTTTGGGTGCAGCTCAGTATTGGAGGAATTTTATTTCTAACTTCTCTGCCATAGCAGCTCCTATGCATGCAGTGACTAGTGTGAAGCGTGCTTTCCAATGGGGAGGCAAGCAACAGAAATATTTTGAGTCTTTGAAAGAAAATATAAGTTTAGCTCCAGTCCTTGCATTACCGGATTTGAGACAACGATTCAAGATTCAGACAGATGCTAGTGATTACGCCATTGGTTCAGTTCTCTTATAGCATGGTAAGCCTATCGCATTTCATTCTGAGACATTTAATGGTGCTGTTGTGAATTATCCTACATATGACAAAGAGTTGTATGCATTGGTACAAAGTCTAAGAAAATGGAAACACTATTTGATGGGCAAAGAAACAATTGTTCATACCGATCATGAGCCTTTACAGTACTTGCAGTCGCAAAGTAAATTGCAGCAGTCACGACATTTCAGATGGATGGGTTTCCTACAAAAAATTCACTTGGTAATAAGGTACAAGAAAGGTATTTACAATAAGGCTGCTGATATGATTTCAAGGCCTATTATTAGTGCTAGTACTTTAATTAAGAATGATTCTATTGTACATGAGAGCTACATAGAACAGTATGCATCAGATGTTGATTTGAAGGATGTGTATGCTAACTTGAGTGAAGGGAATAATGTTGAGGAGAATGATTATCATTTGCATAATAATTTTTTGTTTCATATGGTCAAGTTATGTATACCACAGGGGGAGATACTAAGCATCATGAGAGAAGCTCATTCTTCTCTTATAGCTGGACATTTCGGGGTAAGCAAAATGGTGGCACATTTATAGAGGTATTGTTATTGGCCTCGCATGGTAGATAGTGTTTCGTGTTTCATTAGAGGTTGTTCATTATGTGCTACAAGCAAGCCTAGAAATAGGAAGCTTGGTTTATATACGCCATTTTCGGTACCTTCTAGACCATGGGAAAGTGTTTCTATGGATTTTGTTGGAGGGCTACCAATATCTAGAAAGCAGCATGATTATCTTTATGTAGTAGTTGATCGTTTCAGCAAGATGTGTATTCTTATGCCATGTAAGAAATCTATAAATGCTGAAAAAACTGTTGATTTATATTTTCAACATGTATGGGTTCATTATGGATTTCCTACTTCTATTGTTAGTGACAGGGATTCCAGATTTTTTGGGAATTTTTGGTCCAATTTATGGAAGATGATGGACACCAAGTTGAAGAACAGTACTGCTTTCCATCCACAAACAAATGGCCAAATAGAGGTAGTGAACAGAACCATTGTACATATTTTGAGATTTTATTGCAGCAAGCATCCCAAGCTTTGGGATGAGAACTTGCATTACATTCAGCATGCTTGGAACCGGGCCAAGCACTCTTCTACAAATACTTCGCCTTTTGAAGCTTGCTTTGGGTATTTGCCTAAGTCACCTTTAGATTTCATTCTTGAGAAGGATGTGGCCATTGATGAGCACAGTGACATTAAAAAATATTGCATGTTCATTGAAAGAATTTATCTCATACATCAGCAAGTTCAAGAACAGCTTGAAAAAAGTAAAGGCAAGTACAAGGAGAGGCATGATAAGCATAGGGTTGATCATAAGTTTCAAGAAGGGGATGAGGTATGGCTGCATATTAGTAAGGAAAGAATGCAAGGAGAAGGAAAAAAGCTGAAGCCTATTCATTATGGTCCATTCAAGATCCTTAAACAAGTTGGAAATAATGCTTTTCAATTAGATTTTCCTTCATATATGCAAATGTATTCCATTGTGAATGTGGAAAATTTACGTTTGTATGAACCTCCTTTAATTTATGATTATGAAAGTGACATTCAACTTCCATCCATAGAGGATTTATCGTCAGAATTTTTGGATGAGTTGAAAGAGGATGTTATCCTTTACTGAAGGACATGCACTTCAAGGAGGGGAAATGTTGAATATGTTCAGGTTGGTCTTAAACGCAGCAAACTGAGTAAGGCAAAGTGGATTGAGGTGGAAAAGGTGAGGGACATGTACCCTCATCTTCTTAACAGATAATTGAAGGATTTTGGGGTCCAAACGCTTCCCAATGGGGAGGTGTGATCAGGTGATCATGTCCTAAGTGAAAAAATGCTCAAAATTGGAATTGCTCAGAATTGGTTGAAACTAGAACAATCGGCTAGGCCTCATCGATACAATCCTGGCACCGTGAATGGCACTCAAATCCGAAATTTTATGTGAAAGTTATGCAGGTTTGAAGTTTACAATATCCTTCAAAAATTGAGTTTGACTAGAGTTGACTTGACTTTGGAAATTATTAAAAAAATAATATTCTCAGAATATTCCTCATAATATTTTGGGAATATTCCCTGTTGGCCTATCATAGTTCGACAAGTGTCAAGATCTGGTTGGATGTTGGTTTGACTTTTTATATTCAGGACCAATCAGCAGGTGCCACATGGCAAGCTCAGAGGCTGTCACATGGCCCTAGGCCAGTGAAGAATTTTGGCTGGCAAATTTTCTGGCATCTATAGGATTCAACCCCAGGTCGAGTGCCTACCAGCCCATAGGCTCGATCGCCCGCTCTACGTAGTGGTTCTTAACATACATGGGGCGCATAGGTTATTTAAATTTTAATGCATTTTCAAATGGGTGGCAAAGGGGGCCAGCCCCCACATACCATGGAACCATAGCCCATGACCAAGAGCTCAGAACCATTAACCCAGCAGTTTAACCACATCATGTGGCCACTATTGCGGTCATATTAAATGTTGACATTAACAACAAACGGTTTCACCGGGGGTTTGGGCGGAGGTCCATGTGACCCCACCAACCATCTAACATTTAATGCCATCTAACCGTCTGGCTAAAATGGAGTGCGCCACCAAATCTGGCAGGTTTTGGCCAAATTTTCGGAGTTAACTGCAGTCCTTCCAACTTTGGTGGAGGTTTTTTAGGCAAAACTGAACAAATATTGTTTTGATCATAACTTTCAAGTTACTGAACCTTTTTGGACGAAATTTTAGTCAATTTTGACTATTTTGAGCATTCTAGAGCCATTAGAAAGGGTTGTAGATCTGATAGAGTTGATCTTCAGGTACTTTTTCTTTAGCGAAGCTTGGAGATCCATGAGGGCCTAGAGGGTGTTGGAGCTATTTTGGGCTATGTTTAACCATTTTAGGTGAAACAAAAGCCAATTTATACTGATTTTTGCATTCTTAATTCATTTTTACAGCTATTTTGGTCTGTTTATGGCTTATTTTCACTGTATTACCAATATTAGCATCATAATATATTAAGGACATGCACATTGGGAGTTTTGGACCCGGCAGATGTAGCCTAGGAGGGGTAAACTGCCTCATCATGTTCTATGTGTTTATGGTGAATTTATTCTACTGCGTTATTCTGATTATCATAACAACATTTCATACCTCTATGCAACAACATTCCCCTCAATGATTGCACAGTCCAGTCCTATAGATCCAAAGGAGGAAGAAATTTTCCACTATTTCAGCAGGAAATCCTATGAGGGACCATATCCTCACTTTGCATTCACTATTTCCACCATTGGTGAGCTGATTTGAATTATCCAACAATAGGCTAGAGAGCCTCCCTCCTTGACAGTGAATTTTTTGTCAGCAGTTGCGTAGCAGCAGCTGCATTCAGTGGAGAAGTTTGGAGGAGCTAGATCATGAGATTCTAGCTTGAGGATCTAGTGAAGGGATCAGCCCTTCTTGCATAGATTTGATTATACATCCTATTTCATCCATATTTTATCATATTATGTAGGAGATCTACATACCTGGCATTTATATGTGCAAGCCCTAAGAGGGTGATTTTCCTCGATTGCTAGATCTGGAAATCCCTTTCTGGGTTATCTTGGGTATCCATCATAGAGCCCATATCTCAATTTTCAGCATCATCAAAGCTCCAAAATTTCTATATCTACACTACTATATAGTTCCAACAATTTCAGTCTCGGCATTTGCATCATGGACAACGTTGTTTTCCTTCTAGCAGTTCAATAGTTACACAATCCCTCTTGTGCGAGAATTTCAAGGTCATTCTAGCCTTGTTCTTTGTCTTGAGTGTCTCATATTTTGAGCACTGATGTACTGATTATCCACCTCCGATATAATAAAATTTATTAGCTATTCTATGCATTTTTATGGTGTCTTTATATTACTTGATTACGTTGTTGCAGTTCTTATATTGTGTTTTTGTATTATTGTGTCCTCCCTTTTGGGATATTACAGGACATGACTAATTGTTCATGGTGTTTGACGGGTTCAACAAGATGTGTGTTCTGATGCCCTATAAAAATAACATCAGTGAACAAGAAGCAACAAACATGTTCTTTGGACAAGTCTGGGTGCACATTGGGATACCAAGGAGGATCATTTCAGACAGGGATACAAGATTTCTCAGTGCATTCTAGCCTACATTATGGGATAATATGGACACATAGTTGAATATATTTATAGTATTCCATAAAACAGATATTTTCAATACCTTTTCATGTTATTTTACACACAGATACCTTTACAAAGTTGTAATAAGCGCATCAATCAGAGTCCATATGCATAAGTTATGCCACTCAGAAGTTGACCTTGTTTTCACACCTATAGTTCAAGAAAATGTTGCTTCAACCCCCATTATTCATGGAAAATGGACTAGCCACATGTTTGCGATGTAAAAGACTCTAGAAGATTCTATATTGTAGCTCTAGTTAAGAGTTGATGTAGTCAAAATTAACCACTAGTAGGCTATTGTATATATTATAACCGGGCCACCAGGAGGAAGAGGAATTCCATTATTTCAAGAACATTTTGTTCCATAATTTAGAAAACATAGCAATGATAGATAGGAGGTAGAGAAAAAAAGACGATATGTGCATTGTAGTAGCCTATGTCCCACATGCATTACCTCTTTGTACCTACAGCAATATTTCCAGACAGAGAAAAAGAGCGGAGCGACCACACCTTCCACCTCAGTTTTCTCCCAAAAGGGTTTTGTAGAGCATCTCTTGTGTCTTATGTATGTGTGTGGGATTATTTTTTCATTATCTACGTTTTTTCATAATTTCCATTCACATGCATGAACTAGTTACGATTAAATCCATAGAACTTAAAGTTTAATAAACTCTAATAGTGTAGATTTTTTATAATTTTAATATAATATTATTAAATATGCTTTGACAAATTTTCCAGGGAATATCCACAGAAGTTTACAGATCATTTGGTATCATATCAAGATTTATTTGGGTATTTGAGGGTATTTATAGGGGATCTAGATCAGTGGGGTCAAAAATTATAAAACCCTAATCATCACCGACGAATATGTAAAAGAACCTCTTGATGTTGGCAATATGATGCAGACTGTTGTCCTTGATGGCAACCTACTTGATGAAGTTGATGGCAACCTACTTGATGAAGTTGTTATTGATGGAAACTGACTTGTCCTATTTGTTAATGATGTAAATCTGATGTATCTACAGAGCAGTGTAGATGTAGTGGAGAAAGGAATTCTTGTAAGGGCCATAGCAATGATTAAAATGGTATGTCACAAAGCATACGCGGGTTTGTAAAGGAAAAGTGGCGTATGTACGCGGAAAAGTAAGTACCAAGTAGCGTATGCCTATTTGCGCTCTAAATTTCTAAAACCAAGGGACATTACCATGGTATTGGCCCATAGTATTGAGCGCTAGATTATCTATTTGATCCCGTCCAGGAATACCATCGGAAGTTGTGTGGTTTTGGCTCATGGTATTGACAAAGGCTAAATCTATATAAGGAGAAGAAGATCATAGTGCAAGGGTGTGCATAAGTCTGGGTTTTAATGAATACTTCACTTTGAATTATATCTACATGGAAGGGTAACAGTTTATTGATTGATCTGAATTAATAATGCACCTATGAAGAAAATGATGAAGAGGGATCTCTAGATCTGAAATGACTATGTATTTTCTAGATCTGTTTATGGAATGTTTCGATCTGAGATGAAGCGAATATTTTCTGAAGTAAAGGGTAAGATCTGAGCTATTTATCTGTTCTAAAGAGTTGCGCAACCCTACAAAGTTTGAAGATCTATACGCAGGATCGCTTCATAAAAAGCGTGTGCATACGTAGGTTGGCTTCAGAAAAAGCGCGTATGGAATGTGAGGTTAGTTATGGAATATGTGCAGAAGTATACGCAGGTTTTTCTCTATGAAAGCACGTATATACGCAGGTTCAGTAAAGTAAAAGCACGTATGGAATCTAGGGTTTTGCTGAAGTATGTGGAATGAAAAGTCTGATCTGTTCTACTGGTTTACTGTTATCTGTCAATAATGTATTCATACAGATCTGGGTTGTTTGAATGATGAATATGTTGATGATTATGTTAATTTAAGATCAAGTTTTTGGTTGATTTGTTGATGATTCAATGAATGAATTGATGGGGTTATAAGTTTCAGTTTGAGCTTAAATGTGTGGAGTGGGTCCAGTCTGAAAATCTGATGAAAAGTGGCCTATAAGGTGTGTTGTATGGAAGCTGTTGGATCCAGTATGACAATTGATGAAACGTGGTCCATAATGGTGCTGAGGGTCGAAGCCTTCAGTGAGCGGGTTGTAGCTCCCTTCCAGTGGTAGTTGGTAAACAAGAGCAGGGGGTAGTAGCTCCCTTCTAGGAGAGGCTAGTAAACGAGAGCAGGGGGTTGTAGCTCCCTTCTAGGAGAGGCTGGTAAACAAGAGAAGGTTATAGCCTTTTGTAGGTGGGTGCCTATGTGCTGGTATGAGTCTGCGCCAATACATGGTTGTAAGATGTTTTCTTTATAATAAATATTGAAGACAGAGACGACGGCAGTGGTGGTTTTCTCCCGAATTGGGTTTCCACCTTAAATCCTGGTGTTCATGTGTGTTTCTTATGTGTGATGGTTTATTCTGTTATTACTGCACATGCTTATTGCTAACTAAACATCTGACGAATGAATGATGCAAAGATCTAAGTAAAGAATTAAATGCATAATAAGATCTCTGGTCATACGCATGTTTTATTAAGGATATCTGCATGTATACGCGACTTGGGTTCATTAAAGTAGCGTATGGATTTTAGAGAAAGAACAAATAAAATGTTTTCAGTCTGCACTAAATACAGATTCACCCCCCCCCCCCCCTCTCAGTATTTTTCCCAACAATTGGAATCAGAGCAGGTCCTTCTGCAGAAGCTTGATCGCTTGAAGGAGATTCGTCACAATGGGAAGGAAGCAAAATAAGAAGGCTACCCAAAAGAAGATATCTCAGAAAACATGTGCAACAGAAAATGAAGAAGATAAAATAGGTATTGAATGTTGTTCTTGTGATTCAATTTCTTGTGCAAGCAATGGTGAAGATAGTGAAAGTAATGTTATGGATCTAGAAGAAGCTCTCAAGATTAAAATTAAAGATAAAAAAAGATCATTTAATGAGAGAGAATCTATCTACAAAGAGATGATCTCTAGAATGAATGGACAGATAGAAACAATGAAGGAAAAGATAGAAATACATCAAAGACTGCAGGTTAAAGAAACCTATCAAAATAGAAGACTTGAAGTAGAAATCATCTCTCTGAAAGCAGATCTCGAAGAATCAAATAAGAAGAATAAAGAACTTCTACAAACATTTAAAGAACAAGAAAATGGGTTGAAAGAAGATATTTTAAAAATGAATGATCAAGTAGAAGAAGGAAGAAGGGTTGAAGAAAACATGAAGAAGCAATGCCAAATACTGGAGGTTGAGGTAAATATTTTGAAAGGTAAATTAGAGGAAAAGGATAAACTCTTGAGGTTTCAAGATAGTACTAAGATTCTGGACAATATTTTTAGTAGTCAAAGGTCTCCTTATATTAAATTTGGTCTTGGTTTTCATGAAACTGATAAAGGAGAATCTAGTTCACAAGGAAGTGCTAAATATTCAAAGGATATCAATGCAAAACCTGATATGTTGAAAGAAACAAAAGGTCAACTGACAATCATGAACTCTCAAAAGAAATCATTCCCTCCTTTGATCAATAATGTTGAATGCTTTAAATGTCATAACTATGGGCATGTTGCAGCCAATTGCAGAAGCAGATTGTTTCAGTCACAAACAAACAGATTCTACACAGAAAGGTACTTAGGTTTCTTTATAGGATACTGATTTTCATGCAGCAAGTATGGTCATAAAGCAGCTGATTGCAATAGAAGAAAGAATAGAAAAACACATTATGATTCCTATGCTTACTTTTCTGGTCACGCAAGATTTTATGCTTGTAACAAGTATGGACATGTAGAAAAATAATGCAGGATGAATAGATCTAAGAAATTGGATAAATTTCAGCACACAATAAGAAATTTCAAGAAAAACTGGAAAAAGAAGGAGGACCGGTCAAAAACGTAGGGGATAATAATCCTACTGCAGTCATCCGCTTCTAAAGCTTACTTCTCATAATGACTATAGGAGTAATGTGAGATACATTATAGGGATTAGTAATGTATCATCACAGGGGGAGCAATATATGGTGATTCTCATGGTTGGTTTGGTAAATTCTGGTTATGTTTATTTCTGACAGTGCATCTGATGTGAAGAAGATAGGTATAGGTGGCATAAGTTCAGGGGGAGATGAAGTTGTGAAATTTTCAGTATTTCACTTTCCATACGCGGGTTTCGTGAACTAAATCCTCTTATACACGCGAGTTTCGCTGGAGACAGAAGCGTATGTTTTTTTGATAAGAAAAACAGTGATTCAGCTAAAGATCAGGAGCATAGGTACAGGGGGAGCATTAGTCTAACTACTAGTGATTGCATTGTTGGCATTGTATCTAATTATTCCTTAGTTCTTGTAATAATGAAGATGACATGATACATGGTTTCTTATGATGAGATTATGGATGAGCCCTGATTGCTTTTTGCTGAAGAGTATCTTTTGTTTTCACACATGGATGAGATGAAAGTTTTATGATGCAGAGATAAGGATAGATCATGCAGATTTTGTTGCTGATGACCATTGACATAATTCCTACACATGTTACAACATGATTATGAAATAAATAAATCATGAAGATATTTATGATAACATATCACATGGATGATTGCTTGATACATATTTTCTATTGAAGAAGATTGTTCTGGTATGATAATTCCTCTTGAAGAATATGTTGATGCTACAAAGAGCCTGAAGGCTTGGTTACTGATGTTCTTATGCTACAAATGTTGGATGACACTTGAAAACATAGCTACATTTTCCTATCTATATTCTCTCATATATTCCAGGGAAGCATTCAAATATCTCAGACAGAAGCTAGGAGTAGTCTCTGCCATGCAGAAGATCAGATCTGCTTAAATGCAGAAGATTAAATTTGATACGCGGATTTCCTGAAATACAATCGCGTATATACGCGAGTTTATGCAAAGAAAACCGCGTATGGGCGGTTGCTGACAATTTTTTCTGGGTTAGCATTCTTCAGCACAGCTATGGTGCTGTTGGGTATCTCTGGTGATGTTTCAGCTCTCATATTTCTGTTTCATTCTCTAATATTTGATGAATATGCCTTGATGATTTGCTATTGAAAGTGTTCAGGATGCACAAGCTAAGGGGGAGATGAAGGAGTGAAATGGCTCAAGAACATGTGTACAGGTTCAGGGGGAGCATTATCCTTGCTGAGAATTATGCATTGTTGGCATTATGATGGTTCTGAAATATGATCTCTCTCTTGAGGTCTTTTTGGTACTTGTTACAAAAGGTCATAGTTGTAATTTGATGAAAAGGTCATGTTGAGACCTATGATGTAAATTTTTAATATTTAGTCATGTAAGGACTTGATCAAATTTTTAAACCCACTTGGTTGGATAGTTGAGTCAAATTGTGTAAACCCACTTGGTTGGGTACTTGAGTCATATATGTAAATCCACTTGGTTGGATCTTTGATGTAAGTATGAGTCCTTTGTGATAGGAAAGGTTATAAAGTCATGTACTTCATTGAAAAATATGTTTGAAGATTTAGCATGAACTCAGGAGGAGAATGGTAACTTCAGTCCACATCAGATCTACAGAGCTCTTCTTTCTACAAGAGAAAAAAAACCTTGTTTTGGTTTTGATCCACCCTTTTCCCTTGATGTCAAAGGGGGAGAGTATCATGGTGTTTGAATAGGAGGAGAGTATCATGGTGTTTTAATAATGGTTATAATCAATGTATCTATCTGTTGTTGTGATCAAACACCATCATGGTTGCCATCAAGTCCAAAGGGGGATATTGTTGGCAATATGATGCAGAGTGTTTTCCTTGATGGAAACCTACTTGATGAAGTTGATGGAAACCTACATGATGAAGTTGTTCTTGATGGAAACTGACTTGTCCTATTTTTTAATGATGTAAATCTGATGTATCTACAGAGCAGTGCAAATGTAATGGAGAAAGGAATTCTTGTAAGGGCTAGAGAAATGATTAAAATGGTATGTCACAAAGCATACGTGGTTTTGTAAAGGAAAAGTGGCGTATGTACGCAGAAAAGTATTTACCAAGTAGCTTATGCCTATTTGCACTCTAAATTTTTAAAACCAAGGGACATTACCATGATATTGGCCCACAGTATTGAGCGCTGGATTATCTATTTGATCCCGTCCAGGAATACCATCGGAAGTTGTGTGTTTTTGGCTCATGGTATTGACAAAGGCTAAATATATATAAGGAGAAGAAGATCATAGTGCAAGGGTGTGCATAAGTCTGGGTTTTAATGAATACTTCACTTTGAAGTATATCTGCATGGAAGGGTAACAATTTATTGATTGATCTGAATTAATAATGCACCTATGAAGAAAATGATGAAGAGGGATCTCTAGATCTGAAATGACTATGTATTTTCTAGATCTGTTTATGGAATGTTTAGATCTAAGATGAGGCAAATATTTTCTGAAGTAAAGGTTAAGATCTGAGCTATTTATCTGTTCTGAAGAGTTGCGCAACCCTACAAAGTTTGAAGATCTATACGCAAGATCGCTTCATAAAAAGCACGTGCATACGTAGGTTGGCTTCAACAAAAGCGCGTATGGAATGTGAGGTTAGTTCTGGATTATGTGCAGAAGTATATGCAAGTTTGTCTCTATGAAAGCGTGTATATACGCAGGTTCAGTAAATTAAAAGCGCGTATGGAATCTAGGGTTTTACTGAAGTATGTGGAATGAAATTTCTGATCTGTTCTGTTGGTTTACTGTTGTCTCTCAATAATGTATTCATACAGATCTGGGTTGTTTGAATGATGAATATGCTGATGATTATGTTAATTGAAGATCAATTTTTTGGTTGATTAGTTGATGATTCAATGAATGAATTGATGGGGTTATAAGTTTCAGTTTGAGCTTAAATGTTTGGAGTGGGTCCAGTCTGAAAATTTGATGAAAAGTGGCCTATAAGGTGTGTTGTATGGAAGCTGTTGGATCCAGTATGAAATTGATGAAACGTGGTCCATAATGGTGCTAAGGGTCAAAGCCTTCAGTGAGGGGGTTGTAGCTCCCTTCCAGTGGTTGCTGGTAAACAAGAGAAGGGGGTAGTAGCTCCCTTCCAGGAGAGGCTGGTAAACGAGAGCAGGGGGTTGTAGCTCCCTTCCAGGAGAGGTTGGTAAACAAGAAAAGGTTGTAGCCTTCTGCAGGTGGGTGCCTGCGTGCTGGTATGAGTCTGCGCCAGTACATGGTTGTAAGATGTTTTCTTTATAATAAATATTGAAGACAGAGACGACGACAGCAGTGGCTTTTTGCCGAATTTGGTTTCCACCTTAAATCCTGGTGTTCATGTGTGTTGCTTATGTGTGATGGTTTATTCTGTTATTACTGCACATGCTTACTACTAACTAAACATCTAATGAATGAATGATGCAATGATCTAAGTAAAGAATTAAATGCATAATAAGATATCTGGTCATACGCATGTTTTATTAAGGATATCCACATGTATACGTGACTTGGGTTCATTAAAGTAGCGTATGGGTTTTAGAGAAAGAAAAAGTAAAACGTTTTCAGTCTGCACTAAATACTGATTCACCCCCCGCCCCCTCTCAGTATTTTTCCCAACACTTGATCCTACAGAGGTGAGGTTTTCACAACTCGAACAACAAGTCGCATATATAAGCCACAATGTAAACCTCCTCATGGTGGCCCTAGGAAATAAGTTGGAGATATTTGGAGAAGATAGGGGTTCAAATGCAGAGGAAAAATCAGAAGGGGGATCAAGAGATGAGGAAGACCCAGAGAACCATTCAAAGAAAGAACCTGGAAAATATCAACTCAGTTCAAGTGTTCTGATCAATCCCTATTCAAAATGGAAGAAAAATTAGATATCAAGTCGTACCATGGTGAGATCGATGCTCTGAAGCTTAACCACTAGTTACAGCCACTAGAATTTTATTTCAGAATCCATCATATCGATGAAGGGAAAAATATCTCATTCACACAATTGAAATTAGAGGGTCGTGCATTGACTTGGTAGGAGAGCCTCACAGAAACCCTAAGGTTGGTGGGAGAACCTCCACTGATTAAGTGGGAGGATTTCAAAACCCTCATTAAGTCACAATTTTATCTGATTGGGAAAGGGGATGACCAGTGGATTCGTTGGCATTACTTCAATAAAAAGTTGGGCCAAAGCGTTGAGGAGTACACCAAAAAATTTAAAAATATGGCTATAATGTTGGGTATCTCTCCAAAGAATCCAAATGTACTGAAGTATTTTTGGGGTCTCCACTGCCATTTGCATGAGAGGGTGATGTTTTTCAAGCCCAAGCTAGTGGATGAGGCTTGTGTACAGGAACAATATCTAGATATAATAGGCCTGAAAAGAGAGCAATCAAGTGGATCGAAGCAGAAGGAGAAACAAGAAGCTTCTAAGGAGGGGAAGAAGAAGCAAAAAGGGGGAAAGATAAAAAAAAACATCCATAGTAGACGAGTGCAAAGATCGTATCAACCACTACAACATTTATGGCCATACACAAGAGACGCACTGGAAGTTGCATCCAGCGCTAAACCCGAAGAACAACAAGAAATATAACAAGAAGACGAATCTCATGATCGCAGATTTGAGCAATCATGTTGAAAGCAACTTAGACATGGATGAAAATATTGTCTATACGTTAATGTATAAGGAGGTGAATATGAGTAGCCTTCAACAAAAGGAATAGAAACAAATGACCAAACTCTTCCATATAAAGATACAGGTGAAGAAGACGAATATTGATGCTCTGTTTGACTTAGGATTGCACGCAGATCTCATTACAGCAGAGCTTGTCAATAATTTGGGGTTGGAAGTTTGTGATCATCCAAGCCCATATCCATTAGGATGGGTGAATAAGGATGTAGAAATGAAGGTAAAAAAATAGTGCAAAATTGGATTTTCTATTATTGATAATTTTCTTGTAAATGGATGGATATGGTTCCCCTTGATGTATGTGGAGTCGTGTTTGGGAGTCCATGACTATACATGCATGATGAAATATTCATGAGGAGAGCTAACCAGTATCGGCTCATCAAGGATGGAAAATTTCTCATCATCAACGTGCATAAATGCAAATCAAAATTTTGACTCGTAACTGTCACCCAAGCCAAGAAATTAATCAGTTCTAGCAAGAAGTATGTTTTGTTGTTCTTAAGAGAAATTCAGTCTAAAGAGGAGAAAATAAAAGGCAAGGAATCCCTGGAGGAGTCCAATAATAAACAGAAACAAAAATTGGAGTATTTTTTACAGGAATACAAGGATGTGTTATGAGAGCCTAAGGAGTTACCACTTAATAGAGAAGTGGAGTGTGAGTTCCAACTTTTTCCAGACTCCTCATTGCCAAAAATTCGGTTGTATAGGCAGTTTTTTATACAAGCAAGTGAGGTGAAGAAAAAGTTGCAGAAACCACTGGAACAAGATTTTATTCGACCGAGTACATCACCATGTGGGTCACCCATCATTATTTTGTCAAAGAGGGATGGGACTTGGTGGATGTGTATAGATTACATTGTGTTTAAAAATATCACACTCTAAAACAAATACCCCCTCCCTAGGATAGATGATTTGTTGGATCAGTTGTAGCAATCAAAATATTTCACCAAGATAGATTTTGTTAGTGTCCCGTGATTTTCAAATTGGCAAGCCAAATGACAGGGTAACATGGAACCAAGCTTTGGAGTCCGAGGACCTAGCCTTCCTGGACTCAGAGAGGGATCTCTCTATTGGGTGCAAAGGATGTGTTCTTTTTGCTCTAGGGTTTTGATTTTAGGCTAGTTGTTAAGTGTAGGGTTTGTTGATTGTTTTGGTTGGGTACGATGGTCAAATGAGATAGGTGGAGTGAGAGTATGTCAAATCCATTGGGCTATGGATTCAAGTGAAAGTCAAGAGTGTCTAAATGATGAAATAGAGTGTATTGCAGGGCCGATTTAGCAACGTCAATGGATCCTTAAAGTGATGTATGACGTGTAGTGAACATTAAGTTTGGGAAATACTAAGAGCTCTTAAACATATATAATTTAAAATTTACAATTCATGAGGTAGGGAAAACCATTAAGCTCAATAAACCATAATCTAAACTAATAAACATCCAAGAGAAACATTCCAGTGACACATAGAGAGCATAAGATATTATAACTTTAGAAAATCACCTTCAGATTTTGGGAAAACACATAAGACAATACAAATAACTCAATTTATGGAGAGGGAACTCCTAAACAGCATATATCAAGTTATTGGGAACTCTGAAACAAGTTTGCAAGCATGGACAAAGGGCAGGATCGAACAAGACCTCTTTGACTTAACTTAATAAGCAATATTTCACAGAAAGGCTTCAAGATAGGGTTTTGAAAACTTCAAATAAGCAGGGCATACCATGAATCTTACTTCTAAGGTAGCATACTAACCATAAATTAAAAAAAAAAATTGGTGGACCTAAGGAGCAGTAAATAATTCCTTAAGATGGCCAAAGGAGAAAACATAAAGGCTATAACAAACAAGAAGACTGAGGTGCCTCAAAGAACATGTCTCAACCTATACTTTTCTGTTTAATAGCAGCTAAGAAACATGAAACATAATGATAACAAAGGAAAAAATAGACAAACTAGGAAAACATCACCATTCACCAAGCTATGGAATCCTACAAAAGGGCTTCTCCATCATCAAGCCAGGCAAGCCATTCATCCACTTCACAAAACCAATTTCTTCTCCAAACTCATGAAACCATGTATATTTCTCTTCAAGCTCATCAAATGCCAACCAAATAAATATGGGCCGCATGCTCTATTTATGAACAAAATGAGGACTATGTTAGCCACCTATAAAATTTGTTATACCAAAAGGTGGCTAAAACTTTTTGAGCCTTCAAGGAACAATTTTTTATTACTAAAAACTGTTGGCTCTTGAAGACTCTATTGGGAAAAATACTGAGAGGGGGGGTGAATCAGTGTTTATAGCTAACTGATAAACCTTTTACTTTTCTTTTCTCAAAACCCATACGCTAATTTACAGAACAAAAATAGCGTATATACGCGGATATCCTTAAGGAAACTGGCGTATGCTCAGAGCTTTTATTATGAGTTTTATTCTTAAATCATTGCATCATTTATTCATTGGATGTTAAGCAGTAAGCATGTGCAGTAAAAATAGAATAAACCATCACACATAACCAACACATATGAACACTAGGATTTAAGGTGGAAAACCAAGTCGGGAGAAAACCACCGCTGCCGTCGTCTCAGCCTTCAATATTTATTATAAAGAAAAATTCTTACAACCATGTACTGGTGCAGACTCATACCAGCACACAGACACCCACCTGCAGAAGGCTACAACCTTCTCTCGTTTACCAGCCTCTCCTGGAAGGGAGCTACAACCCCCTGCTCTCGTTTACCAGTTACCACTGGAAGGGAGCTACTACCCCCTCACTGAAGCCTTCGACCCTCAGCACCACTGCAGACCACGTTTCATCAATTTTCAAACTGGAT
Organism: Pinus albicaulis; assembly: GCA_034641835.2. NCBI lineage: Eukaryota > Viridiplantae > Streptophyta > Pinopsida > Pinales > Pinaceae > Pinus > Pinus albicaulis. Next base: position 1,372,189,965 of record CM076577.1, read on the forward strand.
CAAACAGCTTCAACTCAACTCTTCACTTATCAACAAATATACTTCGCCCAATGCTTCAAACAGAACAGTGAAACCACTGTAACCAGAATATTAGAGATAACCTAGACTTCATAATAGATATGCAGAAACACATTCAACCTTGAGCAACCATTAGTTCAGATACCATACACGCTTTTATTTAATCAGACCTGCGTATATACGCGCTTTTCGTGAAACTAACCCGCGTATACATCTGTGCATTTCTTAGAAAACCCTAACTGCCCATACGCGCTTTTATTTCATCAGATCCGCGTATACACGTGCTTTTCATGAAACGAACCTGCGTATAGATCTATAAAAGATAAAATTTGCAGAACAGATCAGATCTATGAACTTACCCATATTTTTTCAATTTCTTCATCAGATTTGCACCAGGTCTTCATCACTTCTTTTCAGATCATCCTAGAGATTCATCATTTCTAGATCTAGAGATCTTGAACCTTCATCATATTCATAGGTACATCATAGATTCAGATTTATCAATTAAGAACAGAGTTCAACCATGCAGATCTACTTCAGAGTGAAGTATTCATTAAAGCCCAGACACTTGCTCCTCTCTTTGCACTATGATTTTCTTCTCCTTAAATAGATTTAGCCTTTGTCAATACCATGAGCCAAAAGCACACCACTTCCGATGGTATTCCTGGACAGGATCAAATAAATAATCAAGCACTCAATACTTTGGGCCAATAACATGGCAATTCCCCCTGGTTTTATAAAATTAGAGCGCAAATTGGCATACGCGACTTGGAACGTTAATTTACGCGTACATACGCGACTTCTCCTTAATAAAACCGCGTATGCCTTGTGACATACCTTGTTAAACATTATTCTAGCACTTTCTGAATTGTATCTTCATCAAAGTCAATACATTGTATCATATTGCCAACAATCTCCCCCTTAACTCATCAAGTAGGTTTCCATCAAGTTCAATAGGTTTCCATCAAGAACAACTTCATCAAATAGGTTGCCATCAACTTTATCAAGTAGGTTGCCATCAAGGACAACACTCTGCATCATATTTCCAACAATCTCCCCCTTTGGACTTGATGGCAACCATGGTGGTGTTTGATCATCGTTATAATCATTATGCAAGCACCAATTCTCCCCCTATTCAAACACCATGATACTACTCTCCCCCTTTGACATCAAGGGCAAAGGGCAAATCAAAACCAAAACAAGGTTTTTCTTTTCATGTAGAAAGAAGAGCTCTGTAGATCTGATGTGCACTGAAGTTACCATGCTCCCCCTGAGTTCATGCTGTATATTCAAACATATTTTTCAATGAAGTACATGACTCTATAACCAAGGACTCATACTTACATCAAAGATCCAACCAAGTGGATTTACATATATGACTCATGTACCCAATCAAGTGGGTTTACACATTTTGACTCAATCTGCCCAACCAAGTGGGTTTACAAACTTGAAAAAGCCCTTTACATGACTGAATATTACAATTTACATCATAGGTCAGAGCATTTTCATCAAATTACACATATGACTTTTTATAACCAATATCAAAAAGACCTCAAGAGAGATCATATTTCAAAATCATCATAATGCATTACATTCAGCAAGGCTAATTCTCCCCCTGAAACTGTGCACCTATTCTTGAGCCATTTCACTCCTTCATCTCCCCCTTAGCTAGTGCATCGTGAACACTTTCAACAACAAATAATCAAGGCATATTCACCCAATATTAGAGAATGAAACAGAAATATAAGAGCTGAAACATCACCAGAGATATCATACGACATTAGAGATACCAAACAGCACTGCAAATGTGCTGAAGAATGCTGACTCCAATTAAAATTTGTCAGCAACTAACCATACGCAGTTTTCTTTCCATAAACTCGCGTATATACGCGATTGTCTTTCAGGAAACCCGCGTATCCAATTTTATCTTTTGAATTTAAGCAATTCTGATTTTCTGCATGGCAGAGACTACTCCCAGCTTCTGTCTGAGATATTCGAACGCTTCCCTGGGCAGAGTTTTGGTCAGTATATCAGCAACTTGTTCTTTGGAGGGAACATACTCCAACTTCACCTTTTGTTCAAGCACTTGTTCACGTAAAAAGTGATACTTGATGGGAATGTGCTTGGTCTTGGAATGCATAACAAGATTCTTTGAGATACTGATGGCACTTGTATTATCACACATAATGGAGATAGGAGGTGAAAATTTGATTTGAAAGTCTTGTAAGGTTTTCATCATCCAAAGAAGTTGAGTGCAACATGATGCGGCAGCCACATATTCTGCTTCTGCTGTAGATAAGGCAATAGAGTTTTTCTTCTTGCTGAACTAGGATACTAACCGGGGCCCCATATAGAATGCACCGCCACTACTGCTTTTCTGATCATCAACATTTCCAACCCAATCTGCATCAGTGTAAGCATGAAGAGTAAGATCAGCATTCTTTGGATACCATAGTCCAAAGTCTTGAGTTCCTTGTAGATATTTGAATATTCTTTTGACAGCCTGAAGGTGAGACTCTTTTGGATTAGCTTGGAATCTTCCAACAATCCCAACTGCATGCATAATGTCCGGTCTAGTCCCAGTGAGATAAAGTAGACTTCCTATCATAGATCTGTATTCTGGTTGATTCACCGTGGGAGAATCATCATGAGAAGTGAGGTTACATCTGGTTATCATTGGTGTACTTACGGGTTTGCACTCTTCCATGCCATACTTCTTCAAAATTTTCTTAAGGTATTTTGCTTGTGATAAGAATATACCATCTATAGTTTGATGCACTTGCAAGCCAAGAAAGAATGTTAGTTCCCCAAGTAAAGACATTTCAAATTCTTGCTGCATAGCTGAAGCAAATTTTTGACTCATAGATTCTTCATTGCTTACAAAAATGATATCATCAACATATACAACCACAATCAATAGTTTGTTATTTTCAATGTTTGTGTATAAGTTGCTATCATCAGACCCCTTTGAAAATCCTTGTTGATGAAGATATTTATCAAGACGATAATACCATGCCCTTGGAGCTTGTTTGAGACCATATAGAGCCTTTTTAAGTCTACAAACAAGATTTTTATCATTTCCCAAAATGAATCCTTTTGGTTGTTCTATATAAACTTCTTCTTCTAGATCACCATTGAGAAAAGCGGATTTAACATCCATTTGATAAACTTTGATTTGTTGGAAGCTTGAAAAAGCAATAAACATTCTTATGGCTTCAAGTCTAGCTACCGGAGCAAAAGTTTCTTCAAAGTCTATACCTTCTTGTTGAGCATACCCCTTGCAAACAAGTCTAGCTTTGTTTCTTACAACATCCCCATTCTCATTTAACTTGTTTTTGAATATCCATTTAGTTCCAATGGCATTTTTGTTATTAGGTCTTGGTACTAATTCCCAAGTGTGATTCTTTTCAATTTGATCAAGCTCTTCATTCATGGCTTGAATCCAACATTCATCTTTGCAAGCTTGATTGACATTGTGTGGTTCAATAGTGGATAGAAATGCCAGATAGTTAGAAGATCCCACAAGATTCCTTCTTGCTTTACATTCCATCCCTTATCTCCTGCACTTGAGATTCTCGATGATTCTTTTGAACATATTCCGATGGATATTTTTTCTAATAAATCATCTTCTGTGTTCTTCATTGTCTACTATCTTATACGTCATTGCCATTTGATGTGTATATCGTGAGTCATCCTTTTCATTTGTTATTTGTTTTTCTTTCTTTAAATGATAGATTCTCATCAATGAATAATTAATATTCAAACATCTTCCAGTACTGTTTGGAATATTTATGAGTCCATTTCATGATGATGCATCAGTAGTTATCTTCATCATCCGTCCTCACTAAAACTTGCAAAGTTTTTCATCATTACTTTTGATAAAGCATTTGCTCCCAAAAACTCTAAAGTGCTTTACAGTGGGAGGATTGCCATACCATAGTTCATATGGATTTTTATCACTGTTTACACGAACATGTGCCTTGTTAAGAATATTTACCGCTTTATGTGCTGCTTCTCCCCAAAATGTGTCAGGTGTTCCAGAATCATCAAGCATAGCTCTAGCCATTTGTTGAACTGTTCTATTCATTATTTCTACAGAGAACTGTCTTTTTATGCCATGTTGTTCACAAAATTCAAGGAATTCGTTTGAAGTATATTCTCCTCCTCGATCAGATATAAGACATTTGAGTTTTAGATCTAACTCATTTTCAACCAGAGCCTTGAAGATCTGAAATTTCTCAAATGCTTCGTCTTTGTGTTTAAGCAACCCAATCCAACACATTCTAGAGAAATAATCAATAAATAAGATATAGTATTGTTCACCACGAGGTGATTTTTTCCTCATAGGTCCACATATGTCAGTATGAATGAGTTCAAGAGGCCTACTTGATGATCCTTCCTTGGCATTAAATTGCACTCTAGTCTGCTTATCGAATTGGCAAGATTTGCATATGATACTTTCAGGTAGAGTAATATTGGGAAGACCACGAACAGCATTAAGTCTGCTTGATTTGTTGATTTGAGAGAAGTTTAGATGCCCCAACCTTCTATGCCATAGCCAGTTTTCTGAAGATTTACTCAAGTAACATTGTTCTTTGCAGTTCTTCAATACATACAGGTTGTTTGGAGTTCTTTTTCCTTTTATAATTGTTTTACCTGTATCAAGATCACGAACCACACATTCTTTTGAACTAAAGACAACTTCAGTTCCTTGATCACACATTTGAATTACACTTAACAGGTTATGCCTTAATCCATCCACATACATGATATCATTAGCCTTCACCTTTTCTCTTAGAAACACAGACCCTTTTCCTTTAATTACAACAGGAGTATCATTCCCAAATGTAACTTTCTTTTCCTTTTCTAGAGCATTATATGAAAGAAGTTTTCTTTTGTCACCTATCATGTGTCTAGAGCACCCACTATCAATGTACCATTGATTTTCTTCACCTTCTGCAAATAACGCTATCCCACAATTTTCAACCTGTAATTCCTTCTTTTTCCATACTTTGGAACTTGAAGGAAAATGTTGTTTTGGCTGGACTTTGCTCCTGCATTCAGATTCTTCATGGCCAAAGTTATTGTAATAAGAACATTCAAATTCGTTTTGAAGAGGAGAAAAATTATTATAGGTGTTCTTTTTTGGTTCAATATCCATCATTTTCTTTCTTGCTTCTCTTGTCATGATGGTTTTATATGCAACACATTGAACAACTTTATGACCAAAATTGTGACATGAGAAACATTGTCGATTGAAGAAGAAATTTCTGCGATCATGAAATCTTCTACTTGGATTTACCTGTTGATTAGTGTTTCTTTGAGAGATATTCATGTTAGTTTTCTTTGAATTGAAATGATCATGCTTTACCTGTAATGATTCTTTATTCCCTTGCTGAGTGGCAGAATTTTGTAAACTAGTTGTAGCTTCTTTTAGATAGTTTGGTGCTGAAGCCTGAGAAGATTCTCTAGTATATCCAAGACCTGTCTTTATAAGAGGAGAACGTTTTACCTTCGTAATCTCATCTAAGGTTTCAAATACTTTAGCAAATCTAAGATTCAGAGTCTTTACTTTCTCAAAATATTTTCTTAGACTTACCACTTCACATTCTAATTTCTCAATGTGTTTCTTTGCTTCTTCAACCTGCTTTTCCAGAGTCTCTATGGCTATTTTCCTTTCTTCTAAGAGTATTTTAGTTTATTCTAAGCGTATTTTGAGTTGATTGTTTTCTTCAAGAAAGTCATTGTCCTCTAGAGCATCCACAAAATTATCCTTTTCTTCTCTAGATTCAAATGCCATGAGAAGTCTAAGATCTTGTTCACATTCTTCCTCACTATCAGATAACCCATCACTGTCTTCATGAGTATAGTAACTTTTTCTGGTGTTAAACCAATTCTTATTCCTTCTTGCTACTTCCTTCCCTTTTGCAAGTGTTTCTTCATGAGGACACTTAGCAGCATAATGCCCAATTTTTCCACACTCAAAACATTTGAAAGGAAGCTTACCTCTGAACTGTCCTGTGCCAAGTTGAAGTTTCTTTACAAAATTTGCCTCATCTTCTTCTGAGATATATCCTGATCCTTCTTCTTCTTGTACTTCTTTCCCTTTTGTAGAAGCTCTGAAGACAGCCTCTTTGACTTCAGATGGTCCTCCTCTTCTCATTTCATATGCGGTTAGTATGCCATGAAGTTGTACCACAGTAAGATTTTGAAGATCCTGTTTTTCTTCAAGAGCAGAAACTTTTGACTCAAATTTTGTTGTTAGCGATCTTAAAATTTTCTCAACCAAAGTAGATTCGGTTATTGTTTCTCCCAGATTTCTCATACAATTTACAATATCATCAACACGTAAAAAGAAACTGGCAATACTCTCATCACTATGTATCTTTAAATTTTCATATTCAATTCTGAGAGTTTGGAGTTTTGCACTTTTTACCTTTGCATCACCTTCATAACTTAGAATGATTTTGTCCCACATTTCCTTTGCTGTATTTAGCTGCATGAATTTGAAAAATTTAGATTCAGTCAGACTTCCCATTATAGCATTGACCGCCTTTTCATTTGATTCATAATTCTTATTTTCAGTCGGATCTATCGGTATTATAGCTGGATATTTATATCCTTGTTCAATAATGGCCCATACATCTATTCCCATAGACAAAGATAGGATCTCATCCTTGTTTTCTAGAAGATTAAATTGCTTCCATTAAAGAGCGGAGGCTTGATAGATGTTGTTCCATCTTGATTTCTCATCTTGCTTGATATTCCTTCTAGTGGCTAAGCTTTTTCAGAAGAACCTGGCTCTGATACCAATTGTTGGGAAAAATACTGAGAGGGGGGGTGAATCAGTATTTAGAGCTAACTGATAAAATTTTTACTTTTCTTTTCTCAAAACCCATATGCTACTTTACAGAACAAAACTAGCGTATATACGCTGATATCCTTAAGGAAACTCACGTATGCTCAGAGCTTTTATTATGAATTTGATTCTTAAATCATTGCATCATTTATTCATCAGATGTTAAGTAGTAAGCATGTGCAGTAAAAACAGAATAAACCATCACACATAACCAACACATATGAACACTAGGATTTACAGAAACCTAAGTCGGGAGAAACCACCACTGCTATCATCTCAGTCTTCAATATTTATTATAAAGAAAACTTCTTACAACCATGTACCGGTGCACTTTCATACCAAGACGTTGAGATACCCACCGCGTAAGGCTACAAAACTTCTCTCGCTACTCAAATTTCTCCCTGGGAAGGGCTCCACAACCCCCGTTTCCGTTTATACTCGCTACCACTGGAAGGGAGCTACTACCCCCTCACTGAAGGCTTCGGCCCTCAGCACCACTGCAGACCACGTTTCATCAATTTTCAAACTGGATCAAGCAGCTTCAACTCAACTCTTCACTTATCAACAAATATACTTCGCCCAATGCTTCAAACAGAACAGTGAAACCACTGTAACCAGAATATCAGAGATAACCCAGACTTCATAATAGATATGCATAAACATATTCAACCTTGAGAAATCATTATTTCAGATACCATACGCGCTTTTATTTAATCAGATCCGCGTATATACGCGCTTTTCTTGAAACTAACCCGCGTATACATCTGTGCATTTCTCAGAAAACCCTAACTGCCCATACGCGCTTTTATTTCATCAGATCCGCGTATACATGCACTTTTCATGAAACGAGCCTGCATATAGATCTATAAAAGATAAAATTTTCATAACAGATCAGATCTATGAACTTACCCAGATTTTTTCAATTTCTTCATCAGATTTGCGCCAGGTCTTCATCACTTCTTTTCAGATCATCCTAGAGATTCATCATTTCTAGATCTAGAGATCTTGAACCTTCATCATATTCATAGGTGCATCATAGATTCAGATTTATCAATTAAGAACAGAGTTCAAACATGCAGATATACTTCAGAGTGAAGTATTCATTAAAGCCCAGACACTTGCTCCTCTCTTTGCACTATGATTTTCTTCTCCTTAAATAGATTTAGCCTTTGTCAATACCATTAGCCAAAACCACACCACTTCCGATGGTATTCCTGGACGGGATCAAATAAATAATCAAGCGCTCAATACTTTGGGCCAATACCATGGTAATGCCCCCCTGGTTTTATAAAATTAGAGCGCAAATTTTCATACGCGACTTGGAACGTTAATTTACGTGTACATACATGACTTCTCCTTAATAAAACCATGTATGCCTTGTGACATACCTTGTTCAACATTATTCTGGCACTTTCTAAATTGTATCTTCATCAAAGTCAATACATTGTCTCATATTGCCAACAATCTCCCCCTTAACTCATCAAGTAGGTTTCCATCAAGAACAACTTCATCAAATAGGTTGCCATCAACTCTATCAAGTAGGTTACCATCAAGGACAACACTCTGCATCATATTGCCAACAGACTCTTGAAGGCCTCATGCCTCTGTCCAAATATACATTGTTGTTTACATCCTAAAATACTCTGAAATCCTGCTGATTTCCAAGGCCAAATACTGCTGCAAACACATTTTCCCCTTCCTCTTCTTCCAAACCTAACCTCTTTTTTCCTCTCCTCTTTCCCCATGAAAATCTCCCATTTCCACGTTTCTCACCTTTTCCACTTCATAAAAACCCGTGATAAGGTTCTAAGACCCCTTCTTAGCCTTATCGAAACCCTTAAATGCATTTGAAAATCCTTGAGAAACCATTAAAATGCATGCTTTGTATGTTTTGGGGACTTAAGCCCCCTCGGGTTAAGTCTCTAACTCTTTCCGTCCATACATCCTGGCGCCAGAACCAGGCAATGAGCCAGTTGGGGGCTTATCTATTTTAAATCATGTCTCTCCACCCAAAGTATAAAAACCTTTGTTATTTTCCAAAAATTTGGGTTTTATTTTATTTTTATTTTCTATAGTTTCCGCCGATCTGAGTTCTCCAGCCCCCTCCACCGTCGATCTGATCTGCAGATCGACGGTGCAGAATCTATCCATCCGGTGGTCCCCACCAGCTGTACATCACTCACTGCTGCAAGAAACTGCGTGGTATCCATCGCACCACCTTTTGGGCAAGGGCGGTTTTTCCCCGATTTCCAGCGATTCCACACACTGCTCGACACGTGTCCTGGTCATTGTTCCGAAAACCGCCGTCCATCACGCATTAAAGTTCAGACGTGGACATGCAGCAATATTCACGTCCACCGTCCGATCTGGAGCCGATCATCGGACGTCGATCGCTCGTCGAAGATGCATGCGCGATAACCGGGCTACCATGCAGCTTTAATACAGCTTTAATACAAACTTGCCCAAGAAGTCAATGGTTAGCCCTGCACTTGGTTGGTTTTAAACAGTTACTTAAGAGGCTTTTTCTTGTTTGGACTGACTATAAATCCCTTGTGAAATTATTATCAGTTTCCACCCCTCCAACACTTTATTGTTTCCATTCCATCATTTTAATCTCAATGATCTTGTGACATAGATGACTTGCCCCTTGGATCACTCTTGATTTTTTTTTTTGATTAAATCCCTGTTATGAATCCATAGCCCAATGGACTAAAAACCAGTGTTATATCTATCTTTTAACCTAGCTGTTCTATTCACTTGCAACTTCTCACCTTTGAGACTCTTTGCACTTAGAACTTTCCCCTCAAATAGTATTCATGCTCAACCATCCAAAAATAAACAAAACCCTTGGCCATCATAACTAGCCTAATATCATAACCGCAAACTTCAAAGACAAATCAATCTTTGTACTTATTGGAGAGATCCCTCTCCGGATTCAGGAGGGCTAGATCCTAGAATCCCAAAGTTGGTTGAAATGATGTTGTTTCTGTGATCGGACTTTTCCAATCTTGCTGATTACAGATTCCTAACAGACTAAAACCCTAAATATGGTAGGAAAATGTCAAATATAGTCATAAATATCATTTATGGCCAAGAAACCATCCAAGGCCCAAGGCACATAATATCCCAAGAAATAAATGATAAAATAACTATTTGCACCTAATTCTAGCTTAATTTGCCTCAAAAAACTCAAAAATATCTATTTTCAATAAATGAGTGTGTTTTGTTGACTTTTGGTCCAAAACACACTAGGCAGCCTCTGTGCATAGCATCACTTCAGCAGAAAATAGGGTCTCTTGCAGTTGAGTTTTGGACCGTTTCCCGAAACCATATTTGGCTCCATGATGGCCCATCGGAAATCCAGATGAGTTGAATTTCTAGAAATTCTTGAGTTGTGCTGATTGGATGCCATTTACCTGCTCAAAAATCAAATCTCCCAACAGTGCTCTGTGTGCAGCGCCTGGTCTGAAAATGAGGCAAAAAGGTCAAATGTTTGATGTTTTATGACCTTTTGAGGGGGTAAAAATGCTCCAAATGATCTGAAAATTAGTGAGCAGAGTTTTGGTGATGTGAGAAATCCAAAAATGCAAATTTTTAGAGATGAGGATGCACCAATTTTGTGCGTAGCGCCTAGGGTGTTGCACTCCGAGGGGTCAAAAATTAAAATTTGGAAAAAACAAAAAGTTGTCCAATTTGCCTCAAAATTTGTGGAAAGGTCCCTCAAGAGGTCTTGGACACCTATTGAGAAGTCTTAGAAAAAATTTCAAGGCTGCCCTCCACTTTGGCTCTTTTTAGGTCTTCAAGCTCTATGACGGCCTTTCTCAGTTTGGCACATGCAAGCATGTTCTTCCTTTCATAATGCTTTGTCATCTTCTTTTGTAGGGAAACGCCTCTCTTCACCTCCTTGGAATGCTTATGATCCTATTTTTAATAGTGGATGACATGATGTGCCATCTCAAATTCTCTTTCCCACTCTTGAAGCTGAGCATTTTTCTCCAAGAGAAGCAATTTTTTGTTCATCTCCTTGTCCTCAGTGTTAGTGTCTAAATCAATGAATTGAGGCCCTTGAGAAGTCCTCTTGATCCTTTTTCTGCTCCTCACCTTGACCTATTTCTCACCTTTGTCCATATTTTCCTTGCCTTTGTATTTATGATTGATAGCTGGAGGAGAGATGGCCCTTTTCCTTTTTGAGGCAGCAAACACATCTATTTTGCCTCTGTGGTAGGTGCAGGTGAGAGGAGTGACGAGGGTCCCTTGATCCTGGGTGAAGACACAAGCCTTTTCATATTTTCCATGGCTTTCATGGGTGACTTATTTTATGGCCTAAATCTACCTCAGGCTAAGAAAGGCAGAATCTAGGGTAACATCAAACCACGCTTAATCTGGTAGCTAGCCCTACCAGATCGGGAGAGGGCTCTCTCCTGGTCAATCTCAGCAAAAATAATCAGTGAGGCTTGAGATGACTTGAATAAAGGCTGATTTTAGGCTAGGTATATATGTAAAAGAGTTTTATTTGATTTTGAGGGTGTTTTTTGGATCAAAAGGAAGGGCGGATTTTGGGTCTGGGGAATGAGGCCTAGTTTTTTCTTAGATCTTAATGGGGCAAGGTAGGAAATTGTTTTGAAACTTCAATTTTGAATGAAATGGATAGCTTAGACCGGTGAGGAGTTGAAGAGGGCAATAAAATTTCAGGAATCCTCTCCAAACAGTTCAAAACATAGAAAATTAAACAAACCCTAGGTAGAGCACTGCAAATTTTAATGAATTCTACCTTTATCCTTGTTTGTTTAACTTAAGAAGAAATAAGATGGAAAATGATACACACGAAACACCAGTAAACTTAAATTAACAAAGAGAAACACATCATAAAAAAAAATAGCCACATGAATCCCAAGGAGTGCTGCAAACCCTGGTCTATTCCTTTTCCAAACTGCAGAGATGAATGTAAAATGATGCTCAAAGAAATCCCAAGTGTACAACCATTCTAATGACTGAAAAAATACAAGATATAAACAACACTAACTCATACCCAGCCTCTAGGGGTTGAGCTCACAATTTTAGGAGCTATTTCAACAAGATCTAAACTGAGAACTGGAAAATAGGCAGTGGAACAGCTTGCCTCTATAACATAGGAAACTGATTCATTCAGTTGCAATTCACCTTTTGCTGGATGAATCTACCTCCATGAGTAAAAATTTAAAAAAATTACATCAAGATCCATCAAAATACATCCAATTACATTATTATTTTAACATTTGGAAGTAAGAAAGTCAAAATGTCAAAAACTAGGCAAAAAACAGAGTCACTGAGTCCAAAATGAGCAAAAATCCCCAATGCGTCGCGCCTAATTTCTCTATGCGTTGCGCCAGTTTGGAGCTGATTTTGAAGGCCTTCCCATTGTCCAAATTAGCTCCAAGTGGGCTTGTTGGAAATTTTTTCCTGTCTACTTTCCAATACAAGTGGAATTTCTGAATTTTCCTTCCATTTGCCCCTCCAAAAATGAGTTTTCCCAACACTACTTCCTGTGTGTCCAAAAAGGGGTAGAAAGGTCATTTTTAGGGTGTTTTTGACCCTTCTGGAAGCCCAAAACCTATCAAAATATCTTGGCCATAAGTAGGCATGCATAATTTTCCACCAAAAATGTAATGTTTTCCCCAAGAGGAGTCCCCCATCAAAAGCGCGTGCCAAGTGGTGCGGCACATAGAGCTGAAAAATCTGTTTTTAGGCCAAAAAATCAAAATTTGCAAAAAGTGTCCCAAATTTCTTGAAATTTGGGCTAAGTGTCCTCCATCATGTACTATGCTGGGCCAAGGAAGCCTCGGCCAAAATCTGAAGTCTATCTTTCCTTTTCCGATGCTTTGAGGCCTTCTTCAACTTAGCCTTCAAGATCTTGATTGGTGCCTTGCAAACATCATTTCTTGCCCAATAATGATTCGCCATGTGCCTCAACATTTTCTTTTCCTTGTTTGCCTTCTCCAACAGCTTTTAAAAATGAATATTTACCCTTTCAAGCCAAGATTCACAATCAGCCTCAATCTCTTGCTTAATGGATGTCATCTTGGTTTTGCTCCTTTTGGCAGCCTGCCGGTTCTCACGTATGTTTTGTAGCTCCATGATAGTTTGCTGATCTTATAGCTGTTTGTTTCTCTACTCAAGGTAGCTGATTATCCACTAGGATCTTTGAAACTTGATGAACAAAGTGTTTATCTCCATCTTTTGCTCCTAAACAATCTCTCTTAGCTTTGAGCTTGGTGAGCCCAAATCATCATTAATGAGTATGAAGTCTGTATCCTGGCCTCCTAAAGGACTCTCATCATGTATTGGCCTCTTTCCCTTGTCCTATACCTATACTGATGATGAAGGAAGCGAGACCCCTTCCACCCCGGGTGGAGATAATACTCTCTTGGCTGCTGCAAACAACCCTCTAGTGCCCCTCTGATAGGTGACAAACACCGGCACACTAGCAGTCTGTGTGTCATGACCTTCCTGCTGATATGAAAGTTCACCTACCTCATGAAAAGCCTCCGAAGGTACCTGAGGAGCTGTGAAGAAATCATTAGAAATGAAATCCTCCCATGAAATATCCTGCAAGCCAAGCTGATGCATAACCACAATTTTGATGAGTGCAAAGTGATAGATACTGTTATACTGTTGCTCAGGAGTTTTCCTTTGCACTAGGGTGGTCATCTTCTCAATATTCTGGCACATGAAGTAAGGGAGGTTCATCATTCTCACCCTGGTAAAATGCATCAGAACCCTGATATGATAGGCATAAAGGCGAGAAAATCGGCCCTCACAACTAAAATATTTGATAATGAGTTTCATCAAAGGAGCGTATGAATCTTTTAGGAACCGAAAGGGAAAAACTCTGCTAAGTTGTCTCAAAAAACGAGGCTTGATATATGGCTCATAGTGTTCCCTGTCAACTTGCTGCCTTTTGTTCCATTTCTCTCCTACATTTGGAATACCAGTTGCTAGAGAGATATACTCAGGTGTCAAAGTGAATGTCACACCTGCAAGAGTGACTTGGCCATTATGTAAATGCGGCACAAAAAATCTGGCCAGCTCATGATGGTGGTGGATTCTAGCAACCATCTCACAAAACTGATAACAAGACCGTTGTTGAAAACATGAAATAGCAAGAGGACATGCCTGCAGCTCAGCCAGTGAAGTAGGCTCCTCCCTCACATGTCTGCCACTTTTGTGAGGTCTCCTAGGTGCATGCAATTCAGTTGTAGAGTCACTGTCTCGGTCATAAGAGGAATCTATCTCCATGTTTGCCAAAGTCTGTGTTGTCTTAGATGAGTATGAGGAGTTTTGGTGTCTTTGGTTTTTGTTGCCAAATATATGACAATATGTGAGGGGCTATGAAGGGAGAGGGTAAGGGGAATGTTGAGAGTATTTCTAATTGAAATTTGGGGACTTAAAGAGTTTTAGGGGCAGTCACTAGGTTTTTGGGACAGCATTTGGGGTTTGGGAAATTTGTAATTAGGATGGGATAATGGGAATATGGAATAGGGTAGATGAATTTTAGGGATATGGGGAATAGGGAAATGGGCTAATGGAACTAGAATAACAATGATGCGGGAATAACAAGGTGGGGAAGTGGAAGTGATAGGCACAAAACCAAACTATAAACCCTAAGGAAATGTTTCTTGAACAAGAAAATAGGGTTTGAATTTTTTTTTATTAAATCCTCATAGACATCATAAGATTCACGTTCATCGGTAGTCGAGGGGTTACTTGACTTACTTGGACCGGAGGTGACTGAGGAGATTTGAAATTTGAAGAGAAATCATAGTGAAATTGTTGTGCGGCCCTACGCATCGTGCAACCAACCCAATGCGCCGCGCCACTCCTATGTGCCGTGCAGGTGTATTCTTAACACAGTGGGGGCCGACCCAATGCGTTGCGCTTCTCCAATGTGCCACGTCACCCAGCCAATGCGCTGTGCACTGAAACTTGGACAAATTTGCCTTCAAACTGCTCCCTTCATTCTACACTGTTTCTCCTTGGCTCAATCTCTCCTCTTAGCATAGAAATGAACTCTTGAAACATAAAAATGATTTATATACCAAAGATATTTAATTCTCCATTTCAAAAAAAAACCCACTTTGTAATGTTTCAGATTTTGACACTTTTTAAAACTCTGTTTTAAACAGCTTGCTTCATTTTGGCTTTTTGACTGAATGATGTGCTTTCTGTTTGTCCTGCAGGGAATGGATTTGCTATAGCTTGACAAAGGTGACCAGGGTTGCTAGTGAAATTATTTTTACAACTGAGAAAACTTGAAATTACATTACATTTATACATAAAAAGATGAAATACTCTATTTTTCTTCAAAACAGAGTTTTGAAGAAAAATACGTTATTAAGCATATGATGATGAAGTTTTTAGTACTGAAACCTTATTTCAAACTCCTCATGTGCCTGCTAACCATTATTGGGCATTTTGAAGACCTTATTAATGAAACCCTAGACCTAATGACACTAAAACCCTAAAAATGACTCTTTGCAAACTATGAGACAAAAAGTGACTGCAAATGATCTTAATGAACATAAATGGGCCAGCAGGTAAAGGACATGAGGGACATGAGAAACAAGCCACTACCGTCAGATGATCCATGCTCCTAATGGAATGTAGCTGACTGAGTGAGACACCTAATATGCGATGCAACAAGAGGATTTTGATCACTGACGGAGGGATGAAGATACCGACACTAACAACTTCATGCTCCATTGGGTTACTGATTTCTTGACCTTCAACCTCATCATCATTCTTGCTTTCCTCATTGTTTTTCTCACTGACATCTTGGCTCTCAAACTGACCACTATCCTTCTCACTTGCCTCATCTTGGCTTTGTCCTTCACTAAGGTTTTCTTCTTTTCCACTTTCTGCATTGTCACTTTGGATTTCTTGGTGATTTGGAGGTTGATTAGTGTCATGACTGTCATGAATATTTCCTTTCTTGTCACTGACTGTCTCATTTTTGTCACTGTCTTGGTCAATGCCTTGATTTTCAAACTCTGTTTCAGCACTTTTTTCACTATGATTGGGCTCACTCTCATGCTCAAAAGCATCATCTTATTGGTTGTCTTGTATACTCTCCTGTTGACTATGATCTTCATTGTTCTTTTCAAAATCCCCTTGGATGTCATCCTGCTCATCATTAACACTCTCTTATGCATTTGAAATTTTTGTATGAGTGTCATCACTGTTAGTGTTTTTCTCCTCTCCATCACTATCTTTCCCTTCAGGGCTGCTATGTTCATCCTCTTCTTCTATGTCATCATCAATTTCTTCATCATTAGGCTCTGTTTTTGCCCCATTTCTTTCTTCACTTTCCTCATCATCTTCTTGATTAAGCTCTGTATTTATATCACTGTTTTTTGCCCTTACCTCATCTTCTTCACTCTTTTCCATGCTATCATCGTTCTTTTCCTCATTACTGTTGCTGTCATCATTTGTTTCTTTAGCAGTGATGTCCTCTTCTTTATTTTTTTCATCTACCTTAGTTTCTACCTCACTGTCTTCTTCCTCATCATTGTCATATGTTTTCCCCTCATTAGGGCTACTGTCAGCTCCTGCACTTGATATATTAGGAGAAGGGATAGGAGGTGAATTTATTTTTGGAGAAGGCATATGTGGAGATGAATGAGGAGTGGAGGTAGGTGGATGTGAATTGGAAGGAAAATTTTGTAGAATGAAGGCTTGGGGATTAGAAAACACATCATGAGAGATAAAAACCTCCCAAGGGATCCCTTGCTACTCCAGCATGTTGAACTCTTAGTTAAACTAAGAGGGGGGGGGGGGGGGGGTGAATCAGTTTAACACACTCATGGAATTTTAAAATTTTTTCATTAAAACTTATTCACACCTTCATTTCATGTTCAACTTAATGTGTGAGTAATCTTAGAATGTGAGCAGCAAGTATTAATATAATGTAACAAAAGACTTAATATGAGAGCAGCAAGTATTAAGCAGATGAGATAAACCATATAAACACATACACATCATGCACAAAGACACCAGATATAAGTGGAAACCTGTAAAGGGAGAAAACCACATCTTATTATTGTTGTGATGCAAATGCAAGCTCCAATTCTCTCTCACCACTGATTTTCTATAGGCACCAACCTACAGGAGGCTCCTACCTCAATTCTGAAAGCTACAACTTGCAAGGAAGCTCCAAATCCCATCAATTTTCTACAGGCACCAACCTATAGGAGGCTCCAACCTCAGTCAGCTACAACTTGATGTGGAAGCACCAAATCCCAGCTATTTTCTGCAGGCACCAACCTACAAGAGGCTCCTACCTCAGTCACCTACAACTGACATCTATCAAGCTATAAATTGATAGGGAAGCTCCAACTTCCTTACTCTTTCAAAAGAAAACACTTGTTTATTTACCTTGGATATCAGCTCTGTTCTGTACCATCTTCACTGCTGTGCATCAGTCTTCATATCTACCTTATATCATCTCTGCATCTTCTTGGAATCTCTATCAGTTCCACCTTCTTTTTCTCTGCCTCACTGCTTCATTTCTACATTCTCTAACTTCTCTGCATCTCTTTATGCTCCTCCTTCTTCTTATCTTTTCTACCTAAATTCCACATTCTCTAACCTCACTCTCTCCAACCTTTTTATGCATATCAAGTTGATATTATATATAGAGTTCATCACATGAATGTTTACATTCCTCGGGGAATTTGAAGTGAATAGTCCTGACTTTTTTCCTTCTGCCTCCTTATTTCTTTTATCATCTCATTCAGAAAAATATAACAATATATATTAATTTCAAATTTACAGTGGGATTTTTGTTTTCCTTCGGAGACTTTCCAATGCATCACAAACAATATAAAATCAATTACAACATTTACATTCCCAATTTCAGTTACACACATTAATTTCACTCAGCCATTTTTCTGGCCCTTGGCTTGCTGGTTTTTGTCTTTTATGCTATTTTTAGGTAACTGTTCTGCATACCTTTGTTTTTTACTGCAATTGTGTGCGCTTGTGCATGTACACCTGTCAAAACCAAATTTTCATTCCTGTGCATATTCACCTGTTCACTGCAATTGTGTATCTGCAGCATAAATACCTGTTTTACAAGATTAGCTCCCAAATAATTCGCAAATTCTCATTGTATATATATAACTTCCTCTTCATTCATTTTTCTTGGACTGATGATTAAAAGAAAATGTGTGCAGAAGCTTTTCTTTTTAAATCTGCTAATTATCAAAAACATTTAACCCTGTTACATTCTCTGATCTGGGCAGTTTTGATACTCTATTTACTGAACTGGAAATTTAGTTACGTGGAAGCTTCATTTTTCATGGTTATGAAACCCCCAGTAACCATATAATCCGATACTCATAAAATTCTATTCGGGCCCCACATGTCAACCCTGTTTTAAATACACTTTCATATGTGACTCCAATACTCCACTTCATAACCCAAAAATTTTATATGCTCAAGGTTTATCTTTCGCATCTACAATATAACTCATATGTGAGGTTCAACTTTATCATAACATTATATATATATACTTTGACATGTATTACTCATTCAATCAATCTTCCCCAAAATTTCGACGCACCCATATATTCGGGTCCACATCCTCGTTCAATGCATTTCATAACTCTTCATATTATTTGTTGGTCTATATGACATATAATAAACCAACAATAAAACTTTTTCTTTTCCACATAAGTTAATATGAATCAAGACTCCATATTACGCCCAAATATCACACTGGCCCACTATTTTTTTTTTGTTTCAATCTACATATATAAGACTTGGCGTATGACTCTAGTTTTATAATTTGACTCCAGTGGTAAATTAGCCATAGTAAACCCTGCTTTATGAATGCATCAGTGTATATCTCAACTTTGTAATAAACCTCAATGTATTCAGGCCCACAATTTCAAGTTCTTTGTATCTCGTTACCCTTCGCGCATCCAATGGATGTAATGTTATCGCGCCATCATACAATAATCCAACAGTATTCATACTCAGAAAGTGCTTGGGGTTTAATTCTTAACTCACACGATGGAGATGGGGCCCAGCCTTAACTTACCCTGCTCATCCAACAGTTGCTTTCTTATTGCGCTCCAACCCTCCATCCTATGGCAATCGCATGAGTTAGATGCACATGCTTTAACTCGTGATGAGAGCGGGTTTTCAAAACTGCTTAAGACCACGTGTTAGCCTATGGCATTGATCGCGTTTGAATTGGGAATATAGCTTATCGTACAAAAGCGGTGCAATGAAAACCGTCTGGTGTTCCAAACCCACTGTCACTGTTCATACCTCATGGTTCCATGGTTCTTCAAGGTTCTGTGCCATCTCTTTTAGCATGGTTTCTCTACATAATAACGTCAGTTCATCTAACTGCAATGATGTTATATAGTTCCGATGTAATCCTTATAGACTATTCAAATCGGGTTTCTTGCATTCAACAGGAACACCCTTCACACGTGAAACACACTGTTAATTTGACAGACAGAGCTAATATGCCCTGTATACCCAGAACACGTCCATGACTGGCTATCCCAACGGAGCTTCACAAGTGTCCACGGTGGTTCACACCAACTCCAGAGAGGGTTCTTGATGTGATAGGCCTCTTCGCACAAGATATTCATACCTTCAATATAGCCACAAAATGGATACATATGCGACCATTCAGGAGTATAAGCACTCACCCAAAGATTCACATCAGCATCACCCAAAAATCGTATCTTAACAGTAGCCCTTAGCATGGAGTCATCACACTAATTCTCATACCCTGACTTATTGGATTCGAACTCAACGACACCGAAATCAGTTACTCTTATTTAAGAACACATATACATATTCAATACTCAGAAATAACATCAACTCCCTCATTAGATACAGAGTATTGTTCAAGCCCTCCAATTACACAGGACATCATTCAACTCCAAAGCTTTTAGCTAGCTAGATCTTCGATCGATTGGCCCTTCTCTTCTACTGTCCTCACTACTCTGCGGCACCACCTCATCTGTCTCCTGTTGCCTTTGTTCCTTCTATGCTGCCTTTGTTCCCTGTCTTCTACTTTGCCTTATTGCTGGTTCAGGTGCTGCTCCTTTGTGCTCCTTTGCCATCAATGACAAAATTTCCAACACAGCCGGTGTAAGACAATCATTTTGATCAAGGAGCAGTGAAAAAGGCTTTGCATTTGGTGGGCATAACTCCTCTTTTTGACTACTGAAGCCATTTTTTCAATGCTCTAGTATAGGTAGTATGGTAGGTTTAGTAATTTAACCGTGGTGAAGTGCATCAGAAGCCTTATGTGATAAGATTAAACCCTGGAGTACCTCCCCTCACAGGTGAAGTATCTGATAATTTTCCTCATCAATAGGGCATACCTCTCTAGTAGGTGGGAGAAGGGGAAGACAACCTTGCAACCTTGCTAAAAGCTAGGTTTGAGGTAGGGCTCATAATAACTCAAGTCCAACTTCTTTTGTTTAAACAACCTCTCACCAATATCTGGAATTCCTGTGGCTTTAGCAATGGATTTAGATGAGATTTCAAAGTTTACTCTTGCTAGGTTGACTTGGTGATTTTGCAAACTGAGGATGAACAACCTAGTCAAATATGAATGGCTTTGGACTTGCTTAACCTTCTCACAAAATTGATAACACCCAACATCTTGAAAAAAAATAAGTATCATTAGAGAGGAGGTGATTTGAATGGTGTCCAAGGGTTCAAACCTATTAACCCTTCCTCCCTTGTGCTTAGGCTTGGTAGGCATTTGAATTTCATCACTGCTGGTATGAATCTCTTCTTGAGACATGGTGACTAGTTCTTTAGCACATAACGCTTTTTAAACTTGTTTGAGGGCCTTTAGGTAAAAGGATGGCAATGAGTGGTGTGAGGGAAAAGTTTGCAAAATGAGGGCAAGATGAAGCTTTCAAGGATTGTTTTCAATCTTTAGATGTTGGTCTGCTGGTCACTGAGTGTCTTTATATGTATAACAACCCTTATTTTTGCAAACCCTAACCTAAGAGACCAAAAAATTGATTTTATGGAGGCTATGGTTTGATCATTTTAGGCCAAAAATTCCTTTCTTGATTATGAGAAAAACACTTGGAAAGTGAGGAGAAAGAGCCACCAACCTTGTTCCTTTCACTGTGGGATATTTGGAGGCAAAAAACATTGATTTTGGCAATTTTGGAGAAAATCTGGGCAAAGTATGTCTATGTGTAGTGCCTTCCCAACTACACGTTCAGGTCGGGTCAGCCTGTCGGAGCATAGTGCTAGGTCGAAGAAGTGCTAGTCGGGCCTGTTAGTGCGTAGCACCAGGTCACTTCTGGCGAGGAAGGGCCAGGAAGGGCCTGTCGGAGCGCAACGCCGGGTTGATTTGGTCGGCAATCAGGATTCCCCTATGCCTGTGCATAGCGTCCAGATCCTGGTGCATAGCACAGAGTTAAATAACATTGCGGCCACCTCGTCTGTGCACAGTGCCAAGGGCCAGGTGCATAGCGTCGGCCTCGGTGCACAGTGCCTAAAATGTTTCTCAAACTTGCACAAAAACCCTCCAAAATCTCTTTCAATAGCTTCTTCTCCTTTTTGATATGATAATGAGATGTAAAAGAGGCCAAGGAGGCTTTATAGACTTTCCTGAAAATTATTTGATGCCAAAACCCTCTTTATAACGTTTATTTCCCTCTTTATTTCTCTCACTATGCTTTTTTAGCCTTTTGGTCTTGTAGGTGGAAAAAAATGGCTTTTTCTTTGCAGGAAGCATTTAAATGTTCTTTTTAGATTGATAAACTTCTTGAAGAGGCCAAAAATATGCTTCTCATCTATATTTTGAAAATGAAACCCTTTCATGATTCTTACCACTTATACACAACAAATTTTGTCATATCTTGCCATTTCTTTCTTCTGATTTACATTCTGTCCTATTTTTCTGTGAAGTAGTGAGGAGAAACCCCTTGGTGGGAGAAAAACCCTAGCAGTAAGCACCAATTACCTTTTTAATCTTCATGTGTTGTTATCACTACAAAAATTCATTTGGCACTTATGCTCTTATCAACTCTTCCTGTCGGTAGTCATCCTTGACAGTTTGTAGAAGTGTTATTTATGGAATAATCCATCTTTTGCAAAATATTCATTTGATAGGGTGACCCTTGTTGGAGGTTTTACTGCTTTGCTATAAATCAGTGGCATATTTGTACTTTAGACCACTTTGACAATGATGCAGATCTAGTGAGAGGGGCAAGCTAGTTTAAACCCTTTTTGATGTCTTTCATGGCCACTTTTGTGCTTGCAGGTGCCTACGGAATTTCTTCCTTTGATCACTGTCTCTTTTAAACTTGGACAACTCATTTTATCAGTAATGACCCATGTTTTACATAGTTGCCTCCTTGGCCTATTTTAATATGTTTGTGTCCTTTCTTTGAGAAAATAAGCCTTGAACTGATATTTCTGTCTTTTTTGTTGATACCCTTCATCATCATTCTTCCTTTGGTGTAGTGGAGCACTGGTTTTCAT
This sequence comes from Pinus albicaulis, assembly GCA_034641835.2. NCBI lineage: Eukaryota > Viridiplantae > Streptophyta > Pinopsida > Pinales > Pinaceae > Pinus > Pinus albicaulis. The sequence continues at coordinate 1,372,212,361 of CM076577.1, forward strand.
GTTTGCTTCTTTTGATCCCTTTAATTTTCTGATTTCAACCCTTGATGATGTGGATTCAATGCCTCTTTACCAAATCTTAGAGGGCAGTTTGAAACCTTCTAAAACCCTTTGCTGTTATGAAGGAGGTTTTGTTATCACTTTTTGACCAGTTTTGTCAACTTTCCCAAACTATTAGGTTTTAGGGCTGCTTAGGAAAAATTAAACAATGTTGTCTTCTAAGTTCTCTGAAACTTCTCAAACTCATTCATCATTTCTGAAAGTCTTCAAAGTGCCCTTGATGGAGTTTGAGGTAAAATTTTCCCTTGTAACCCTAGTACTGATTCCTGCTAGGTCAAAATAGTCATAAACCCTGACTTTCATCAAACATATGCTTGCTTGTTGCTTTCTTCTTGCTATGAATGGTCTTCTTGTGATGATCTTATCATTACCTTACTTATTCCTAGCCTGGTGGCCATTTTATCTTCTTGCATAAATGTGAGCAAAGGGTAGCTATCCCTTTGCAAGATTCATGCTTTTAGGCAAAAAAACTTCCTTGAATGACCTTTTTTATTAGTTTGAACAAAATCACCTGTCCTTTTCTTCTTTGAATGTATTTTCTTCATATAGGAAAAACAGAGTGTGTAGGGCACCAAATCCACCCTATGACTTTGTGAAAACCCTAGGTGACCTAGTGGAGGCCTTCTTGGACTTGGTTTTTGGACTGAGACATAGAATTGGATTTACGTATTGAAGATCCAAAATCCAATGTACTTGATTTATCTAAAGAGTCTACAAAGATAGTTTGATACCATCAGTGTTTGAGAGTGTTTTGGGAGACACAACAAAGTTGTTTGATTGGTGGGCTTAGGTATCAGTGGGGGGTTTTTTAGGCAAAACAAGATAGAGGATTTGGGTCAAAGGTGAAAGCATATAGACAGGAAGAGTGACATAAGACACTAAATGGTTTTTCTAGGACTGGTTAGCAATGCTAGACATGGTGGAAAAATGAAGTAGTGAGAAATTATCTTTAGGATGATGAAGGTAGTGAGATTTCTAGAACTCACCATGTTCAAGAACTTTGTTTCTAGAAATCTAGGGAAAACATTTAGTCATCTATGCAGGAAAAAATTACTGATGACTAACAGACTTGAAGTCTAGATATCACTAGGTTCAATTCAAAGAATATGATACATGGAATACGGCCTTCAAAACCAGAAAAGGTTTTTATGAGTGGTTAGTTATGCCATTTGGCCTATCCAATGCACCAGCTACATTTATAAGATTAATGAATGATGTACTGCACCATTTTATATATTCATTTGTTATTGTATATTTGGATGATATACTAGTATATATTTCTACTGGGAAGAGCATATTTCACATTTGACACAAGTGCTGAAAACATTGAAGAAGAAAAACATGTTAGCAAATCTCAAGAAGTGCGAGTTTGCGCAATAGTCTTTGGTGTATTTGGGGTATGTGATTAGTGGATGAGAACTGAAGATAGATCCTTCCAAGATGGAGGCCATCATGAAATGGCAAATTCATACTAATGTTTCTAAGGTTAGGAGTTTTATTGGGGCAACAAAGTACCTAAGGAAATTCATACCCTCATTTTCAGTGGTAGAAGCATCACTCCACATTATAACAACAATTGGAAAGAGTTTCTAGTGGGGGGAAGTTCGACAAAGGAATTTTTAGGTGTTAAATAATAATATGAGTCAAGCACCAGTTCTGGCATTACCAAACTTGCAGAGTCCATTTAAAGTGGAGAAAGATGCCAGTGGGTATGCTATGGGAGTTGTTTTTATGCAATGAGGAAGGCTCGTTTGCTACCATTCTGAAGTATTTCATGGGGTGGTTCTTAACTACCCTACCTACAATAAGGAGCTTTATGCCATGGTGCAAGATGTGAAGAATTGGAAGCACTATTTTATGGGAAAGGAGATAGTAATCCACACAGATCACCAATCGTCATAGTATTTGCAGTCCCAAAGTAAGCTACAGAAAATTAGGCACTACAATTGGATGGGGTTTTACATAAATTTCATTTAGTGATCAAGTATAAGAATGGAAGCAAAAAAAATTTGGAATAAATGCTATGAAGGCCACACACATGAAATATTACATCTTTGGGAACTATTATGCACATGGATCCATTCACCCATGATGCATACAGAAATGCATATTCAAAAGATGAGGACTTCAAGGTGGTGTATCAACAATTGCAAGTCAGATTAATGTGAATGATGGTGATAGCACCATTGACTACCATATCCAGGAAGGGTTACTCTATAGGCTAGATAAGTTATACGTTCCTAAAGCTGAAAGACTGTAGTTGATTAGAGAGGCTCACACCTCCAAGGTTTCAGGTCACTTTGGTGTAGGGAAGTTCGTGGCTAACTTGCAAAGGTATGTGTATTGGCCCAAGATGTAAGAGAAGGTAGCTAGGTTCATAAGAGGATGCATGCTCCATTTTACCAACAAGATTAGGAACAAGAAACAGGTTCTATATGATCCCTTACCTTTACCTACTCGTCCTTGGAAAATAATTTCCATGGAATTTCTAGGATATTTACCAACAACCAGGAAGGGACATTACTACTTGTTCATTGTAGTTGACGGGTTTAGAAACATGTGTGTTCTAGTGCCCTATAAAAATATCATCAACAAACAAAAAGCATCAAACTTGTTCTTTGGATAGGTTTGGGTGCACTTTTGGATACCAAGGAGCATCATTTCAGACATGGATATAAGATTTTACAGTGCATTATGGACTACATTTTGGGAGAAGATGGACACCAAGATGAAGAGATCTACAACATTACATACATATATAGATGGGAAGACAAAAGTAGTCAATAGGACTTTGGTTCATCTTCTAATGGGATACAACCAAAAACACCTGAAGGCCTGGGATGAAAATCTGGTATATATACAACATTCCTATTACAAATCAATCCACACTTCTATAAGAAAGTCCCCATTTGAAATTTGTTTTGGATATTTTCCACCTTCACCTTTGGATATTTCATATGGGTAGCAAGGAGGAGTAAGGTAAGATATTACAATAGATGATTTTAAGGCTGAAAATTTCATATAGAAGATCAAGCAGATCCATCTACAGGTACAAGAAACACTACAAAAGTCACTTTACAAGTATAAGGTCAGCCATTATCAGTATAGAACATAGAATTCATTCAAGGTGGGACACATAGTATCGTTACAGTTGAACAAGGAGAGGTTGCAAGGGCCTAGTAAGAAAATCAAGGCTCTGAGGTGTGGTGCCTATGAGATACTGGAAAATATGGGTGATAATTCCTATCGGTTAACTTTACCACTATTAGCCACCTATAAAATTTGTTATATCAAAAGGTGGCTAAATCATTTTTTAAGCCTTCAAGAAACAGTTTTATTGCTAAAAATGTTATCTCTTGAATAATCATGAAGACATCATGCCCTTTTTTTAAATCTTCACTGCTGTTTCCATTGTAAACTCTGAAAATCTATTGTTTTCCATGAAGAAAAGACTGTTGCAAACTCCATTTTTCCCCTCCCTCCCCTCAAAAATAACCTTCATTTTATTCCCTTTTTCCCTCGTGAAATTATTCTATTTTTTATATTCCTCCTTCCCCTTCATAAAATCCCTTTTACAAGGTTTGAAACTCACTTTCGAACCTTACCGAAATCCCCAAATCCACCAGAAAACTCTAATAAAATCATAAAAATACACATTTTTGTATTAAGGCTTAAGCCTCTTTGGGCTAAGACCTAAACCACTTCCCCACATATGCCCTAGCACTAGAACCAAGTGCTAAACCCTTTTGGTGCCTATCGTATCGGAAACAAATCAATGCGCGCGTTTGTTTGTGTTAACAAAAAATTCCGATGCGATTGGCTCCATTGTTTATAAGCCTCGGCCTTTTTGCCACTTCATATAACCCTTGGGCCTAGAATCGGGCGCTTAGCATACTATACAACCCATCTCCAATGTAAATTTCCTTTGTAAAACATAAAAACCCTTTTTTCCAATGTTTTACATTAAACCTGCCAATACAATGTTATTAAATGATAAATATCGTTGATCTTAAAACCCGATAAACGACTCGCGCGATATCGCATCGGAGAAATTTTAATGTGTAGATTGAAAAGCCCGATCCTTCCTCCTGATTCTGATTGGCACCTTGCATATAAATCCCCGGTCCCGCTCACTTGTTCATATATCCAAAGGCCCCAAACCTCATATATATAACCCGCCCGACACCATTAAACCTTTGTTTTTAATTAAATTCCCCCTTTTTATATTATAATGTGGTCCCACTCGTTCATTGGTCGGAGCCCTTCTCCGTCATTGATCTTGGGCCGATCCAATGGCCAGTGTTGTTTCACATCGGAGATTTTCATTTCTGTGTTAAATATTTTATTATGCCGCCCCCGATTGGTCACCTTCCGATCCGTTCTCCGCTGTCGATCTGATCTACAGATCAATGACCCACAGTCAATCGCTTCGGCACTCCCATGTCCATTTCCCCCACCGATTGCGAAGCTCCAATTACCTCTGGACCGTCCACGTGTCAACATCCAACAGTCCAGATCAATCCTTCTGACCTTGGTTAAATTCATGCACCCCTGCTTTCTAATGTTTTCCAAGCAGATCTTCACCGTTTATCTCTGCAGATCAACGTCTCATATTTAACCTTTCTTCGCCTTGTATATTTTATATTCGTCATTGATATTGATATATCAACAACTAGCATTCAATATCGCCTTTATACTATTGCCCTTCGCCTTTTCCAAGGGCCTTCGTAGATCATTCTTCACCGTTGATCTCGTGGGCCGATCTCATCCGACGGCCCAGATCCTTTCCGTAAATCCCAATTTCCTTTTAACCTTTATCACTGCTGATTAAGGTTTTTAACCTATTTTCTTCGCATTTTCCGCCCGTCTTATGGTAAAGTGACTCTTTCGCTTTATATTATCATTATGGCTCCCCACCGTTGATCTTTGCTAGATCGATGGATCTAACTTAATCTCTCCACCATTTGCTCCTATCCATACCCTCCGAAGAAGTTTTACCCAATAACGCAGGATTTCTTAATTATTTCTTGGTTTGTACAGGATTTTAAAGGTTTTTAAAATGTTTTAAAAGAAAATAAAAGGCCGAGAGTGACGACTCTCCAGGCCTTTGTTTATCAACGCAAATCTTTTTGAAAAGGTTCTCATCAAGGTTTATCGATGCATCATGAGCACCGATACTATTATAAAGCCTCTGCACACCTGCACATCAACAAGACACAGTGAAGCATAATTGAAACAAAGAGTATTAGGGTTGAAGACCTAACCATAGCAGAATTGAAGATTAAAGGTTAATTCCACAGTTTAATGGATTACGACTAAGATTGACTATCAAAAGCCTAATCCATTAAATTAAACACAGTTAAAGACAAATCAATTATATCTATCTGACAGAGAGCCTCCACTTCCACATAAGAGGCTAATTGATTCCTCTCAGCTACCAGATTGCCACCTGTAGCCTCAAAGCATTCAACAGACAGCCAAGTAATGAATAGAACAGAGCATATCTGCCCCAATACAACTAAATAGTTATTTCGAATCAAAGAAGCTAATATAAACTATCAGCAGATTTATTGCAAAAGATGACACGGAGCCTTAAAAGTCAACAAAAGCTCCCACCAAGCTTAAATTCTTAAATGTAAAACAATTAATACAGACAAAATATCTGTAAATTTCTCCTTTGAGCCCCTCAAAGGCCGAGAATTATTTATCTGTATTAATTGAACCTGGGAGATCTTTTATCCCATCCCACCTCCTCATTTCTTCTATAAATACTTCTGTAGAAGATGAGAAAATGTTGGTTGCAGAACTTTGAAATATACTTGTGCTCGAAACTTCTACTTGTAAATAGTGTTCAAAGGCTCTTGAAGCTCTGTTTCTGATAGAATAGTTAGGCTGAGAAGTGAAGATGATTTCTGAACTGAAACATTGGACCTGAAGATTGTAACTGGTTTGACATCAATAACAAGTTGTTTCTTGGGATCTTGGTCTATATTACTGGTGAAGTGCTCCTTTCTGTGTAATTGTTTTCCTTTTGTGTATTCCATATTGTCCATTTATTCTCTGATAAAGAACAACAAGCATAGAGTTAGGACCTACTGTTTACAGTACCCTTCTCTGATTGATAAGCTTTATCTCAATGTTTTCCTCCAATTTGTTTATTTAAGAATGATTTAATACAGTATAAGCAGTTAGGAATGCTAGCGTTCCCTCGTCCTACTGTTTGATTTAAACATTGTTGTTGCATGTTATTTTCATCATTTTCTTATTAAAGATAGACTATAAAAGTGACGGTGTGCCCTATTTTCTAGCTTCTTTCTCCATAGGTAAGTTCTGAAAGTTTCCCTTAGTGTTTGCTGAAAGCAGACAAGGTTTAAAAGTACCTTATCTGATCTTAAGTAGCATTTTGTTTCTTTTATGTGTTTTTCATCCTTTCTGAAGGTAATTATGCAGATTACTAGATTTTTTTCTATTGATTTTCTTTAATACAAACTTGCCCAAGAAATTTATGGTGAGCCCTATTCTTGGTTGGTTTTAAAAAATTACTTAAGAGGCTTTTCTTGTTTGGACTGACTATAAATCCTTGTTGAAATTATTATCAGTTTCCACCCCTCCAACACTTTATTGTTTCCATTCCATATTTTTAATCTCAATGATCTTGTGATATAGATGATTTTCCCCTTGGATCACTCTTGATGTTGTTGCTCAATTAAAGCCCTGTTATGAATCCATAGCCCAATGGACTAAAAACCAGCATTATATCTATCATTTTAGCCAAAAATTGTTATGATTGCTTACAACTTCACACCTTTGAAACTCTTTCCATTTAGAACTTTCCACTCAAATAATAATCATGCTCAACCATCCAAAACAAACAAAAACCCTTAGACTTCATAACTAGCCTAATATCATCACCCAAAAGCTTTAAAGATAAATCCATCTTTGCACTTATTGGAGAGATCCCTCTTCGGATTCAGGAGGGCTAGATCCTAGAATCCCAAAGTGGTTGAAATAGTGTTCTCTCTATAGTTTGACTTTGCAAATCTTGAAAATTATAGGGAGCTAACATTTCTAGTGACTCCACTGGGGAGGTGAGTAAATATTCATTCCAAAAAAACCCCTTGAGTACAAGTAGCCCTCTTCAAGCACAAAAAAACACATGGTAATCATGATCAATCTTGTTTGAATCAATGACAAACTAAGGAAACCTTAGGATTCTCATAAGATATTATCAAACCTTGAAGGATGAGCTAGCTTAGCCATAAGAGTAGACTGTCTTTGTCTCATAACCGTAGCTAAGTTTTGAAACAGATATAGGATACTCTTAGAACCAATAGGGCTGAAAAATAACTCAGAAAACCCAAAAATATTTCAGATTGGTATTCAATAAACATGGTGGTGGACCATAAAACCTTTTACCTCCAAAAGAGCTAAAAACTTCCACTTTGCGACTCCACAATCCTAAACATACCTTAAGACTCCACTGGGAAGAACCATTATCATTATAACATCTTTCAAACTCAGTTAGAGGACTGTAGGATTAAAAATTGTGTAAAACAGATCAGTGAACCTCTTAAAGATTGTCATATCTGGTTGAAATTTTCTTGTTTACTTCGGTCTGAAAAACACAGCATAGTGGCTCCTAGAAAGATTCATACTAGAGCCTATCTTGACCCAGATCCACCTGAGATAGTTGAAAACCCTGAAAGTATCCTTAGGAAGTCTCCTAAGATTAAATCTTCAACTGTTTTTAGATCACCCTTGAGAGCTAATTCAGTTCTTGAAAACCTTGCATCTCTACAACAATCACAAGTAGACTTAAGAAATCCATTTAGAACTAGGTCGCTTGATGATTTAGACCAGCTAGATTCCGAGTCTTCACTTTCATCTCCTGAAACGAGTGAACATCCTAGTAGTAGAGAAACAACACCACCTGATTTACATTTCCTTCACAATTTATGTATCTCTCATCCAATATCAGCTCAGCAATCTATCCCTGGTCCATCCACATCTACTCATCCTACATCCACTGTCCAAACGACTTCACTTCGGCCCACTTTTCCTCTTGTTAATCCACCTCTTGTAAATCCACCTCCACCTCCTACCATGGCATCGTGGTATGCTCCCTTAGTCCTTCCTGTACCCTTAGTCAATATTCCACAGGTATATCAGTCCAAAATACCATTATATGATTCTAGTACTGCTACTACTGCATAACAACATGTGGATAAGATGAATGACTACTTTGACAAAAATGAAATTGATGATGAATTTGTCAAACTAAGACTATTTGCTTAGAGTATGGGGGGAAAAGTAAGAAAATGGTTTAAAGGCTTATCCCCCCATAGTATAAATTATCTCCAAGCCTTCCATCAGCAATTCTTAAACAAATGGGAAGTGAAGAAGAATCCTCTCCAAATACTTTCTGATTACAAGAACCTCCACAGAAACGTTGGGGAAAGTGTACAAGCTTACTGCACTAGATTTAATAGTGTGTATAATGCACTTCCCCCAGATCTAAAACCTCCACAAGGCTCGGCGTTAAACAATTTTCCTGAAGGGTTTGACCCTAAGATGGCTTATCAGCTGAGAGAGAGAGATCCTTTAACCCTTTAAGATATGCAAAAAGGAGCTCTTGTTGTGGAAGTTAACTTGATGGAGAAAAGAGAAAGAATGAAGAATGAGAAGAGATTGTCCTTCAGAGAGGAATCCAGACCTTCTACTTCCAGCTCAAAGATGGAAAGAATGATGGAGGAGATGATGAAGAAAATGAGCATCCTTAAGAGAGCACAAGCAATTCAAAACCAAACTACTCCTCAAAATAGAAACCAGAACCAGAATCAGAATTTTAGAAGAAATCAACCCAAAAATAGGCCAAGGGAAGATGATCAACAGATCACTCCTCCCTTTCATCAAAACTATGTGAATGAGGTTGAAGAAACAGATGAGAAAATAGAGGAAGATGATATCAACATGCTGGGAGTAGATAATGATGACTTTGAGGTTCATTATGATAGAAAACAAGGTCTTTACACACCCTATGATGACAAAAGAGATGAGGATGAAAGCTATTATCAAGACATTGAAAATTCTATCATATAGTCTAAAAAAGAGTATGACCTTCGAAGTAAAACCAATCAAGAAACTTCCAAAACCAAAACCTCTGAAAAATCTTCACAAAACAGAACTGTAAACAAACCCAAAATTGTAAAACAAAAGGACAAATCAGTGGCTGGAAATTCTGATAAAGGTAAAGAGAAAGGCACTCAAAACAGTACAAAATAGAGTGTAGACCTTAGTAGTGTTAGCACTTCAGCTAATACTCTTGTTAAAACAATTTTGTCAAATGTAAATAGACAAAATCAGCAAACAGATTTTGCTGATAGAGTGGCAGTTAATAAAGTTGAAACAAGTACTTCAAAGAATCAGGTTCCTTTCAGTTTGGAGCAGGAAATTTCAAAAATTAAAATCTCTATTCCCCTTACTGAGTTAGCTACCCAGAATGTATATAGATCTCAAATTTTGAAGGCTTTTAACATAGAAGAGAATAATGATACAGTCAATCTTAACGATGACCAACTAGAGCTTATTTTTGGTCCTAATATTGAAGGTAGATATCAAGAGGGACCTGTCCCTCCTTTTTACATTATTTTAAATGTTCACGACAAGATTTTGCATAACGCTATGCATGATTCTAGGGCCTCTCACAATTTAATTCCCAAAGCTATAATGGAGAGCCTGGGTCTAGAAATCATCAGACCTTATAAAGACCTTTACTCCTTTGACTCAAGCAGAGTAAAATGTTTAGGATTAATCAAAGATCTCTACGTTAACTGAGCCCAGATCCTACCCAAAGGTTTAGTAATGGACATTGTTGTGGCTGATGTTCCCCCAAAGTATGGAATGATGTTATCACGATCTTTGGGGGCTAAGTTACAAGGGACTATGCAGATGGACATGACCTATGCGACCATCCCTGTTTTCAATCATACAAGAAGACTTTACAGGGAGTCACATATGCATTACATGGTTACTAGACAAGACAAATCACAAAACTCTCCTCTGTATTCCGTAAATACAGGCCTAGATTATTTTATCCTGTTTAATAATGAATCATTCAGTGAACAATTCACTTTAACTGAATTAATGGCCAATAGAGAGGAAGAGGTAAACACCACAGAAGTGTCAAAACAGTTTGCTGCATTTGAAAACTTTAGAAAACCAAATGCAGGTCTTGAGATACAAGTCATGTGTCCTTCGCTTTTTAACCTAGACAGTCAAGAAAGCATTCCTCAATGCAACGAAAAAACTAAGGAATCAAAACAAATTCAACAGAGTGCTAATATTCAACAACAATCCAAAAGCACTTTCGTTGAAGAGGACAATACCCAAGATGAACCTGAAACTAGTCCTATGTGGAGTATGAGCTTTGCGGGTCATGCACTAGAAGCAATGCTGGTGCAGGTGTCTGGATTCGTAACACTAAAAACAACCACACAGAAAGCATTTCCTGTAGATTAAACTTCCAGTGTTCGAATAACATAGCGAAATATGAATCCCTGCTTTTAGGCTTACATCTGTTGAAAAATTTAGGAGCCAAAATAATTAAAGTGCATGGGGATTCAGAATTAATCATTAGGCAAGTCAACGGGGAATACAACGCTAATCACCCTAGACTTAGAGCCTATTGAAATGATGTCGTGGATATTTTAAAAACTTTTGAGGAGTCCCAATTAATTTTTATTCCAAGAAGAAAGAATAATATGGCCCACAGCTTAGCTTTTGCTGCTAGAACATGCCTAATTCCATACAAAACCAAAGAATGTACAACTCAGATAAAATTAAGACCAGAAGTCCCTGATAACAAAAAGTATTGGCAAGTGTTCAACGAAGACAAACAAATAGAAGACTTCATGAAATTCAAAAATGAATTTGAACTACACAGTTTGGATTCAGATTATGAAACGATTGACCTAGTGAAGAAAATTTTCTTGATGAAGAAGAAAAGTCTCCTGAACTTGCTAATGTAAATATTTTGTCTAGAAAACTAGAAAACACAACCGAGATGATTGCAGAGTTAGAAACAGAGGATTTGGAAACCTTGCAGTCTAAAGATCAGAGTTTTCCAAAGAGGCCGGTCCCTTTAGAAGAGTTGTTTGATTTTAACGATGTGGCCAAGAAGCCAAAACTAGAACCTGTAGAGACTGAAGTTGAGGAGTGCAATATAGGTAGTGAACTATAACTAATGATGATCAAACTGTCTAAGACTTTACCAGCTCACATTAAACTCAAATACATAAAGTTGTTTAAATAATTTTCTGATGTTTTTGCGTGGAGTTACGAAGATCTGAAATCCTATGACACTGAAATAATTCAGCACAAAATTCCTCTCAAGGAAAACCAAAAACCATTCAAACAGAAGCTGTGCAAAATAAACCCTGTTCAGCTGCCTTTGGCTGAGAAGGAGATCAAGAAAATTTACGAAGCTGGTATTATTGTCCCTATTAGATATTCTGAGTAGGTGTCTAATCTGGTGTCAGTTAGGAAGAAAACAGGAGATATTAGGCTTTGTATAGACTTTAGAGACTTAAAAAAAGCTTCTTTGAAGGAAAACTACCCTTTACCTAAGATGGACCATACTTTACAAAGGGTAGTTGGTTCAAAAATAATTTCTTTGCTCGATGGCTACTCAGGGTATAATCAGATTTTAGTTCACCCTGATGATCAATTAAAGATAGCTTTACTACACCATGGGGCACTTTCATGTATGTGAAAATGTCCTTTGGTCTAATGAATGCTAGTGCAACATTCCAAAGAGCCATGGACATAGCATTCTTGGAAGAATTGGGCTACTTCATCATTATTTATCTGGATGATGTCACTGTTTTTTCAAAGATAGATGAAGAGCACTTAACACATTTGAGAACAGTTTTCGAGAGATGCAGAAAGTTTGGGATATCTTTAAACCCTAAGAAAACACTATTTGGTCTCCAAGAAGGTAAAATTCTTGGACACATCATTTCAGAAGAGGGTATTAAGATAGATCCAAAGAGGATTGAGGCCATATTGCAAATCTCTAATCCTCGAAACATCAAGGAACTGCAATCTTTCATTGGAAAGATTAATTTCCTGAGAAGGTTCATACCCAACTTGGCTAAGCTCCTTATAAACATTACAAACATGCTAAAGAAGGAGCAAGGGGTAAAATGGACCTTGGAAGCAAAGAAGTCCTTTGAACTGGTGAAACAAGCGTTAGCCAAAACACCAGTTCTAATAAGTCCTGATTTTTCAAAAGATTTTTATATTTTTTCATTTGCATCAGAACATACAATAGATGTTGTCCTTCTACAGAAAAATCCACAAGGAAAAGAGTAGCCTATTGCATTCTTTATCAAGGCCTTGAGGGATTCCCCTTTGAAGTATAACATTATGGAAAAGCAAGCCTTTGCTTTGGTTAAGGCTTTAAAAGACTTCAGAGTATACATCTTGCACTCACACATCATTGCCTTTGTCCCAAATTCAGTTGTGAAAGACATTCTAACACAGGACCCAAATGGTAAGAGAGGTAAGTGGATAGCTGTTATTCTTGAATATGATTTAGAGATAAAGCCCACTAAACTCATCAAAGGCCAAGGTCAAGCTAGATTAATGGCTGAATCCAATTTTGAAGTTCTTGATATTAATATGATTAATGCTTTGGATGATCAAGAGGAAATCTCAACTCCCTTTGTTGAAGATAATTTTATGAATTCCTCTTGGTATGCTGATATTCTTTATGTTTTTCTTAATTTGAACACACCTCCCGGTTTGACAAAAACAAAGGTAAGGTTTCTAAAGTTAAAATCTGTAAACTATTGCATTATAGATAAATGTATTTATTGGGAAAATGTAAGTGGGATATTGCTTAAATGTTTGCCTAAGTATGATGCAGAGAAGGTTAAGCACGAGTTCCATGAAGGAGAATGTGGAGGCCACCTATACTGGAAGACAATAGCCAACAAAATCCTAAGGGTTGGTTACTATTGGCCCACTCTTTTTCTTGATGTGCACAAGATGATCATTGCTTGTCATAAATGCCAACTTTTTGAAGGCAAAAGAAAGCCGCTACCCTTACCTCTACATCCAATCACTGTTGAAGCTCCTTTTCAACAGTGGGGACTTGAATTCATAGGAGAAATCCATCCACCATCCTCTGCCCAGCATAGATGGATTCTCACTGCCACAGACTACTTCACCAAATGGATAGAAGCCATCCCTTGTAGGCAAGCCAATGATTCTGTCATTATAAAGTTCATGGAGACTAATATTCTCTCTAGATTTTGATGTCCTACCAAGATCATCACTGATAATGCAGCAGCATTTGGATCAAAGAATATGGTTGAGTTCTGTCACAAATATCAGATAACATTGGGTCATTCCATGGCCTATTACCCTCAGGGTAATGGACTTGCAGAATCCTCAAACAAAATTTTGGTGAACATAATCAAGAAGCTATTGGAGGACAACAAGAAGTCTTGGCACAAAAAGCTTGTTCATGCACTTTGGGCTGATAGATTGACATTGAGGAAATCTATTGGTATGTCACCCTAACGTCTTGTGTATGGTACAGATGCAATATTTCCTACCAGCCTTGGTGTACCAGTTATGAAGTTCTTTCAAGAGGTTCAGTCTAAAGACAATGACATGATCAGAAGGATAAATCAAACAATTCATCTTCAGCAAACCAGAGAGGAAGTTTATAACAAAGCATTGCAAAAGCAGGACAACATCAAAAATCTTTTTGATAGAAGAAAAAAGGCCAACAATTTCAATATTGAGGACAAAGTTTTAAAGTGGGACTCAAGGAGAGAAGACAACGGAAAGCATGGGAAATTTTACAACTTATGGCTTGGCCCTTATCTCATTCATTCTACTGCTGGTAACAATGCCTTTTTCTTGCATGAGTTGAATGGAGCTGAACTGTTTGGGGGTCCTGTCAATGGCAGGATGCTTAAACATTACTTCTCTTGAACCATGTTATGTTCTAAAAGCCTTTTTATCTTTTTTCTCATTATAAATATTTCACCCATCATTGCATTCAAATTTAGAAAAATCAAAAAATACAAAAACAATAGAAGAAAGAAAAGAGGGCAGATTGTAAAATCAATAAAGGTACAGCCCCATACCAAAAAAGAGAAACAAAGTCTGAAAGTGTGAAAGCTCAAATGCCACTCCTAAAAACACACTTCTAGTTAGTCATACAGCCTAATCATGACTAGTTATTTTTAAATTGACTTCTAATAGGTTAGTGAATTCGATTTTCCAAATAGTTTAATCTTGGCTTATCAATAGTTAGATTAGGCTAGAAATTAAAGGTTCAAACATGCTCAAAATCTGAACCTTATTTTTCAAAAAGAGAATGACTCATATCTGTTCAAATTTCTAAGTCAAAACAAAGCTAAAACTGGTTCTAATCAGCTCAAAATCTGAACTAGAGAACAAGCAAAGAACAACTCGACTAGAAGTAAAAACAGAGCTGAAAAAAGATGAAGGAAGTGCTTAGAACTTTCAGATCTTAAGCCTTCCATTTTGATCTATATTTCTGTAAAATAATATCTATGTGCAGGTTTTTTTTTATGCCATAGATCAGCATCAAGTTAGACTGTTTAATCCTGACTTGTATTCTTTTAAATTTTTGTTTTAGAAATTAGTGAATAAAAATATGTTAGACTGTTTAAACCTAACAGATTAGTAGATTAGGTAGAGAAGCATATGAACTCAACTTTTTAATCTAAGTTCATGGATAAATAAGGAGTAGAATTAGATTAGTTTTATGCTTTCAAAAGAATAAAATGTTGTAAAATAATTTTCCAATCCAAGTGCACTCTAAAGAAGAAAAAATGTCAGATCAATAGGATTGGTTAGGTAGAAAGCTTGTGTTGATGAAGATCCATTTTTTTTTCATGGCTGCTAACATTTTTTAGAGCAAAAGAAGATCATCCAAATGTAGAAAAAATAGCCCAATGGATAAGGCACCGGTCAGCCTCTAGAGAATGCAAGTCTGAAATTCTTGATGCCTTCAAGAAGGCACCATCCCCAAGTGGAGCCACTGTTAGCCACCTATAAAATTTGTTATATCAAAAGGTTGATAAAATATTTTTTGAGCCTTCAAGAAACAATTTTATTGCTAAAAATGTTATATCTTGAAGACTCATGAAGACATTGTGCCCTTTGTTTAAATGTTCACTGTTGTTTCCATTGTAAACTCTGAAAATCTATTGTTTTCCATGAAGAAAAGACTGTTGTAAACTCCATTTTTCCCCTCCCTCCCCTCAAAACTAACCTTCATTTTATTCCCTTTTTCCCTCATGAAATTATTCTATTTTTTATATTCCCCCTTCCCCTTCACAAAATACCTTTTACAAGGTTTGAAACTCATTTTCGAATGTTACCGAAACCCCAAATTCACCAGAAAACTCTGATAAAATCATAAAAATACACATTTTTGTTTTAAGGCTTAAGCCCCTTTGGGCTAAGACCTAAACCACTTCCCCACATATGCCCTGGTGCTAGAACCAAGTGCTAAACCCTTTCGGCGCCTATCGCATCGGAAACAAATCAATGCGCGCGTTTGTTTGTGTTAACAAAAAATTCCGATGCGATTGGCTCCATTGTTTATAAGCCTCGGCCTTTTTGCTGCTTCATATAACCCTTGGGCCCACAATTGGGTGCTTAGCATATTATACAACCCATCTCCGATGTAAATTTCCTTTGTAAAACATAAAAACCCCTTTTTCCAATGTTTTACATTAAACCCGCCAATACAATGTTATTAAATGATAAAGACCGTTGATCTTAAAAATCGATCAACGATTCGCGCGATATCGCATTGGAGAAATTCTAATGGGTAGATTGAAAAGCCTGACCCTTCCTCCCGATTTCGATTGGCACCTTGCATATAAAGCCTCGGTCCTGTTCACTTGTTCATATATCCAAAGGCCCCCGCAGACGGGCGCCAAACCTCATATATATAACCTGCTCGACACCATTAAATCTTTATTTTTAATTAAATTTCGCCTTTTTATATTATAATGTGGTCTCGCTTATTCATTGGTCGGAGCCCTTATCCATCGTTGATCTTGTGCCGATCCGATGGCTAGCACTGTATCGCATAGGAGATTTTCATTTTCACGTTAAATATTTTATTATGCCGCCCCCGATTGGTCACCTTCCGACCCGTTCTCTGCCATCAATCTGATCTACATATCGACGGGCCAAATTCAATCGCTTTGGCACTCCCATGTCCATTTCCCCCACTGATTGCGAAGCTCCGATTGCATTTGGACCGTCCACGTGTCAACATCCAACGGTCCAGATCAATCCTTTCGACCTTGGTTAAATTCATGCACCCCCGATTTCTAATGTTTTCCAAGAAAATCTCGACCGTTGATCTTTGCAGATCAACAGCTCATATTTAACCTTTCTCTGCCTTGTATATTATTTCATTTAACCCAAATTTCAATCCTGATCATTGATCATTTACATCTGACAGCCCATATTAACCTCGACAGGCCTGACCCCTATGGGTCCTGCCTCCCTCTACGCTTGATCCTAGCCGTCCATCTTTGATATAACGGCTCAGAACAAAACCACCCCACGTACTATGACCCGCGCATCATATCAATATCATTCTCACTCCCCACCATCGGATCTGAGACCCTAGATCCAATGGTTGACACGCGTTTTTGTGTAATTTCAAGTGTGAGGGTTATTTTCCCATGAGCTATGTGATATGGGTGGTATTAATATTCCACGTGTTAGTTTCTAACACATATCGTGTTCAAAATGGTGAAACCGCCTCTCTCCCATTTTTCCACACGATACTACCTATTTTTCCTTCTGAAACCGCCTTCCCTCATTTTTGTTGTGTTTTATCGCATTTTATATTCGTCGTTGATCTTTATACATCAACGACCAGCATTCAATATCGCCTTTATACTATCACCCTCTGCCTTTTCCAAGGGCCTTCGTAGATCATTCTCCACCGTTGATCTCATGGGCCGATCTCATCCGACGGCCCAGATCCTTTCCGGAAATCCCAATTTCATTTTAACCTTTATCATTTTTTATTAAGGTTTTTAACCTATTTTCTTCACATTTTCCGCCCGTCTTATGGTAAAGTGACTCTTTCGCTTTATATTATCATTATGGCTCCCCACCATTGATCTTTGCTAGATCGACAGATCTAACTTAATCTCTCCACCATTTTCTCCTATCCACAGCCTCCGAAGCATTTTTACCCAATAACGCAGGATTTCTTAATTAGTTCTTGGTTTGTGCAGGACTTTAAAGGTTTTTCAAATGTTTAAAAAAAAAATAAAAGGCCGAGAGTGACAACTCTCGAGGCCTTTGTTTACCAAAGAAAATCTTTTTGCAAAGGTTCTCATCAAGTTTTATCGGTGCATCATGAGCACCGATACTATTATAAAGCCTTCGCGCACCTACACATAAACAAGACATAGTGAAGCATAATTGAAACAAAGAGTATTAGGGTTGAAGACCTAACCACAACAGAACAGAAGATTAAAGGTTAATTCTACAGTTTAATGGATTACGGATAATATCGACTATCAAAAGCCTAATCCATTAAATTAAACACAGTTAAAGACAAATCAATTATATCTATCAAACAGAAAGCCTCCATTGCCACATAAGAGGCTAATTGATTCCTCTCAGCTACCATATTGCCACTTGTAGCCTTAAAGCATTCAACAGATGGCCAAGTAATGACCAGAACAGAGCATATCTGCCCCAATATAGCTGAATAGTTATTTCAAATCAAAGAAGCTAATATAAACTATCAGCATATTTATTGCAAAAGATGACACAGAGCCTTAAAAGTCAACAAAAGCTCCCACCGAGCTTAAATTCTTAAATGTAAAACAATTAATACAGACAAAATATCTGTAAATTTCTCCATCAAGCCCCTCAAAGTTTGAGAAGTATTTATCTGTATTAATTGAACCTGGGAGATCTTTTATCCCATCCCATCTCCTCATTTCTTCTATAAATACTTCTGTAGAAGATGAGAAAATGTTGGTTGCAGAATGTTGAAATATACTTGTGCTCGAAACTTCTACTTGTAAATAGTGTTCAAAGGCTCTTGAAGCTCTGTTTGTGATAGAATAGTTAGGTTGAGAAGTGAAGATGATTGCTGAACTAAAACATTGGACCTGAAGACTGTAACTTGTTTGACATCAATAACAAGCTGTTTCTTGGGATCCTGGTCTATATCACTGGTGAAGTGCTCCTTTTTGTGTAATTTTTTTCCTTTTGTGTATGCCATATTGTCCATTTATTCCCTAATAAAGAACAATAGGCATAGTGTTAGGACCTACTGTTTACAGTACCCTTCTCTAACTGATAAGCTTTATCTCAATGTTTTCCTCCAATTTGTTTAATTAAGAATGATTTAATATAGTATAAGCAGTTAGGAATGCTCGGATTCCCTCGTCATACTTTTTTCTTTAAACATTGTTCTTGGATGTTATTTTCATCATTTTCTTATTAAAGACAGACTAGAAAAGTGACGGTGTGCCCTGTTTTCTAGCTTCTTTCTCCAAAGGTAAGTTCTGAAAGTTTCCCTTAGTGTTTGCTGAAAGAAGACTAGGTTTAAAAGTACCTTATCTGATCTTAAGTACCATTTTGTTTCTCTTATGTGTTTTTCATCCATTCTGAAGGTAATTATGAGGATTACTGGATTTTTGTCTATTAATTTTCCTTAATACGAACTTTCCCAAAAAATTTATGGTGAGCCCTATTCTTGGTTGGTTTTAAACAGTTACTTAAGAGGCTTTTCTTGTTTGGACTGACTATAAATTCTTGTTGAAATTATTATCAGTTTCCACCCCTCCAACACTTTATTGTTTCAATTCCATATTTTTAATCTCAATGATCTTGTGATATAGATGACTTGCCCCTTGGATCACTCTTGATGTTGTTGCTCAATTAAAGCCCTGTTATGACTCCATAGCCGAATGGACTAAAAACCAGTGTTATATCTATCTTTTTAGCCAAAACTTGTTCTGATTTCTTGAAAATTCACACCTACGAAAATATTACCATTTAGAAATTTCCACTCAAATAATAATCATGCTCAACCATCCAAAACAAACAAAAACCCTGGGACTTCATAACTAGCCTAATATCATGACCCAAAAGCTTTAAAGATAAATCCATCTTTGCACTTATTGGAGAGATCCCTCTCCGGATTCAGGAGGGCTAGATCCTAGAATCCCAAAGTGTTTGAAATATTTTTCTCTCTGCAGTTTGAATTTTCCAATCTTGCAAATTATAGGGAGCTAACAACCACCACATATGCTCAATTACTTAGTTATTCTAATATCCCAAATCTGGAACAACTAGCAAGGCCTGACTGGAAAACACATTTTCCAGTAATGGCTACTACAGGAATTGAAACCAGGACCTAGATCCCTTAGATCTATGTATATAACTGTTGAATCCAAGAAGAGGCTCCAAATAAATCCTTCTAGGTGAGTTAAACATATCTCCCACACCTAGTTGTCCTCAGAAAGTGCCCGATGACGGACTATAACAAATCTTGAGCAAGAGATGGAATGACAACATTATTTTATAGTAGTGAACACATGAAGATATATATATATATAGCCAAAAAATATATGATATAGTATAAAATTTATACAATTCTTTGAGGAACCAATCACTCAAGTTGAGCAATGAAAGCCTCAATAGAACATGTAAAAGAAAATATAGCAACACTGCTATGTAGAAATGTAATATGGCTAAAATAACATAGTTTATAGGAGATCTGCAAAACAAAAAATGATAATATGATGATATATCAATATCAGCTCAAGAAAATATGGGGGAGAAAGCTCTCAACCCCTGAAAACACTAATACAACAATAATACACAATCCTTAGAAGGATTGGCTGCAATACATGTACCAATGGCAATTCTGTAGAAATGCCAGAGTTACTGGGTAGCAGCTGCAACTCTAAAAATAACTAGAGATGGCTGAAGATGATGTGTAATTTGAAATAAACCTCCTCTAATGGATCTCTCAAGTGCAAGGCTAATTCCAACACTGAAGATCTTGCCCTCCAAGGTAGTTGTGCAAACCCCCACTACAAATATATGATGGGAGATGCTTGGCCTTGACGTCAAGATATGCAAATCAGCTCTTAAACCTTCCTTAGTAACCTTCCCGAGGAATAGATACTCCCTCCTCTGAAAGATGAGACAAGTAATGGTGTTTTGGAACCCCTCCACTGCAACACCCAACAACACAATGTTACATTTGACCAGAGAAAATTCTATAGCTAAAGGAATGGATTTGGCCTTGAGCCAAGATGTGGAGAAAATGAAGTGCAATCCTTCAAGAGGCCTCTCAAGAAGAAGAGGAAATCCTAAGCAGGAATCCCTCGTGCTAACCAGCACTGCAACTCATCTCAACAACTCGATACTGCAAATATTCTAATCAGACAAATGTTCAAATGATCAAAAGATATCTCACTATGGCTGCCTCTGCCTCCTTTTATGCAAGTGACTGTCCCTTTGCCCCAGACCCCACACATAAGGGTTTCTTCCACAAATAATATTCCTCCCTCTCAAATTGCGTTGTCTTCTCAAGCAAGCTACACCTCTTAGGTAGTGCTGTTGACTTGATCAAACTTGACCTTATCCTCATGCAATTGCCCGTTTTCACACTGGAAGGTGCAAAATTAAGCTCCTCCATTGATCCATTTCACACTATGATGGATTTTATTCCTACTCATGGGCCTTTTACCCATTTTATTCATCTCCTAGATGACATAAGAAAAAATTAATATTCCAATTTGCTGCTTGCAAATTTTGGAATATTACAGTAGCATTTTGTTTCAAACATTGTTCTTGGATGTTATTTTCATAGTTTTCTTATTAAAGACAGACTAGAAAAGTGACGGTGTGCCCTGTTTCCTAGCTTCTTTCTCCAAAGGTAAGTTCTGAAAGTTTCCCTTAGTGTTTGCTGAAAGCAGACTAGGTTTAAAAGTACCTTATCTGATCTTAAGTAGCATTTTGTTTCTCTTATGTGTTTTTCATCCTTTCTGAAGGTAATTATGAGGATTACTGGATTTTTGTCTATTAATTTTCCTTAATACGAACTTGCCGAAGAAATTTATGGTGAGCCCCGTTCTTGGTTGGTTTTAAACAGTTACTTAAGAGGCTTTTCTTGTTTGGACTGAATATAAATTCTTGTTGAAATTATTATCAGTTTCCACCCCTCCAACACTTTATTGTTTCAATTCCATATTTTTAATCTTAATGATCTTGTGATATAGATGACTTTCCCCTTGGATCACTCTTGATGTTGTTGCTCAATTAAAGCCCTGTTATGACTCCATAGCTGAATGGACTAAAAACCAGCGTTATATCTATCTTTTTAGCCAAAACTTGTTCTGATTTCTTGAAAATTCACACCTTTGAAAATATTACCATTTAGAAATTTCCACTCAAATAATAATCATGCTCAACCATCCAAAACAAACAAAAACCCTGGGACTTCATAACTAGCCTAATATCATGACCCAAAAGCTTTAAAGATAAATCCATCTTTGCACTTATTGGAGAGATCCCTCTCCGGATTCAGGAGGGCTAGATCCTAGAATCCCAAAGTGTTTGAAATAGTGTTCTCTCTGCAGTTTTAATTTTCCAATATTGCAAATTATAGGGAGCTAACAACCACCACATATTCTCAATTACTTAGTTATTCTAATATCCCAAATCTAGAACAACTAGCAAGGCATGACTGGAAAATGAATTTTCCATTAATGGCTACTACAGAAATTGAAACCAGGACCTAGATCCCTTATATCAATGTATATAACTGTTGAATCCAAGAAGAGGCTCCAAATAAATCCTTCTAGGTGAGTTAAACATATCTCCCACACCTAGTTGTCCTCAGAAAGTGCCCGATGAGGGACTATAACAAATATTGAGCAAGAGATGGAATGACAGCGTTATTTTATAGCAGTGAACACATGAAGATATATATAGCCAAAAAATATATGATATAGTAGAAAATGTACACAATTCTTTGAGGAACCAATCACTCAAGTTGAGCAATGAAAGCCTCAATAGAACATGTACTAGAAAATAGCGCAACACTGCTATGTAGAAATGTCATATGGCTAAAATAACACAGTTTATAAGAGATATGCAAAACAAGAAATGATAATATGATAATGTATCAATATCAGCTCAAGAAAATATGGGGGAGAAAGCTCTCAACCCTTGAAAACACTAATACAACAATAATACACAATCCTTAGAAGATTTGGCTGCAATACATGTACCAATGGCAATTCTGTAGAAATGCCAAAGTTACTGGGTAGCAGCTACAACTCTAAAAATAACTAGAGATGGCTGAAGATGATGTGTAATTTGAAATAAACCTCCTCCAATGGATCTCTCAAGTGCAAGGCTGATTCCAAGACTGAAGATCTTGCCCTCCAAGGTAGGTGTGCAAACCCCCACTACAAATATATGATGGGAGATGCTTGGCCTTGATGTCAAGATATGCAAATCATCTCTTAAACCTTCCTTAATAACCTTCCCGAGGAATAGATACTCCCTCCTCTGAAAGATGAGACAAGTAATGGTGTTTTGGAACCCCTCCACTGCAACACCCAGCAACACAATGTTACATTTGACCAGAGAAAATTCAATAGCTAAAGGAATGGATTTGGCCTTGAGCCAAGATGTGGAGAAAATGGAGTGCAATCCTTCAAGAGACCTCTCAAGAAGAAGAGGAAATCCTAAGCAGGAATCCCTCATGCTAACCAGCACTGCAACTCAGCTCAACAACTGGATACTGCAAATATTCTAATCAGACAAATGTTCAAATGCTCAAAATATATCTCACTATGGCTGCCTCTGCCTCCTTTTATGCAAGTGAATGTCCCTTTGCCCCAGACCCCACACATAAGGGTTTCTTCCACAAATAATATTCCTCCCTCTCAAATTGCGTTGTCTTCTCAAGAAAGCTACACCTCTCAGGTAGTGTTGTTGACTTGATCAAACTTGACCTTATCCTCATGCAATTGCCCGTTTTCACACTGGAAGGTGAAAAATTAAGCTCCTCCATTGATCCATTTCACACTATGATGGATTTTATTCCTACTCATGGGCCTTTTACCCATTTTATTCGTCTCCTAGATGACATAAGAAAAAATTAATATTCCAATTTGCTGCTTGAAAATTTTGGAATATTATAGTAGCATTTTGTTTCTCTTATGTGTTTTTCATCCTTTCTGAAGGTAATTATGAGGATTAATGGATTTTTGTATATTAAGTTTCCTTAATACAAACTTGCCTAAGAAATTTATGGTGAGCCCTGTTCTTGGTTGGTTTTAAACAGTTACTTAAGAGGCTTTTCTTGTTTGGACTGACTATAAATTCTTGTTGAAATTATTATCAGTTTCCACCCCTCCAACACTTTATTATTTCAATTCCATATTTTTAATCTCAATGATCTTGTGATATAAATGACTTTCCCCTTGGATCACTCTTGATTTTTTTGCTCAATTAAAGCCCTGTTATGACTCCATAGCTGAATGGACTAAAAACCAGCGTTATATCTATCTTTTTAGCCAAAACTTGTTCTGATTTCTTGAAAATTCACACCTTTGAAAATATTACCATTTAGAAATTTCCACTCAAATAATAATCATGCTCAACCATCCAAAACAAACAAAAACCCTGGGACTTCATAACTAGCCTAATATCATGACCCAAAAGCTTTAAAGATAAATCCATCTTTGCACTTATTGGAGAGATCCCTCTCCGGATTCAGGAGGGCTAGATCCTAGAATCCCAAAGTGTTTGAAATAGTGTTCTCTCTGCAGTTTGAATTTTCCAATCTTGCAAATTATAGGGAGCTAACAACCACCACATATGCTCAATTACTTAGTTATTCTAATATCCCAAATCTGGAACAACTAGCAAGGCATGACTGGAAAACGCATTTTCCAGTAATGGCTACTACAGGAATTGAAACCAGGACCTGGATCCCTTAGATCAATGTATATAAGTGTTGAATCCAAGAAGAGACTCCAAATAAATCTTTCTAGGTGAGTTAAACATATCTCCCACACCTAGTTGTCCTCCGAAAGTGCCCGATGAGGGACTATAACAAATCCTGAGCAAGAGATGGAATGACAGCGTTATTTTATAGCAGTGAACACATGAAGATATATATAGCCAAAAAATATATGATATAGTATAAAATGTATACAATTCTTTGAGGAACCAATCACTCAAGTTGAGCAATGAAAGCCTCAATAGAACATGTACTAGAAAATAGCGCAACACTGCTATGTAGAAATGTCATATGGCTAAAATAACACAGTTTATAGGAGATCTGCAAAACAAAAAATGATAATATGATGATATATCAATATCAGCTCAAGAAAATATGGGGGATAAAGCTCTCAACCCCTGAAAACACTAATACAACTATAATACACAATCCTTAGAAGGATTGGTTGCAATACATGTACCAATGGCAATTCTGTAGAAATGCCAGAGTTACCGAGTAGCAGCTGCAACTCTAAAAATAACTGGAGATGGGTGAAGATGATGTGTAATTTGAAATAAACCTCCTCCAATGGATCTATCAAGTGTAAGGCTGATTCCAACACTGAAGATCTTTCCCTCCAAGGTAGTTGTGCAAATCCCCACTACAAATATATGATGGGAGATGCTTGGCCTTGATGTCAAGATATGAAAATCAGCTCTTAAACCTTCATTAATAACCTTCCCGAGGAATAGATACTCCCTCCTCTAAAATATGAGACAAGTAATGGTGTTTTGGAACCCCTCCACTGCAACACCCAGCAACACAATGTTACATTTGACCAGAGAAAATTCTATAGCTAAAGGAATGGATTTGGCCTTGAGCCAAGATGTGGAGAAAATGAAGCGCAATCCTTCAAGAGGCCTCTCAAAAAGAAGAGGAAATCCTAAGTAGGAATCCCTCGTGCTAACCAGCACTACAACTCAGCTCAACAACTGGATACTGCAAATATTCTAATCAGACAAATGCTCAAATGTTCAAAAGATATCTCACTATGGCTGCCTCTGCCTCCTTTTATGCAAGTGAATGTCCCTTTGCCCCAGACCCCACACATAAGGGTTTCTTCCACAAATAATATTCCTCCCTCTCCAATTGCGTTGTCTTCTCAAGCAAGCTACACCTCTTAGGTAGTGCTGTTGACTTGATCAAACTTGACCTTATCCTCATGCAATTGCCCGTTTTCACACTGGAAGGTGAAAAATTAAGCTCCTCCATTGATCCATTTCACACTATGATGGATTTTATTCCTACTCATGGGCCTTTTACCCATTTTATTCATCTCCTAGATGACTTAAGAAAAAATTAATATTCCAATTTGCTGCTTGCAAATTTTGGAATATTACAGTCCTCCCCTCTCAAAGATTGCTTGTCCTCAAGCAAGTGCAAGGATACACTGAATTCTTTCCTCCTATTCCTGTAGCATCCCTTTATGATGATATCCTCCAAGTGAAGTGATGCTATCTCATCAATCAATCCTCCACATTTTTCCTCCTCAACATGCAAGGTAGAAGGTAGCTATCAAGCCATCATCATGTAAAGGTGAGATACTCAAGAGGATAACAAAGTGATGTCTAGACGTTCCCTTGAGGAATGGGATCTGAAATCTGATGGGAAATATATCTCCCATATGGATCCTACATCCCCAAGCTATGAGCCATGCAAAATGAGATACCTTCCAACTAGGCAACTCTTGGAAACTGTCCTCCACCTTTGGCTCCGGCAAAGTAGGTGGGATGAATCCTGCACATGGTAGAAAATGTAGCCTACCCCACACTATCCATCTCTCCACTTAGGATAAGTGTAGAGTGTCTGCTGATCCTAGGCTACTATAAGGTTTCCCTCAAGTGGCAAGGTGAGGACTAGATCTCCAAAGACCTCTCCCCCAACGCTTCAAATCAAGCTGGCCCAAAAATCCCCATATATGATGAGTTGTAAATCATCATCATATGGCATCATATCCATCATATGGCTCACCTTATAAGAAATAAAATGTGTTTATAAGGTGGCCATACCATATCCCATGCTCCCATTAGAACATGTAGTGCAAAAAGTGTGAGGAATTTCTCCCTTAAAGGACACATTCACCCAATGTGTTTCTCTCCCAAGAATGCTCCTCATAAAAGCAGAAACAATAGAACCATAGGGAGAAAAAATGAGAATCATACTTGCTGCCATATGCAACAAATGAGAAGGACTATGGTCCCTCAAATGCAACCAACGTAGCTTGACCCTCAACTGCAATAGAGACTGATAAAAAGTGTGGCTTCTCAACCACTTTCCTGTTGCTCCAATCTCCTCATAAGTATGGATGAAGTGAATAAAACAAGGTGTAAAATGAGCATGTCCTCCATAATCTCTACCTTCCCCAAGTCCTCCAAGGGAATGGCCATAAATCATGCTTATGGCCTTCACTAGACCATGTAGCTCAAAATAAAGAATTCTCCTCCTTGGAGCAACATCCTACACATATATGGTTAAGGGACATACATCATATAAATAATCACGTAAACAATCATCACCCTTAGCATATGTCCTGCTCATACAAGTGGACTGGCTCATAAGTGAGTCTCCTCTCATCTTCAAAGAGAAAAGAGGTGGATATGCTAACTCTCTCAAAGAGTCATGTCTCATCTCCATTTGTTCCATGAATGTACTCATGTGATGATATATCTCCTCCTCAAAGCCCATCCAAAAATACCCCTCCATGATGGTGTGGTATGCTCTCATAGAACAAGTGGGGCTGAAAAGGAAATCCTCATGAGCTGCATGTAGCAACTTCTCCTTGAGCTTGGAAGCTCTAGGAAATAAGATCCTACTATGATAGAAGATGACCCCATCTCTAATTGAGTATCCCTCCTCATGCACTTGGCCATCAAAAACCATACAAGTAGAAATATCCTTGGAATAATCCACAAATATCTCATATTTCCAATATGGATCGATCCTCCATAGTGATAGCGCTGATGATCTCTCCTGAAGAGCACCTATCATATGGTCATCACCTTCTTTGAAATCTCCCATGAAAAAGATGCAAGTCGAAAGGCTTCTATCCTTCCTCTGCTACTTCTTCCACAGCGCAGAACCTGAAATGAAAGTGGGTACTAATGATGTTAAGACAATTCTCTCTCTCTCTTTAAGACTACCCTAGACTCCCAGCACTGTATCAAGCTCTCCCGAGGTTCCCAATCCTCTGAAATCATTGAGTGGTGCCTCAACTGATGAAGCATCCATCCCCCTCTGTTGATCTAGTGGTCTCCCTGGTAAAATGTCTCCATGCAGTGAGACATCATCATCAAGAGGTGATTGCATATATGGATGAAACAATATGTCCATGCTTCCACTGTGTAATCCAATCACCTTCTTAGGTGCATCGGCCTTCAGAAATGAGCAAGGATGTGTACTCCTCATCTCATGATGTTGGGTCTTCTCCCTATCTCCTCATTATGTCTCCATGGTTTCACACCCCCTCAACCATGGCACATGAGTAGTGCCTTCATCTCCATACATGAGATCTTGGGGACTTCCTTGCAAAGATGCAAGAATCCCTCTATTTGGAGCTAGAGCTCCTCCTTCCTCTACATGAGGCACTAGATAATCTCCAGATGAGACAGCGTTGTTGCCCTCAATCTCTGCAACATGAATGGGAAACCTCCCAATGATTGGATCCCTATTTGAAAAAGAGATCTCCATGCTCCTCTGCTCAAAGGTGTGGGATGAAAACCTTTCTTCCGGCAAAGTACGGTGAAAATTTTCATGCAAGGGTTTTTTTTGAGTTCCCTTGTTTAGCTCCACCATGTGTGTCTCATGAACCCTTCTATCAAATATTTTCACTAATGCCTTAGTGTAACTTGAATAAGATGCAAGGTTTACATTTTTCAAAGAAAAGGTTTCAAAGATCCACCAGGCATAAGCCTAACCTCTCAAATGCAGCGCTGCAACTTTGATGGCTTCATCTTCAAGAATGTGATGTTGCTGCAAGAAGTTCTCTAACTCCTCCACCTAAGGTTTTGTTGAACATTCAGGTGAACCCTCAAAGGTATATAGATGAAATCTATCCTACTGCTCTCTTCCTCTCACCTTCATCTTGCAAAACTCTTAAAAACTGAGATGATCTCGGAATTTCTAAGTTTGAAACTCATACTCTTTCAAGAAATTACTAAGGGTTTCCCTTCTAGCAGCCTATTCTTCTCTTTCCCTCTCTCTTTTGACAATCTTGGGCATGTGACTACGCTGTGTATTAGGGTGTGCAGCTGCTTGCTCACACTCCACATATGCCATTCTAGAGTTTGCTTTAGATTCAAACCCTCTTGGAGATTCTTCATACATCTCCCTCCTTATCTTCTTGAAGTCTTCATGAATATTATGTACAGAATCAGGAAGAATTTGTGTGAGCTTATCCCCTTTCTTTTCTCCTCCAGAAGATGGATTCTTTTTCCTACTTATTTCTTTGTCTCCTTTATGAGAATAGGAAGTGCAGGGTTCTTCCTCTTCTTTCTACTTATCCTCCTTGGAGAGGTTCTTCATGGATCTGAAATATGATGAGATAAATCCCATCCTCTTTAATATTCTGATCTCTTGGGCTTAGACTCACAGGTTGAGCCAAGACTATGCTTTGATACCACTGTAATATCCCAAATCTGGAACACCTAGCAAGGCATGACTGGAAAATGCATTTTCGAGTAATGGCTGCTACAGGAATTGAAACCAGGACCTAGATCCATTAGATCAATATATCTAAGTGTTTAATCCAAGAGGAGGCTCCAAATAAATCCTTCTAGGTGTGTTAAAAAGATCTCCCACATCTAGTTGTCCTTAGAAAGTGCCTGACGAGGGACTGCAACAAATCTTGAGCAAGAGATGGAATGACGGCATTATTTTATAGCTGTGAACACATGAAGATATATATAGCCAAAAAATATATGATATAGCAGAAAATGTATAAAATTCTTTGAGGAATCAATCACTCAAGCTGGGCAATGAAAGCCTCAATAGAACATGTACAATAAAATATAGCAACACTGCTATGCAGAAATGTCATATGGCTAAAATAACGTAGTTTATAGGAGATACTGCAACATAAAAATGATAATATGATGATATATCAATATCAGCTCAAGAAAATATGGGGGAGTAAGCTCTCAACCCCTGAAAACACGAATACAACAATAATACACAATCCTTAGAAGGATTGGCTGCAATACATGTACAAATGGCAATTCTGTAGAAATGCCGGATTTTCTAGGTAGCAGCTAAAACTCTGAAAATAACTAGAGATGGCTGAAGATGATGTGAAATCTGAAATAAACCTCCTCCAATGGATCTCTCAAGTGCAAGGCTGATCCCGGCACTGAAGATATTTCCCTCCAAGGTAGTTCTGTAAACCCCGACTGCAAATATACACTTAAATAACGCAGTATGGAGAATGGAATGCATTGTCTATGATGGGAGATGCTTGGCCTTGATGCCAAGATATTCAAATCATATGTAAAACCTTCCTTTCTAACCTTCCCAAGGAATAGAGACTCCCTCCTCTGAAATATGAGACAAGGAATGGTGTTGTGGAACCCCTCCACTGCAACACCCAGCAACACAACGTTACACTTGAACAGAGATAATGTTGTAGCTGAAGGAATGGATTTGGCCTTGAGCCAAGATGTGGAGAAAATGAAGTGCAATCCTTCAAGAGGCCTCTCAAGAAGGAGAGGAAATCATAAGCAGGAATCCTTCGTGCTAACCAGCACTACAACTCAGATGAATAGCTAGAGACTGCAAATATTCTAATCAGACAAATTTTCAAATGCTCAAAATATTTAGGAAGAATTTGTGTGATCTTATCCCCTTTCTTTTCTCCTCTAGAAGATGGAGTATTTTTCCTGCTTATTTCTTTGTCTCCTTGATGAGAATAGGAAGTGTAGGGTTCTTCCTCTTCTTTTAGATTATCCTCCTTGGGGAGGTTCTTCATGGATCTGAAATATGATGAGATAAATCCCATGTTCTTCAATATTCTGATCTCTTGGGCTTAGAATAATGAGCTAAGCCAATACTATGCTTTGATACCACTATAATATCCCAAATCTAGAACAACTAGCAAGGCATGACTGGAAAACGCATTTTCTAGTAATGGATGCTACATGAATTGAAACTAGGACCTCGATCCCTTAGATAAATGTATCTAAGTTTTGAATCCAAGAGGAGGCTCCAAATAAATACTTCTATGTGGGTTAAACAGATCTCCCACACCTAGTTTTCCTCAGAAAGTGCCCGATGAGGGACTGCAACAAATCTTGAGCAAGAGATGGAATGACAGCATTATTTTCCAACAATTTCTAGAAAAATCATAAAAAAAAATCCCATAATACCTTTGATTTGTTGTAGAATTTGCAAGGAATGGTCCACACATGTCTAAGTGAACTCTTTCAAGGATTGTCGGTGCTTGGTTCTCCTTCTCATGAAAAGTGGTTTTTTTATATTTCCCCATGGTACATCACTTGTATGTGTCTATATTCACAAGAGTACCCTTTGGAATACCTGTAGAAATATACTAGATGATCCTCAAAGCACCGTGGTGTAGATGGCCCAATATCCAGTGCCATAACTCACCTGTATCCTGGCTCACCACCTTCCCTGCTTTACTGTTCAATGGTACACAACCATCTACATCAAGTTCGTAGAGGTTCTTCACACAAACCCTAATATTCTTTACCTATCCCATGGCATTGTGATGAAGGAACACCTTTCCTTCATTGAAAACCACATCATATCCAAGATCCTCCAAAATAAAAACTGAAATTAAATTCCTTTTCAAGCCTGGTACATGCATGTCATCTTTTAATACGAAATGTTTACCTCACTGTCTCTAGAAAGTAACTGTACCAATCCTAGTAATGCTATACCTCTTATCGTTAGCCATATCAATGTGCATCTAAAGATCCTTCTCCTCCAATCTACTAAAGAGTTCTTTGTTTCCCGTCATGTGGAAATATGCTCCGCTATCCATCCCTGGTATTCCGCTGAAACTCTTCTTGTACCAAATTTGATCATAGTCATTCCCAATATGGTAACTTCTCCCTCCCATTCATAGAGTCTTGATAACTATGCTAGCTCTTGGGAAGGCCTAGAATTTCTAGGCTCACCAAGTCATCACCAACTACAGTAATCCCAACACTTCCAAAGTAATCTCAACATTGAGTGAAATTGGTAAAGTATTTCTAGCTTGTGTCGCCCTTCTACATTTTGATTTTCTTGAGCTTGTCCTTGAGTGCCAATTTTCTATGGTCACTGCTGCTTTGAAACAGATTTTTCAAGGCCTTCTACATAGCATATTGAGTTTAATTTCCATGGAGACTCGAGAAAATATGATCTCAAACTCTCTCTAATAAGATACTCCTTGCCTTTTCTACCTTCTTCTGCCATGCATCAAGAAGTACTTGGGCATCTGCTGTTGCAGGCATGGGAATATCATTATATATGAATTCCTTCAACCAATTATCCTCCAAAAATGCCTCCATAATGTCCTTCAATGAAATACGATTCGAACTTCCCTCGATTGTATATTCAAGTCTCAAGCCATTGAAAAACATCTTGATCCGCTTCTAGCTCCAAAGAAAGTATCTGCAAATTTGAATACTATTCAACACAAATTCAATTTCTTGTCCATTATTTTGATTCCTGTCACAATGTACTAAAACAAGATACTGAATCCTTCTATAATATTTTTGGAACATAAATCATGATCTCTCAATCACATGCAAGTAAGAGAAAGAAGTAAATCAATCGCACAATAGAAGATTTTCCGAGGGAAAGCAACTGCTCAAAACCCCTCCATATTTATTATATAATCAACCAAGGAATCATGAAACAATATGTTGGGGTTCCCATGTTTTGGCCAAATTTGTAAGACCAAAAGATGAGACAACATCAGAACCACTTTGGGGCCCTAGGATCTAGCCCTCCTGGACCCGGAGAGGGATCTCTCCAATAAGACAAAGAATGATATATCTTTGAAAGCTCAAAATGAGGTATTAGGCTAGGTATGAAGCACAAAAGGGGGGTTTAAAATGGTTTGGTTGGTTGGTTGCTGGGTTGGTCATGAGATCATAGACTGAGAAAGTGATGGGAGGAAAGGAACAAAGCAGCAGGATGTTTCAGCAAAGAGGATAGGTCAAGAAGGTGCCATCCATTGGGCTATGGAGTCATGAAAGGTGATTACATGCAACAACTAGCCAAAGCTTTCAAAGGGAAAGTCATCTAATACTAAAGGATCTTTAGATTAGATGGTGAGATGGAACATTAAGGATTGAAAGTGAAAGAAGGAAAGAAACCTAATTTTTGTCTATAGATCAGGTCAGAGGTCATTTAACTCCAGACCTGCTTGGACATACTCATAGGCAACTCTCAAAGGAGAGACAAAGGGGAAGCCTATAGATCAGACCAGAGGTCATTTAACTCTAGGTCAGCTTTAGCATGCTCCAAGGGAAAAACAGATATAAGTTTAACAGAGAGATCTTAGAAAGTCCAGCAGGTTGCACAAGGATCCTAGTGGACATGGCTAACTCTAATCCCCAGTGTTCCCAAATCTTCCAGCTTAAACCCAACAAGAACATCTAAAGACAGATTCATTTAATTCATACATCAGCTAGCAGCATAAGGAACTACTACACTGGTTAAATTAACTGAAAACAACCCTTAGATAACACATTTAGCAGAAAACATAGAAGGCAAGGAGAGCAGAAGCATAGGATACCTAACAAGGGTAAATCCTATACCATATTTCTGATGCAAGCCAACAGAAAATGAACATTATGAAAATGTAATAAACAGAGTTAGAAAAACATCACCAATAGTAATAAACCAGGATCCTATGAAATGTGCTTTGATTAATTGATGCAAACCAGTCACATACACTGAGCTCAAGGGTTGTTACAGTCCCAACTTATCCTCCCAGCCTAGTACAATACAAACTACTCTACTACTTTCCCCAGAACTTTTCTAACCATCAAAATTGAATCCCTCTAACTACAACAGCAACAGCCGAACAACCCCCTTTACAATATGTTCTTCAGGATTCTTATAGGAGAACATAATAACAGGAGTATATGAAAACTTAAATGTAGCATTTAAACTCTGAAAACAGTAGGAGGGCCGAGGCTCCATTCGGTTTTAATTCTGAGCATTAATCTTCTGCGCTTTTTCAGATGGAAGAGTGACCTTCGTCAGGCTGCAGTTTACTCAAGGTATGTCTTTGATGTACTTTTTGTAGCTTTTTGCAGAATTTGGTGAATAAACCAAGGTGTATGGACAACTGTGGGGTCTGCCATATTGTATAACTAATGCACTGGCAGCATAGGACCATTGTCAGGGCTGGAAAACCTCTCTAGAACACGACATAGGATGAGAAATGTATGGGCACCTTGTCCTTTTATGGAATAATGTTCTGCTGATATTAAAACCCTACTAATATGGTTTTTTGTGCATTAGACCATCTGAGAAATCCACAAGGTCTTTGATTTTGGTACCTCAGCCTTCTAAACTCCCTGAAGAAGCCCAAAAGTCTTCTATTTCTTGCCTCGAGCTCTCTGTTGCTTCCCGTACTGTCTTTGTCTATGAAATTCAAGATTTAATGGCGCCGGATAAGGTTTGCAGAGCTTAAACTCTATCCTTTGATGAAATCTATGAAGCGAACACCTTTCTGGACATTTTTCTGTAAAACCAGGCTTTAAATCTAGCTCCTTCTGTGCATTGTGCCTTAATAATAGTGCGTATGGACCATGGCAGGTTTTACCACCTGATAAACCTAAAAAACACGAAAACCTGTTATGAAAAATATGTATGGGGGTGGAATGATGTGGACGACTATGAGGATGATAGTGGGACTGTGGAGAAATGGCGAAAAATTGCAGAGGAATGGTGGAGAAATGCTCTGGTGAAGGTTGGCAAAAAACAGTGGAAGGTGTCGAGGCAGCCGTTTAACGTAAAAAACATTAAAATTTAATCTTTGAATGGATTATAAAGGGGACGGGTGAGAAAAATGATGAAGATACGTGGACATATGACGTGGCGGGACCGGTCAACGGCGGGCCATGCAAATGAATCTGGACCGTCCGATCTCGGTAGAGATCAATGGTGAAAAATGCATCTGAGGGCGATGGACATTGGGCCAAGGGTATGGTTTCCTCAGGTTAAACCTCGCACAGCTTCATTGAGAAATGACCATTGGATGGGCCGCCTTAGATCGAATGGCTCACAACGATATCGCTACGCATCTGCGGACGAACGTTACCGCGCGATGAGATAGCGGTTTTCCAACTGTACCGGTGCCACGCGTCGGATGCTGTATGGAATCGCTGGCCCATTGGAAAATACCGCCTACCTCTGAAAGGTGGTGCGATAGAAACTGGATGGTTTATGAACAGTGAAAGCGGGCGGGGACCACCGGGACGGATGTACTGCGGACTGTTGATTTGCGGTTATATGAACGGTGGATCAGCTATCGGAGAGGTGAACGGGGGAAGCCACGGGTGCATCGGAGCCAGCAAATGCCGTCCAATCTATTTATATCAATGGTTAAAAGTGCTTTCGATACATACTCTGCGGTAAACGCCTTTCAGGCTGGCGGGTGGTTCTAGCGCCCGGGTCACGTGGAGGGGGAAAGCGTAGGGGCTTGGCCGAAAGGGGCTAGGCCCTATATAAATGGAGAATATGGTTTTTTGGCACATTATTAATGAAATTAAAGGCGAAAACGGGTAACGATAGAGGGAAGAAGGGGTTATTAAACCACACTAGGGGTGTGTGTATGGTTTAGAGGGGATTTTGGGAAGGTTGTGAAGGATTAGGGGAGGGATTTCGGGGGTAAAAAGGGGGATTTTAACAAATGGAAAAACAAGGATTGAAAGGGATATTTTGCAGGGATACAAAGGATAAATGGAGGCCTTTAGGAGCACAATGATGTCACAGTCAGAGAGATCTTATAATGTCACAGTCAGAGAGATCTTATGATGTCACAGTCAAAGGCAAAGGCACAGGAGACTTCAAGGATGATGTGTCTTCAGGGGAGATGCATTCCTTGAAGGTCTCAAAAAAAAATTAGAACCCTACTTTTCCTGTCAAAAATTTACAGGGGGCTAACAGTGGCTCCACATGGGGATGGCCTCTTCTTGAAGGAGTCAAGAATTCAGAGAATAGATCTTTGGAGTAGGCCAATTGCCTGCTGCTTGGCACATCCCTTTCTTTCTTTAGATCAGCTGCCACAATATGAAGACATTACAACAACAGAAACACTTTCCCCAACAAACTACCTACCCTACCTACAATCCTAGCATTTTCTCTTCTAGGGTGCATTTCAACTAGCAGACCCTGACTTGCTGGATCTTGCAGAAATTAAAACAACTAACTACATGCTCACAGACTGAGCTTATTTGAGTTTTTCCTACCTACCCTACTCTAACTAGAATATTTACAATTCTAGCTTACAAACATTGTCTTCCAATGCAACCAGTCCATCAAATGATCCCATGACTGGTCTTTCTTGCTCAACACCTTGAGCAGGCTGGATAGGCAGGGAAGCTCCCACTCTTTTTTTCCAATAACAGTAGCTTTGAAAAATTTTCTTTCTGTTTGCAACATGCTGCTCAAAAATACCTTTGATCCTTCTTCAAATGTGTTCAGGAAATGTACATAAGGATCATGAAATGATACTTGGTTATGAATATCTGGTAGGCAGGCTTCAACTAGGATTTCCTCTTCTTCCACTGGATCAAGAATAAGACTCTTTTGAGAAAGAGAATCTCCCTCATCTTCTTCATTTTATGAACTGGAGAACTCATCATATATGGGAGTGTTGTCCTCTTGGAGCTCTGATGTATTCTTCTCTGAGGTGCTAAGCTCTGTGAAGAGATCCATGTATTCTTGAGCAGGGATTTGATCTATTTCTTCCTCTTCTTCAAGAGAAAACTCCCTATTTTCAGTCTGCTCAAAAATTTCTTCTTTGCTTTCCTCCTCATGATCTGAAAGGAAAGGCTGTTGGTTTCCCGTCTCACTGATGATCTGTAGTAGAACAGAATGAAGATTCAAAGAATCTTCATCTGCTATTATACTATCATAGCTCTCCCCATCAGTATCATAGACAAGCTAACTGGTTTCATTACTTCTCTAAAATTGCTGGCTCTGATCTTCCTCCCATGAATCTAAGGATGATGGCCCTGCAAGCTCGGCTTCCCTTTGAAAACACTCATCATCAAATAGATCATAAATAGGAAAATCATAACTGAAAGTAATGTCACCCAACAAACCTTCTGGATTTTCGGCAGGTCTTCCTTCACTTTGATTTACATGTGAGCCTTCCAACTCTGTACAACAAAGCTCATCAGATGAATGGGCAAGGATGCCTGATCTATAAAAAATTTCAGAGGCTGGCTGTCCATTGATGATCTGATCTATATCTTCTTCTGTCAAAGGGGAAGATGGTCTTGTGTTCCTTTGTGCAGAAGTGTAGCAGCTCTCTGTTTCCTTTGAAGACTGGATTTTAGGCAGGATGTCATCTTGAGCCTCAACTATAAGGGATGATAAATCAACATCTGAGTTTTCAGGAATATCTTGAAGAATGTCCACAGTCTCTTGACTGTTTTCTTCCTCGGCTGATTCATCTATGTTCTTGTGATAGCTAGGATGCATATGAAAATTTTGAATGGCTGTTAATAGATCTTCAGGATGCATATTAACCAAATCCTCATCAATACCTAACAGATACTGTATGATATTCTGAGATTGATCGCAACAATCCCATGATAAGGATGGAGAGTTTCCTTTATAATTCTTGTAAAATACTTGGTGCATGTCCCTTAAAGAAAACAAACTCCGAGGTTCTAACCATTCATACCAGACCCTAGCTTTTCTTTCTAATGTTGCCATGAACATTTTCATTAGGCAGTCTTCATGCCATTCAACTTTAAATCTCCACACATGTATATGAAACTTGATGAGATGTAGCAAGGGGTCCTCAGTATTTCACCCTGAAAGGTAGGCAAGTTTTTTAACCAGTCCACTTCAAGAATTTTGTGTGGGAATCCAGGGATATTCTCCCTACTCATTGGGGCATATCTTCTCTGTATGCGTGGAAGCATGTTTTTAAATAAAAAAGAGGTCACTGTATCTGTTCAACCAGTTCATAGTCTTCTACCAGTGGAGTCATTAGGTCTTTGGATCTTAGGGAGTGTGGAGTGTGGAGTCGCCAGGTGGATGTATATGAATGTTTGAAGCAGGATGTTGTCCACCATCAGCAATTGAATTCCAATCTAACCAGAGATCTAGGTTCCTTTGAGTGCCTAAGAGTATGAAAGATAAATGCACTCAGTTCCCCAGCGGAGTCGCCATTATGTTGGGGTTCCCATGTTTTGGCCAAATTGGCAAGACCAAAAGATGAGACAACATCAGAACCACTTTGGGGCCCTAGGATCTAGCCCTCCTGGACCCGGAGAGGGATCTCTCCAATAAGACAAATAATGATATATCTTTGAAAGCTCAAAATGAGGTATTAGGCTAGGTATGAAGCACAAAAGGGGGGTTTTAAATGGTTTGTTTGGTTGGTTGCTGGGTTGGTCATGAGATCATAGAATGAGAAAGTGATGGGAGGAAAGGAACAAAGCAGTAGGATGTTTCAGCAAAGAGGACAGGTCAAGAAGGTGCCATCCATTAGGTTATGGAGTCATGAAAGGTGATTACATGCAACAACTAGCCAAATATTTCAGAGGGAAAGTCATCTAATACTAAAGGATATTTAGATTAGATGGTGAGATAGAACATTAAGGATTGAAAGTGAAAGAAGGAAAGCTACCTAATTTCTATCTATAGATAAGGTCAGAGGTCATTTAACTCCAGACCTGCTTGGACATACTCATAGGCAACTCTCAAAGGAGAGACAAAGGGGCAGCCTATAGATCGAACCAGAGGTCATTTAACTCCAGGTCAGCTTTAGCATGCTCCAAGGGAAAAACAATAATAAGTTTAATAGAGAGATCTTAGAAAGGCCAGTTGGTTGCACAAGGATCCTAGTGGACAGGGCTAACTCTAATCCCTAGTGTTCCCAAATCTTCCATCTTAAACCCAACAAGAACATCTAAAGACAGATTCATTTAATTCATACATCAGCTAGCAGCATAAGGAACTACTACACTAGTTAAATTAACTGAAAACAACCCTTAGATAACACATTTAGCAGAAAACATAGAAGGCAAGGAGAGTAGAAGCATAGGGTACCTAACAAGGGTAAATCCTATACCATATTTCTGATGCAAGCCAGTAGAAAATGAACATTATGAAAATGTAATAAACAGAGTTAGAAAAACATCACCAATAGTAATAGACCAGGATCATGTGAAATGTGATTTGATTAATTGATGCAAAAACAGTCACATACACCTAGCTCAAGGGCTGTTACAGTCCCAACTTATCCTCCTAGCCTAGTACAATACAAACTACTCTGCTACTTTCCCTAGAACTGTTCTAACCATCAAAATTGAATCCTTCTAACTACAACTGCAGCAGCCGAACAACCCCCTTTACAATATGTTATTCAGGATTCTTATAGGAGAACAAAATAGTAGGAGTAGATGAAAACTTAAATGTAGCATCTAAACTTTGAAAACAGTAGGAGGGTCGAGGCTCCATTTGGTTTTAATTCTGAGCATTAATCTTCTGTGCTTTTTAAGATGGAAGAGTGATCTTCGTCAGGCTACAGTTTACTCAAGGTATGTCTTTGATGTACTTGCTATAGTTTTTTTCAGAATTCTGGTGAAAATACCGAGGTGTATGGACAACTGTGGGGTCTTTCATACTGTATAACTAATGCACTCGCAGCATAGGACCATTGTCAGGGCTGGAAATCCTCTCTAGAACACGGCATAGGATGAGAAATGTATGGGCACCTTGTCCTTTTATTGAAGAACGTTCTGCTGATATTAAAACCATGCTAATATGGTTTTCAGTGCATTGGACCATCTGAGCAATCCACAGGGTCTTTGATTTTGGTACCTCAACCTTCTAAACTCCCTGAAGAAGCCCAAAAGTCTTCTATTTCTTGCCTCGAGCTCTCTGTTGATTCCCATACTGTCTATGTCTATGCAATTCGAGATTTAATGGCGCCGGATAGGGTTTGCAAAGCTTAAACTTTGTCCTTTGATGAAATCTATGAAGTGAACACCTTTCCGGACATTTTTCTGTAAAATCAGGCTCTAAATCCAGCTCCTTCTGTGCACTGTACCTTAATAATAGTG
This sequence comes from Pinus albicaulis, assembly GCA_034641835.2. NCBI lineage: Eukaryota > Viridiplantae > Streptophyta > Pinopsida > Pinales > Pinaceae > Pinus > Pinus albicaulis. The sequence continues at coordinate 1,372,251,817 of CM076577.1, forward strand.
CGTATGGACCATGGCGGGTTTTACCACCTGATAAACCTACAAAACTCAAAAACCTGTTACGAAAAACATGTATGGGGGTGGAATGATGTGGACGACTGCGAGGATGATAGTGGGATTGCGGAGAAATGGCGAAAAAATGTAGAGGAATGGTGGAGAAATGCTCTGGTGAAGGTTGGCGAAAAAAAGTGGAAGGTGTCGAGGCAGACGTTTAATGTAAAAAACATTAAAATTTAATATTTGAATGGATTATAAAGGGGACATGCAAGAAAAATGATGAAGATACGTGGACGGATGACGTGGCGGGACCGGTCAATGGCAAGCCATGCAAATGAATCTGGACCGTCCGATCTCGGTGGAGATCAACGGTGAAAAATGCATCGGAGGGTGATGGACAGTGGGCCAGGGGTACAGTTTCCTCGGGTTAAACCTTGCGCAGCTTCGTTGAGTGATGATCGTTGGATGGGCCGCCTCAGATCGGATGGCTCACAACGATATCGCTACCCATCCGCGGACGAACGTTAACGCGCGATGAGATAGCAGTTTTCCAGCCGTACCGGTGCCATGCGTCGGATGCTGTATGGAATTGCTAGCCCATCGGAAAATACTGCCTACCTCCGAAAGGCGGTGCGATAGAAACCGTATGGTTTATGAATAGTGAAAGCAGGCGGGGACCACCGGGACGGATGTACTCCGGACCGTTGATCTGCGGTTATATGAACAGTGGATCAGCAATTGGAGAGGTGAACGGGGGAAGCCACGGGCGCGTCGAAGCCAGCGAACGTCATCCGATATGTTTGGATCAACGGTTAAAAATGCTTCCAATACATACTCTACGGTAAATGCCTTTCGGGCTGTCGGGTGGTTCTAGCGCCCGGGTCACGTGGAGAGGGAAAGCCTAGTGGCTTGGCCGAAAGGGGCTAGCCCCCATATACATGGAGAATATGGTTTTTTGGCACATTATTAATGAAATTAAAGGCCAAAACGGGTAACGATAGAGGGAAGAAGGGGTTATTAAACCACACCAGGGGTGTGTGTATGGTTTAGAGGGGATTTTGGGAAGGTTGAGAAGGATTAGGGGAGGTATTTCGGGGGTAAAAAGGGGGAGTCTAACAAAGGGAAAAACAAGGGTTGAAAGGGATATTTTGCAGGGATACAAGGGATAAATGGAGGCCTTTAGGAGCACAATGATGTCACAGTCAGAGAGACCTTATAATGGGAATCAGCAGAAGGGATTTTATCAAAGGCAAAGGCACAGGAGACTTCAAGGATGATGTGTCTTCAGGGGAGATGCATTCCTTGAAGGTCTCAAAAACAATTTAGCCCCCTACTTTGCCTGTAAAAAATTTACAGGGGGCTAACACAATACAATGCATGCGTGCTCACAATAACCTAATACACTCTACCAATTGTCTCACACCAATCTAGGTAAAATTGGACCAACACATAGCAAATTTCCTGCCCACATTCAACTTGCCTTGCTCACGCAATCCCTAGGAAAAATAATTCCTATTAAATAGGAATTCCAACCTTTTTTTACTGCGCAATCCATCATGGGCTTCCCATGGTTTTATAATTGTGTTCAAGAAATTCGTTAATAATACAACTGATCGTTTACTTACCTTTAACCTTTGTCTCGATTGGGTCGTCATTAGAATTGACATGCATGCAACTATTAATAGTGAATCATCAGTTACTTGGTAGATCACTACTTGTGAATTAAATCTATTTTAATTCACTTGATCTTCCACTAGATAATCAATCAATTAGAACTAGTTAAACTGATTTAAGTCAATTAATTTGAGTTAACTAAGTGCACTCACACCACACTAGTGGTACAACTGAAACTAGACCTTGTAAATTATAGAATCACTCTGTGTGCCTACTCTTTGACCCTCAACTTGAAATTCTTGAGCTAACTAAGTCTATCACACTTAGTTAACTATTACAAGTTGTTATGAGATAAGATTACAATTTATTTTCCAATTTATTTAAAAATTGGACGCCCACATTAGCACTAATGTGTCACTTGAATTCCTCACTCATGTGTGACTCGATTCCCACACTAGTATGTGTTGCACTTTCTTGTTGAATTTCAACAAGAAGAGCCTAGGAAATTGGAAAGGTGACTATGGTTCAAGGAAGAATAAGAGCATAAGAAATAAGAACATGAACATAATTTCAATTTTGTTAATTAAAATAATATATATATATATATATATATATTTCTTGAGAGAATTGATGAAAATATACTTGTTAAATAAATAATTGTTTTTAAAATAAATTAGCTGTGTAGTTTTTATATTTTTAATTAAAATTAATTTAATTATATAAATAAAATGATTAGTAAATGTCTTATACATCAATTCATCATAAATATCAAAATAGTCATTTTATATACTTGTTTCATATTACATTTTACATTATTAAGATAATGATACGACTTCATTAAATTATACCATTATTTTAAATAATAATAATTATTATTATTAATTAAAAAATAATAATTAATGTAAGATAACCACCAATAGAAAATCATCTTAATTTTACATTATTAAGATAATGATAAAACTTTAATGAAATTATATCTTTATTTTAAAAAATGGTAATTGCTAATAATTATAAAAAGAGTTAATGCATTATTAAGATAACCACTAATATTAATCCATCTTAATAGTGGATCTAGTAAGGGTCGAGAGGGGTGAAAAAATTGAAAATAAAATTGTATTCTCTATTTGCATGTAAATTTTAAAAAGAGCCAAAATATAGAATAGTAAAGCATATGTAGAATGTTAGAACTACTTAAATATTTTAACCATAAAGTTTTACTTTTTCAATTGTTTTAAAATTATATATATATATATATATATTACGTATTTATATTCTTTGCTTTGAAAATATTTTTTAACAGGACATTGAAATATTTTATTTGTAAACAATTATTTCTTGTTAAACACACACATGGTAAATGGAGAACACACACATAGAAAGATAGGATAAGTGTGAGTTTCTATTACCATTAATATGATTTATATTTAAAATACAATGGTGTGACTCTTGGATTCCACATTCCAAGGTCACTTGGACTCTTTTTGTGACTGTTCAGCTTCTACACCTACCCATAGAGGATTAGGTGTCCAACATTCCCCCCTTTATCCGAAGGGGTATGTGTGAGTCCAAGAAGAGATTTGTAATAACAATTTGCAAAGTATGCATGGCAGCACTTAGGCTAAATCACCTCTCTAAAATGTTGGCATAAAGAGGTGGTTTAAGGATGACCACCAACACTGGAATGCTTAGTGCAGTTCCCAGAACTCTTCCAAATCTGGTAAGAAGATGAGGGCTTATGCTAGAGGAAGTGTCCCTCATATTTGAAGAGGGAGATCTTCAACCTAAAAGAAGGGAGGTCTACAACCTATGATGGTTTAAGGATGACCACCAACACTGTAATGCTTAATTCATTTCCCAGAACTTTACCAAAGCTCACAAGAAGCTGAAGTCTTCTGCTAGAGGAAGTGTCCCAAATTCTTTGAAGAGGAAGAATATCAACCTCACATAGATGGTTTAAGGTTGTCCACCAACCAAAGGAATGCTCATGGGCATCTGTGTCTCTAACTACAACTCTGAATCTAGAATGACAAGTTGTGGCTTAGGCTCACTTGAAGTGTTGTGTCTCTGGCTACAACTCTGAATCTGGAATGACAGGTTGTGGCTCAGGCTCACTTGAACTGTTGTGTCTCTGTCCACAAGTATGAATATGGAATGAGAGGTTGTGGCTCAGGCTCACTTTATGTGGCTTCGAAGATTGTAGATGACCACCATTTTCCCCCTGTCAGTTACAAGGTGAGATGATGGTGAAAAATCAACTACAAGATTGTTCATTATTCTAGAACAAGTTCTGACATATGATTTAAACCTTTTCTTGGTTGTTGATGCCCATTGCCAAGAAACAATCCATCCAAGTTGAATCTTTGTTCTTGCAAGAGGCCTGTTTCTAAAGCATCTGTGTGAAGAGTGGGTGTACCGACCACAATGCTTGCATGTGTGAAGATCAAAACAATGATCTTTCATATGGCCAACGTGATCACAGTGTTAGGATTTTTCAATCTGTTGTTGCTGCTTTGGAAGAGGAGCAGGATATAGAACAATTGAATGTGAACTGTCATGAAGAAATGACACTCTAAAATTGAATGGACTTGGAATAGTCTGGAATATGAAATGACAACTCCTTGTCATATCCAAGACCAGTTATGTGCTTGTTATGGACACACTCATCCCAAGATCAGATGATGGACTTGGGAAGCGAAGTGTGAACATATGCATCTGCATAAAAATATGCTTTTGAACTAGGCACTGAATGTGAATCGACTGAAAAATTATTTACTTGCTGCTTATGGGAGTATGTTCCAATGTTATGAACATAAACATGTTCAGAATGATGACTCCAATGTTTTAATTCTTCTTGCTCAAGCTGAGATTCAAGTTGTAAAAAAAACAATTTTCTCATGTGCGTTTTGCAGACAAGACTGAATTTCTGAGAGAGAATATTTATTGATTTGAATTGTGCTATCGACAGTAGATTTTATCAGATCTTTCAAGTCTTCACCAAGTCTTTCCATTTTTTAACAACTCAAACTTACACTTCAAACTATAAACCAATGAGAAAATATCAACACCCACTCACAAAACAATGCCACTCTTATTTCTTTCCTTCTTTTAAATCAATCCAACTACACTCATTAACACACATTCTTCATCATAATTTAATGCACAATATGGTATTGCAGGGGAGGTGGTGGAACTTCTTGTTCAAAAGTTAGAAAATGAAGCAAGTTACCATGGAAGGGTTGACCTTTTCTTTTTGGTTGATTCTATCACACAATCTTCACATGTACATAAAGGAATTTCTGGAGATAAGTATCCATCTGCTATCTAATCTTCACTTTCACAGCTGTTGAGTGCTGTTGCTCCTCATGGAAGTCTAGCGCATGAAAATCGCAAATAATGTTTAAAGGTTTTGAGGCTTTGGCTTGAGCGCAAATTTCTTCACGAGGATTGTTGAGGGAGGAGGAGGTGAGGGGGAGGAGTTGGCAGCACGAGGGGAGCAAAGGGAGATGGGGAGTCATGGAGGTGTGACGGGAGGGAGCAGGAGTTGAAACGATGTCAGGGGAGGGGCGAAGGAATTGAGGTGAGCGGGAGAAGGGGAGGGGAGGGGAGTCGAAGTGGGATGGAGGGCAGGATGGACGGGGAGGGGAGAGGGGTAAGGTGAGTGGGGAGAGACGTAGGAGGGATCCGGCAGTGCTATGCATGTAGAGGGAGCTGATGTGTTATGCAGGGGTAGGCGAGGGGTCGATGTGATGTGCAAGGGTAGGCAAGGGGCCTATCGGGTAAAAAATATCACATAGTTCTCAATTGAAATTACTGAGACAATGAAGATAGTCTGGGCTGCATAAGGAGGGGTGCCTTGGAAAGCCACAAAACCATGGCTCACGCTATTTTCACACTAGAAAAACACTATCTACACACCAGAATTATGGTTCCTTAGCACCGAGTTGCACCCACATTATTTCCCACCGTAATATGCTCAGAATGATTTGCCCCACCCCAAAATAGCCAACAGTGCCCCAAAAGAGGGCCACTCGTCAGGGATCAAAGACTGCTGATGCCAGCGCTCAATCCCACATCTCAGCTACCGCTCAAGATGATGAACCCTTACTATCAAGAAAGTAAAAGGAACAACATCCCAACCAACAAATCAACCAGAAGAGCCAGAACAACCCGTTCTTCAGTCGATTATTGTATACGAAGTACGCGTCGGATATGTCAGATTTTATGGAATAACATTCAATGGAGGAACCGCTTCAGTCTGTACACAATGTTTCAACAAAGCTTCAGCTTTGGCTTGAATCACACAACCTCGCACAATCCATTTATCACTTTCTCCTTGGAATGTGGAATTTCCTGGTGTAATGCAGGGGTGTCAACTATGCAAAAGAGTCGAACTGCATAACCAATGGAGCCATGGATTCCAAAGGGACAACGACTTGGTCAATTATGACTCTGCAACAGTAGGAGAGGAATGGTTGGCTATGAGGTGAAGCCGAGGGATATAGATCAATGTCGAGAGCTCGAGAACACTGGAGCATTCAACAACAAAAAATTTCGATGAAAAGAAGCAACGTATGAACGTAGTAGTGGTGTGAGGGATCGATTGAATGAGGGAGAGCGCACTGCCTAAATGAGGGAATCAATTGTGGAGTGTATTCCATCCATTGTTTGAGGTAACGCTACTACAAGAGGGACAGAGTAGAAAATATGCAGGCCTGAGCATTACTACCAATATATTAAGAATGTTATGGGTAGCGCATTCATATTTGTTAGCCTTGATTTTAGCTCTAATGCATGCATAGGATGACAAGAATGACAATGCATATAAAGTAGTGAGGAATCTGACAGATGGTCAGGAAGGAGGAGAGACCAGCACGCTGTCAAGCACAAAGATCAGCGCTATTCAAGGCAGGGAAAAAAACCTAACACACTAACATATAAACGCACAATGAGGAAGAATGCCACTCATCATGGCTCTGATACCATGTTAAACACATGCATGGTAAATGTATAACACACACATACAAATATAGGACAAGTGTGAGTTTCTATTACATTTAATATGATGTATATTTATAATACATTGGTGTGACTCTTGGATTCCACATTCCAAGGTCACTTGGACTCTTTTTGTGACTGTTCAGCTTCCACACCTACCCATAGAGGATTAGGTGTCCAACATTTCTATCCACCACCCATGGACTTTAAACACAACAAATTAATATTATATTAAAAAATAAATAAATTATACATCTCCATCTTTTTACTCTTATTAAAAAGATTAAATTCTTTTATTTTCAATTATTTATTTTCCTTCCACATTGAAATATTTTATTATTATCAACATTAAAATTATCTATTTATTTTTTATTTTCCCTCCCTTTATATGTATAAGTAGTTGGTATTAAAATTAATTAATTAATATGAATATTCAAATAGTTTATTTAATTCATGTACTAAAGTATAAAAAAAATGATAAGTATACATCTTCCTTATACTCAAAAGTGAAAAGTGAAAATTTAATTATATTTTTTTGCCCTTTAAAGTGAAAATATAATGTTTTATAAAATTTTCAATTACTTTATTTCTCTTTCAATTGATATAATATTATTATGTTCCTACAAATGCACATCCAAATATTCTATTTAGGATGAGATTTTGCTACATTTCTTTCATACTTGCTTGTAATATCAACAAACAACAAAGGTAGAGAGCACAACGAAAGTGATATTATTACTTGGTTGTAAGAAAAACAAGCAACAAGGCAACCATAGTAAGAAGAAAAAAAATGAAACTAAGCACACTGAGAGTGAGATTATTGATATTTTATAATGTTTTTAAATAAAATTAACAAAACATGTATATTCATTTTTTTATTACTATAAACGATATTGTTTTTTATTTAGAGTAATTTATTTTTATTGTGCCAAGTAGCTTTCTATGAGGAATGGAGATGTTGTTACATAAGGTCACATTCAAAAACAATTAAATAATAATTACATTAAAAAATAGTAATGACAAAAATATTCAATGTTTTGCACAAATTGAATACTTCAATTTCTAGCTCAATTTTACATCAAGTAATTGAAAGTAAACAAAATTAATTTATGTGAGAGATATGTAATTTTAATGTGTATTCATTATGTGTTTAGTTAACATAATTATATATTAATAAAAGATATTTTAGTGTCAACATAAATAAAATATTTCAATGTCCATATTAAAAAACATAATTTGATATTAAAGGTAGATAAAGATAAAGAACAATAAAGTGAGCAAGCTATTATATCATATGATAGATGTTTTAAACAATTAAAAATAAAAATGATCTTATAGTTAAAACATTTTATTAGTGCGTTCATCAAAATCAAATAAATTCACCAAAATTTGACATTAATCAAATCTCTTAAAGTACAAATCTTAAGTGAAATTTAAAAAAAAAAAAAAAAATTGTATATTCAAAAATTTGATCCTTCTTTAACCTTAATAAATCATGTGTTAAAATGAATATAACATAATTTAAAAAGAAAAAAATATCAACTCAAAAATAACACATCAACCTAATACAAATTAATTAAATTACAATTTAAAAACTAAATAAATTATTATTATGGATAGATATATATATATTTTGGAAAGTTAAAAAATCAACCCTATATAACCCAATACACTGGATACCATAAATATTTGATAAATCCTACATCAATTAATAATTAAATTGAAATCAGAAAGCTCTAATGCAAAATAGACTGAACAGAATAGAGAAAGCTCTATTGCAAAATAAACTGAACAGGAGGCGAAGTTAGTCCTCTGAAGCCAACTGCACTGATTTACAATACTCAAAAGACCATCTAATATAAAATATTAAAGAGCGTACCTTCTATCCTCCATTTATGTTTTCTAAGATGTCACTCTTAGAATCCATAATAATGGGGTTTCCACAGACTAGCTGTTCGTGTGTCTAGTCTGTTCATGTGTCGGCAGCGCATGTGGGTGGTGAAGACAAACTTCATGTTCATGGATCCTCAAAGGGGTGCAGCACATGGAGACCTTATTATAAATAACCACTGCAACGTGTGCCATGTGAACCAGAAGTACATTAGCAAGTGAAGGAATTTATTTAGTTTTTACCACCCTGAGTTGGTGATTTGTTAAAGTAATTTGGGCATGGCCTAATATTGAAAGCTAGTTGCGGCTACTATAATATTATTAGTATATTATCATAGGGTAAGAAATACCAGAAATTTTTGACTTAACAAAGATCTAAATTTTATGAAAATAAAAAATTATTATAGATCAAAATATCTTTTTAGTGATTTTTGAAAATTAAAAAAAAAAATATTAATAATTTATTAAAATTATTAAATAAAATAATTTTTTTATAAAAAAATATTATACTAATAATAGTAATAATTATTATTATTTCTATTACTTTAAGTTTTGATAATTACCGTATCCATTTTAAACTAAGAATGATGATAATTATGAAAACATTTTAACAATATTTGATTGCAACATTTGCCATCAAATTCCCTCCTTTTACATCTTTTATTTTCTCTCTTTGATTTTCTCATATCTAAATCAATGGTTTTGATGGTACTTAGTTATTTAAATTAGTTCCTAAAATTTTAGGAGTCTTAGATTGGAATTTCCTAAAATAATTTTGAGTTTTGGATTGGAATTTGATAAAATAATTTTTTGTTATATTGTTTTTTATTAGTGTGCTGGTATAATTTATTCTAACTATTTATACTAAATTTAAGTCAGATTTAAATGAAAAATATATATTGAAAAAAATTCCAAAACAATAAATTATAAGCCAATAAACTAATAAATAAAAACTATAAAAAATATTAACTAAAAAAAAAAAAAAAGCCTAATGGTATATGACAAATAAAAAGTCTAATATTATAGGACAGACATTAGTGAGCATTCTAGAGTCGATCTTTATTTTTAGTTGTGTTTTTTAAATTGGGTAATATTTTTGCTTTTGTTATTTTTGTTTTAAATTTTTATAAACTGGGAAATTGGGAAATTGGTTAGTATTCTAGAGTCAATATTAATATTTATTTTTAGTTGTGTTTTTTTAAATTGGGTAATATATCTGTTTTTTTTTGGGTTAGTTTTGTTTTAATTTTTTATAAACTAGGAAATTGGTTATTAAGATAGTAATGTTTATTGTTTAATTTTTTTTAAATATTAAATGCATTCACTATTAAAAATAAAATAAAACATTGAGAATATATAAATTTCAATTTAACTTTGAAAATATATATATTTTCATTAAAAAAAGATACCAAAAATATTTTCATTATATTTTATTTATTAAATGCTGATCGATAAGTCGGTCATCATGTTTCTGAAAAGTATGGACTCGAGAAGCTGGCAATATTGATTCCCCAATGAATTGAGGGAAATGAATAAGAGGATTGTGAAAATTGAAGACTATCCTAACGGTTACTGCATAGAAGCTCCTGAAGAAAAGGTTCAGTTCAAGAAAGGAGGAAACTGAGTATTCTAATTCATAGAAGTCGTTCACTTCGCATTATTTCATTTATTATCAAAATCAAATAATGATGCCTGTTTTCCTTCGTAGACACTATAATCTCATCATATGGAGACATTCGATTTTGACAACGTGGCAAAACATCCATTTGTCGAATATTTTGACAAGTTCTTGAGCAGGACTGATGCAAAACTAAGCATGTGATAGTCATAAATAGAATTTAATGAAATATAAGGGTAGATTTCTTAATCTTATTTCCACACAAAATAATTAACATTGTTAATGGGCATTAATGTTTTTTCAATATAGTTTGAATAGTAATTACCCCTAAAGTGTCCCTATTATGAGCTTTGCTGGGATGAACTCCCAGCCAATCTCTGTGCTCCACCTATTACCCTTCTGCCCTGTCAAAATTTGACACTTGGTGGGCAACCAACCTCGTGCTATCCAATCCTTTCCTGGACCATGCTGCTGTCATCTCGGCCGCTCCGAAGTTGGCGACGGGAGTTCGGGGTTCGACGAGCCACGCCTTCGGCATGCCGTTGGCTCATTTCAAATGAGCAAGTACTAGTATATTTAATTTATGTGTGTGATGTTATAGCAAAAATATTCAACTATCATATTATTACTAATTTATTATAGTTAAATAATAATTTTCATTATTCATAGTTCACACAAATCATAAATAATAATTAATAATATTATTTTCTCTCTTTATTATAATAAATACCTCTCTTCCTCTCCATTATCAACACATTACTTGTTTATGTGCCTTTTTATCCTAAATCAATGTTTTATGTTTTAAAAGCTATAGAATATCATATAATACATGTTTTATTTACTTTCTTGTTTTTTATTATAATAAGTATTGTATGTTTTATCTTTTTAAAGATTGATTTCATTAGTATTGGGTAGGCTTAGCTTACTATTTACTTAAAAATATGATTTATTATTTTAATTAAAAATAAAAATAAAATAATGTAATTTTAAATTACTTGTTCTTAGTGTTTATTGAAATTTGCAACTAGAAACAATGAAATTGACAATTAGAAAGGACAAAAATTGCACACAAATTGGTGTAGAATTTCTGTCATAGATTCGTGAGAAATTTAGTTACACATTTTATCTGGTTTTATGCAAGAACGCAATAAAGTACATAAATAGACATAAACATAGAGATGCATCGGAAATAATGTTTCGTTTCATTAATATCAAATAACAAAGATATGCTTATAGACATAATGGAAATAAAATAGCTAGGGCACTAGTAGATTATCTCTGAGAAGAGATGTAGTGGCTACATGCCTTTGAACTGTGTTACAATGAGGCTCGAAGGCCTATTTATTATTTAGAAACAATGCAAAACCCTAAACATCCAAAAACCTAATCGTTGGAGATGAAGCGCCAAAACTATGAGCCTCATTTGGGTAAATTGGTGTTTCAACTTCCCGGGAACGTAATTTTTTCATACGATCTCCGTTTGATGCACATCATACCTCGTTAAAATATCTATCCGAGGACTACAACTGCTGACCGTAAATTTCGATTCTAAAACATAATCATATTTTCCAGAGGCGCAATGCCCAAAAAACGTCAGTTAGGGCCTCAAAACAGCTTCAGAGGTTCAGGACCCGAAAAACTGCTAAAAATAGTAAGTTGTACCGAAACTAAATAACCGAAAGAGACAATGGTGGGGCCCTAAGTGGAATAGGTAGGTGGCCACCAATATCTACCTGTATCATTCCTCCCTCCTTAGGAAGAAATGGTCCCCATTGCGTTGAGATCCTCCATGAGATGAGGCAAATTCTATTGAACTAGATATTAGATTTGTTAAAAATATCATGGACCTATGAGCGGACATGCTGGATGTGTTTAGTAAATTTGGTTTCTTTATCAGCCTCATACAATACATGTATGGATTTTGTCTGTGTAGTCGCATGAGGTAGGGCAACATCAGGCGGCGGTGCGTCGGGGGTCAGATCAATGGAGTGCTTGTCTTGATAGTGCAAAGGAACCTCTGTGAGTGAGGAGAAAATATCCTCGTATTCCTCCATGACTTTTTCCATCTGCTGCAGCCATGCAAGGGAGCACTGTTTCGAGGTTGTGGCCACAATATTCTTCTTTCCTTGTGAGCAATTTGTAAGGAAAATAAATTTCCTTGTTTGGGAAACAATCTTACTGCATTGTTTTGCAGTAGTCAAAGAGATGATAGGTGGCAGTACTACCTCTGGTATCCTATACAATTTATTTCCCAAAGTAATAATAACAGCATGAGGCTTAGACTCATACATGACATAACACCTCCACAACTATGGTTGGCCCAATAATACATCAGCTACATCAAGAGGAGCAACATCACACAATACCTCATCCGTGAATGGCTTGATATTGTACGGAAGGCGGCACTGCTGGCGGATGCGGAGATCTCTCCCTAGGTGAAGCCACCTAATTTTATATGGTTGTGGGTGTGTTATGGTCGGTAGGCCGAGCCGCTTCACGACCTCTGCTAAAATGAGGTCCTTTTGGCTTCCCCTATCGACAAGGAATTGCAGGGGAGAATCCTTCACCCACATCTGCGAATGGAAGAGGCGCTCCCCTTCTTATGGATCCTCGGGATCCTCCCTCTGGATCTTGGTGGTGGTAAGAATGGCACAGGGATCCGCATAAATGATCTGATTCCCTTTGTCATTACCTTCATCTGGTTCTAACTCAGAATCAACACATGCATCTGATTCGGGTGCCTTTAGTTTGGCCACTAATGACTGTTTGGCCCGACACTCGTTTGTGCTGTCAGTGGGGATGTTATGAAATTCATAGGAATTCCCCATGTCCTTCTTTGGATTTGTGGTGTTGTTCTGATTTTCCCTACTTTGGCCTTGCCCCTTATTCTATGGTTCGGGGGCACCTTTCCTTGGCTTCGAATTCGCGGATCCAAAGTCTCGCTTCTTCTGCTTAAACTTATGCTCGATCTTGGTGGCATGGCGATATGTCGTGCCAAGCAATGTAATGTCTAGGAACTCCATTTCCTCCTGAATGTGTCTTTGCAGATAACTGCGGTACTTGAGCACCAAGTGTCTCTCTGAATCTTTAATATCCAACTTTGTGTGTAGGGTATGGAACAAATTCATCAGATCGTGCACATCTTGATCCCTTTGTTGCCGCAGCATGGTCCATTGGATATACTTGTCCTCATAGCTCCCCACGGGGTAATATTGTTCCTTGATGTCGTCTCGAAATGAATACCAAGTGGGTGCGGCCGAGAACAGAGAGGGTTCCCCCTCATCTTTTTCCTCACAGTACATTTCGCACCAATCCTTGACATGGGCAGCAGCTTTGAGGAGTGCAAAAATAATCTTTTCTCGATTGGAGAAATCATGGACTGAGAAATACCCTTATAACAAATTCAACCATCTATGATGGCATTTTCATCTATCTGGCCTTCAAATATAGGAATGCTAAATTTTACATGTACCTTGAAGGGAGTGGCTCCTCCAAAGTGGTCTTTGGATGCAGATGCGCCGTAGGTGGGCAAATGTCGAAGGATTTGAGCAAAGTTATCCATCATCGCGTTCATTTATTTCTCGAGGGCCTCCTTGAGCAATATTTTGATAGGATCTCCTGTTTCCTCATCTTTCTTTTCTTCCACCATGGGAGTTTTTCGGGGTTTGTGAGGCTGATCTTGCAAGGGTTCAACCAGATCGAGCCCTAACTCCTGATACCCTGACCATGTTGGAGACATGCAAATAAAAATAGAGAAAGAGCAGACTGCCCTGATACCACTGATATAGATTTATGCAGGAACACAATAGAGTATAGAAATAGACATAAACATAAACACAGAGATGCAATGGAAATAATGCTTCATTTCATTAATATCAAATAACAGAAATATGCTTGTAGACATAATGGAAATAAAATAGCTAGGGTGCTAGTAGCTTATCTTTGAGAAGAGATGTGGTGGCTACATGCCTCTCAACTGTGTTACAATGAGGCTCGAAGGCCTATTTATTGTTTAGAAAAAATGTAAAACCCTAAACATCCAAAAACTTAACCGTAGGAGATGAAGCACCAAAACTATGGGCCCCGTTTGGGTAAATTGGTGTTTCAACTTCCCGAGGACGTAACTTTGGCATACGATCTCTGTTTGACGCGCATCATACCTCATTAGAAATATCTATCCGAGGAATACAACTGTTGATCACAAATATCAATTCCGGAATGGAAATATATTCGTCGGAGGTGCGATGCCCAAAAAACATAGTTTAGGGCCTCGAAACATCTCCAGAAGTTCAGGACCCAAAAAATTGCTAAAAATAGTAAGTTGTGCCGAAACTGAAAAACTAAAAGAGACAATTGTGGGGCCCCAAGTGGAATAGGCGGGCGGTCACCAATATCCATCTAGATCAACATTAGTGTGAAATGTGAGCGTCTAATTGTTTTTTTTCCCTTAAAGAAATCGTAATTTCATCTCATAACAACTTGTATCAGTTAACTAAGTCATGATGACTGAGTTAGCTCAAGAAACTTGTTGAAATTTGAAACAAGAAATAGTGAAATTGGCATCAATAAATAAAATCAAGAAAATGGCACCCTTAAATGGCTACCATATGAGGCTTTTGATTTAATTATCCCTTAATTAAATTGAAAGAAAATTGTAATTTCATCTCATAACAAGTTGTAATAGTTAACTAAGTGAGATAGACTTAGTTAACACAATAATTTCGAGTTGAGGGTCAATGGTGATGCATGTAGAGTGATTCTATTATTTTCACGGTCTAGTTGTAGCTAATGCATTAGTTTAGTGCATGCGTAATCAGTTAACTCAAATTAATTGAGTTAAAATCAATTTAACTAGTTCTAACTGAGTGACGAGCTAGTGAGAGGTCAAGTGAATTAAATTAGATTTAATTCACAAGTAGTGATTTATCAAGTAACTGATGATTATCTATTAATAGTTGCATGTATGTCAATTCTGATGACGACCCATTTGAGACAGAGGTTAAAGGGAAGTTAACTATCAGTCGTATTATTATCAATTTGGCCGGTCGCAATTATAAAGTCATAGGAAGTCTCATGATGGATTGCGTAATCAACGAAGGTTAATTATTCTATTTAATAGGGATTAATTGTGTAGGTATTGTGTGAGCAAGGCTGGGCTAACCAAGGGCTGAGAATTGGCTAATTTTTTGTCACTTTTTCCTGAGAATTGCTAGTAATTTTTTAGTAGGATCAGGGTGAGACGATCAGTAGAGTGCAGGATTTTCTCGGTCTAACAAAGAATTATATTGTTTCATGATTCTTTGACTATCTACAATATATGATAGAGGGGTTTTGAGCAGGTGCTTTCCCCAAGAACATCTTGTGTTGTGTGATTGATGATTTCCTTTCTCTTACTTGCATGTGATTGAGTGATCATGTTTTATATTTCGCAAATATGGTAGAAGGATTTAGTATATTGTTTAAGTACATTACATGATCATATTGAGTCCATTGATATAGAATTTCTATATAGTTTCTACATGGTATCACAACACCAGAAATCACAATAGAAGAGAAGAAATTGAGTTTTTCTTGAGCGGTTTCAAATTTGCATATTTATTCTTGAGGGTCCAACATCAGGTCAAGATGTCTTTTAATGGCTTGAGCCCCAAATATTCACTCAAGGGAAATTTGAATTATATTGCATGGAAGGACAAGATGGAGGCAGTGTTGGCAGACAACAGGTTGAAGGAATTCATAGATACTGGCATTCCCAAGCTCGCAGCAGAAGATGCCCAACTTCTTGATGCATGGAAGAAGAAGGTAGGAAAGGCGAGAAGGATCTTATTGGAGGTAGTTCAAGATCATATTGTCTTGAGTCTCCATGGGAAGGCAAATCCATATGCGATGTGGAAGGCCTTGATATATCTGTTTCAGAACAAGAGTGACTAAAGGAAGTTGGTGCTGAAGGACAAGCTCAGAAATATCAAGAAGGAGGAAGGTGAGATGGTACCAACATACTTGGCGAAGTTCACTCAATGTCGAGATGAGCTTGGAAGTGTTGGTGTGACTGTAGTTGATGATGACTTGGTGAGCCTAACACTTCTAGGCCTTCCCAAGATCTGTCATATTTACCAGGACTCTGTGAATGGGAGGGAGAAATTACTAGACTGGGAGCATTTGTGGTATAACTTGGTGAGCCTATCACTTCTAGGCCTTCCCAAGAGTTGGCATAGTTACCAGGATTCTGTCAATGGGAGGGAGAAGTTACTAGACTGGGAGCATTTATGGTTTGACTTGGTAATAGAAGAGATAAAGCGAAGCACCAGAGACGAGACCTCCATCACCAACAAAGAAGAAGATTGTGCATTAGTGGGAAAACAAAAGAAGGCTAAGGGAAAAAAATCCTAAGGTAAAGAGGGAAAGAGAGAATTTTCCAAGATTAGATGTTTTCACTATCACGAGCATGGGCACTATGCTTCGAATTTTCCATAAAAGAAGGAAAGAAAGAAGGAGCCTGCAGTTGCAGCAGGTGAAGCATTGGCTCCCCTCTCATACTAGCATATGTTTTGTATGATTGAGGCCAAAGAATAATCTTGTCTCTGTAGCAGTATTGGAAGACCGTGGTTATGAGGTGATGTTTAGAAAAGGGAAATTTTCCCTTAAACACATAGCCACGGGACATGTGAAGCAAATCAATTCAAGAGTCAAGAACATGTATTCTCTCTAGGTTGAGGATGCATGCAAAGGTTTGAGAAGCAGAGCAGAGTTTAGTGACTTGGTGGTTGAGAGGGAGCCTCTCAACATGAAGTCTCAGAAGGTTGTGGAGTAGCCACAATTGGAGAAGCAGAGAGGAGACCGATTGGAAGAGTCCACTCAACCAGAGACCTTTAGGAGGGGTAAATTTCGAGCCAAATGGGAAGAGAAAGTGTTAGTCATCCATAATTCTGATTTTATCCAAAGATGACTAAATTTGACAAACCCAGATTTCTAGAACAAAATTGCAAAAAACATTATGAGTTCTAGAAATCTCATGACCTTCATCTTTCTTAGTCTGTCATTTCACCTAAATCTTCATCTATTTTTCCTACAAAGGTTATCCTATTGTCCCTTAAAAATGTTGTTCCTTAATAGTGTTGTTCTCTAAAGTTCTCTTCCTTAAGCTGCTATTCCTTAGCAGTTGTTGTTCCCTAAGCTGCTGCAACTATTCCTTCTTTAGAATCCTCAAGAAACACTACTGAACAAAAAGAGACTCTATGTAGGCCATTTTTTTCCATCATTTGGTAAGCCCAGTTCAATCTTTTCCTTTCTCATTTATCCTCCATTTTCCCTAAAAAATTCCTCCAAACCATCATAACCCCTTTATATGGTTCGAAAAACCTTCTTTAAACCAATACACTCATTATTGTTTTGGTTTAAAACACCCCTTTCACTTATCAAAACTTCCAATTTGGCCTAAAAACCCATTTTTGGTCCTAAAAAATAGTATTTTTATAAATAAAGGTATAATCCCTCAAGGGCTTAAAACCTTTGGCCCCTTTTCTCCATATGTCCAAGTGTTATGACCAAGCGCCCTAAACCCCATCGCATCGGCCTTCCTCTATAAATCCACTTTTTCTTCAGGAATTTATCCCCCACTGATGTGATTAGCACCCTACCCTTAGCCCCTGGTCACATATTTCCCCACGGAACCGTGCCCCAGTGCCTAGTTATTAGCCCCTCCAGTGCATCGGAATCCCCCTTTTTCTCCTTCCCCCTTGTCTTTCTTCTTTACCGATTGCCCGACGCGATAAGCCCTTTCACACCTCGCTCCCGGTCCTCTGCTCCATCCACAGGACCACTCCCTAGAGCCCTTGCCTTAAGCCCCCTTCCCCTTTTTCTTTCACCCCGTCTTTCTTTCTCTCGGTCCATTCTTGACCATAGATCAAAGGCCTTAAGCCTAGATCCGACGGCTACCATGCAGCCCGATCATTTACACCCCGCCGATCAACCAACCCGCTACCAAACAAAAACTTCTTATGTCACCACATGGCCCACCTTCCACCCATAGAGCTGCCCGTCCAATCTCTGGCTGCCACCTGGTTTCCACCAATTCCCCACCTGCGCACCTTTCCCATCGTGTTTCTCTCCCAACCGTTGGATCCACCCCTTCTCATCCAACGGTCAATATCACATATCGCGTGATTTCTACGTCGGAGGTTTAACAACCAAAAGTTTCATAAGACTAGTGGTATTGCGGAGGACGCATGGCGTGATATAACTGGATCGCGTTCCCTCCAGGCTAAACCACTCACCACTCGTTTTTCGCGCAAAAACTGCCAATGGTTTTCCAAAACCACTTATGCCCATTTTCGTGCCAAAGTCCATTTAAAACTTTCTTTTCTCCCTCCGCCATTAAAATCCTTCCTCCATGCATTCCGCCAGCCTCCAAAGAAATATTTCTAACCCCGCATGGTTTCATTAACGTTTTATTTGTATTGTGCAGGTTGGATAGCAGTTTTAAAAGGTTAAAACCCTCCCACAGCCCATAAAGGGACAGACTAGGAGGTTACGACCTTTGTGGTCCGAACAGGGGCCGAATCACGAAGAGAGGGAATTTCCAGGGTTAGTTTCATAGTTCGATCAGTGTTCTATGACCATTTTTTTACATCATCAAACCCTCAGCATCTCGAAGGCACCTCTCCACAACAACAAAAGGGAAAAGTCAGCGAATATTTAAAAATAAAGGGTTAAAGGCTAGAACCAAGAAAAAAATTGGATAAAGCGCAGCAATTAAAGGAAGGACTGAAGGCCAAAAAACCAAAGAAACAGGGAAATAAAGTCTCCAATCAAGCAGTGTATAAAGGAAAAAGGGAAAAAATGTTACATTATGAACTCCAAAGGCATCATCAGGCCTTAAAACATAGTTAATGATGAAGTAAAGGCAGATTAAGCCTAAAGAGCAGTTTTATGGTTAAATGAAGAAGAATTATGCTTAAATATAGCCTCGAATACATCAAAGGAGCAGTTATTCACTTAATAACTCAAAATTGACACCTTTCACTTACTTTATGTCTCAAAGGGCAAATTGGCAGTTATTACATAAAAAGATATTTTAAAACTTTCAGACAGTTATTGTAAGAGACGAAAAAGAGCCTCAAAGTCAATCTTTTCAGCTATTTTATCCTTAGGAAGTAAAGACAAATTTAATACACAGAGAAGTAGTTTAGAAACATTCCTACCTTATGCCTTGCATGGTTTTTAAGGATAGGAGTGCATTTACTGGTCATTATTAACATTTTGAACCCTAGATAGTTCCACCTCCTCATTTGTAGCATAAATACTGCATTTGAACTCATTGTATGGTGGGCATTTTGATAACTCTTTGAAGTAATACATAGTTCTGCTGAGATTGAAGAGAAATTGATGTACTGGAACCTGTGGATGTTTTGACCTGTTTGTGGATGGAGAAAGCTCTGTCATTGGATCCCTAAGCTTGGCTGTTGGTGAAGTATTCTAAACTGTTTAATGTTTTTCCTATTTTCAATATGTTTTCATCATCTATTGCTTGCAGTAGAGTAAAATTTTTAGGCTAAGAAATGTCTCCTGGAATCACCTTAGACCTGTTTACTCTTCACTGTCTTTATGTTTTCATCTGCTGAATGTTTGATTGAGTAGTTTAACTTATTTTCAACCCTTATGATTTTTTATTCCAAGAATAGTTCAATACAGTGGCCTCAAGAATCATTTATGGTTCTCCCTGCTTGTTTGCTGCCATTTAAAAAAAAATTTGAAGTCTCCCTTCAAAGTACCATTGTCCAAAGTCTGCCAAAGAGGTCTGTTTTGATCATACCCTTTGTACTTGCTCAAATAAATGTTTTGAAGGTCTTTATAGCTGTAATCAGATATTTTTAGGAGTTCCCTCTTCTATGAATGCAGTTATTTGTGAATCTTGAATGTTTTCTTATCCTTGAGAGTGAAATATTTGATGAAATAGAGCATTCCTTGACTCTTAGATTTCATTTTGAAAGTTTGTCTTGAAATTGTTATTTACTGAAGTGTGATTTGTAGAATTCATGGTTAGCCCTGTCTATGAAATTCTTCTTCATGTTTAAATGATGTTTTAAGTCCCTTTGTTGAAGAGTACATATAATTAAAGATTCTTGATTGCCCTTAGTTGTACTTTTCATTCTAAACACTTAATGTTCATTTCATTTCACCTGAAAAAAATTTGTAGATATAATAGCCAAGTTAGATTTTCCCTCTGATACCCCTTATTCATCTACAAACTTGTTACAAACTTCCACTTAAGTCCATTGCCAAATGAATTAGAGATTTCCCTTTTCTATCTATGTTGCCTAGATCATCATGTCCCATCAAATAATCAAACAAGCTCAAGCTTAATAACTAGCCTAAAATAAACCCTTTACAAGCAAACAAGACATATCTTTGCAAACATATTGAGAGATCCCTCTCTGCGACTAGGAGGGCTAGATCCTAGAGCTCTAAAGACTGGTTTACCTGTTTCCTTGTCATTTGGTTTACCAATCGGCCAAATCACAGGATCCAAACATTCTGGCGATCACAGTGGGACCTCTGAGTACATAATAGTCTAGCAAACTCTTTTAGACTCATTTAGTCCTTCAAACAACCATAGAAACACAGAAAACCCCAAAAAAATTTCAGATTGGTTTCATAATAAACATTGGTGGTGGACCATAAAACATTTTACCTCCAAAAGAGCTAAAAACTTCACCTGGTGACTCCACTGACCTCCAGTAGGCCTATTAATTCAATAGACCTTAAAAAGGGAATACACTGAGCAAACCAAATCATGCTGTTGGTGGACAGAAAAGGTCAAATCTTCCACCTAGCGACTCCACAAACTCAAAAATAGCTAATGACTCCACTGGAAGAAGACTCTGAACTGGTTAAATAGACATTGTGACCTATTTTTTGATTTACAAACATGGATCCAAGGATACAAAGGAGATATGCTCCAATGAACAGAGATCATATCCCTGGATTCCCACACAAAATGCCTCAAATAAATTGGATGAAAAACCTGCTTATTTTTCAAGATGAAAAGCTTGATGACCCCTGGTTACATCTCCTCAAGTTTCATATACATATATGGAGGTTAAAAGTCGAATGGCATGAATACTGCCTTATGAAAATGTTCATGTTAAAAATAGAAGAAAAGGCAAGGGATTTGTATGAATGGTTAGAACCTAAGAGCTTGTTTTATTTAAAGGAAATGCACCAAGTATTTTATGAAAAATATAAAGAAAACTCTTCATATTTATCATGGACTGAAAATTGTTGTGATCAATCTCAAAACATCATACAATACCTGTTAAATATTGATGAGGATTTGGTTAATATGCATCCTAAAGATCTCTTAGCAGCCATTCATGGATTTCATACCTAAGACATAAACAACAAGAAAAATATACATGATGAGCAAGATTTTGAAGAATATAATGAAGAATATTTTCAAAATAGTACTAGCTACCCACCTACACCTTGTGTTTTACTGTTAAAAGAAATTTATGAACAAGCTGCAAACATAAACAAGGAACAATACCCTGAGGAAACAATCAACCATCTTAAACTCACCAAATCTGAAATAGGAGAAGAGACAACATAACTAGAGTCTATTCCTTTATGTTATAACTCATTTCAGATTATTAAAGAAGAATGTCATCCTACCAATCTATTAAAAACAACTCATGAATCCCATGTTCAAATTGACTATCACAAAAATCAGGAGGAGTTGTTTGAGAGTGAAAAGGATCAGGAAATAGAAGAAAATCCTCAAGGACTTCCAACAAACACAAGTAAATTTTCACTAGGAGAGGCTCAAGAAGATATCCAGCCTCAAAACCAGTTAACACAAGAAAAATAAGGCTACTGTGTTTCTGTCCAGAGAAAAAATAAAATTCCTTCTCTTTTAACAGAAGAAGAAATTGATCAAATATTAAAGAAACAACCAGCCCTCAAAACCTCAATTGAACAAAACACTCCTTCTTATTCAACCACTAAACTTTGTTGCCATAATTATAAAATCAACCCATAGACCAAGTCAAAGAAACACAAACTGATAATTCAATATGTTTGATAGGTGGTGTTAGTGTCAGTCTAGTCATACTGCCATTAGTGATCAAGGTTACTCTTTGCATTTGCATATTAGGAGTCCCATAATAATCAATTTCACCATTCTACTAGGTCATGGATTCATTGATGGTAGTAATTTTTTATCAGTAGTCCCTCATGAGGTACTTGTTGATTTTCCTTTCTATGGTCTTCAGTCATTAGTCACTTTCATTCTTAAAATCATATAAATAGGTCATAGGATGGGTCTCATTATTTTCTATGGTCTCACCATGGTCAAATTAATGAGTCAAATGTCAATAAATATCAGCAAGGTCATGAGGAAGCCAATAAGCTCAAAGTCACAACACCAGGAAGAATCAGAGAGAAATTTTATTCAATTTGGTGTAATTTTGGCCTCAAAACTATGTTTTGAGGTGAAAACATGATATTTTGCCTTCATTATCATTCATTATGTAATTTTATATCATCATGTGTAATAAGTCACAATTCAGAAGATGTTATCTCCACAAAGTTATGTCGCTGCCTTCAGAGAGTTTTCCATAGCATGTTCAGCGCCAACTCATCTTCCAAGTAGATCCATCAGAAAGAGCCCGGAAAGAGCTTTCCAATTGTATATTACACTCTCAAAACTGACTTCTGGATTGAAATTTATGCTTAAGTGAAGTAAAAGCCCTCTATATCCTAATCCTTCCCCTTTTCCCATTTTTTCCTTTAAAATTTGTTTAATTAAAGTTTTATATCCTTTTAAAAACCCCTTTTCCCCCTTTCCGATTATAAATTTGCATTATAAATCATTTAATAAAATATGTGATTTAATTGCTAAACCACTTCCCCTCCGTGCCGTAGAACTTTATAATAAAAAGTTTGATATTATAAAGTCTCACCGTATAAACCACTTCCCCTACATTCCCGTTGAAAACCTTATGTTAAATATTTCAAAGGTTCGTATATATATATATATACTCCCCGCCGTTCCCAACCACTTCCCCACCATGCTTTGTAATAAAACTTTATTATAAAGTTTTATATTATATAACCCCACCGCAATCGCAACCCTTCCAATTGTAAACGTTTATTTGTGCCTTCCAATCACCCCAATCGCAACATTCTCTGATCACCTCAATCATGGCCTTTCCTCCGATCCTCCGATCGCAACAACCCCCGATCAATGTCTCAGCCATCAATATTCCCCCTCTGATCCGACAGTCCTCCACCAATCGGAACATTTCAATCACAATACCCCTCCATCCGCTCCGATCGCAAGTCCCTTTCTGATTACCCCGATGCGATTGTGATTCACATATCACGGTCACACCATAAAGGCCCTCCTCCGATCCCCGATTCTGATCGCATCGCATTTTTTATATTCCGCGTTTTAAACTGCTCCCCATCTCCGATGCGATTGCGATTGGTTGGCCCCACCATAGTTCCTTCCACCTTTTTCCTATTTAAATGGGTTTTCTCTTTTGTTAGTGCGATAAATTGATGTTTCAAATATTTCAATCGCATCGCATTATTTCTTTCTACCACGACACTTTTCTCCGCTTCCTGCCTTCGATTGCAATTGTAATGTGGCTCCCGCCTCCGTTTTCCTCCAATCTCGATTGCGATTTCATTACTCCACTATATATTGTATTCCCCCTCCCACCCCTTCCGATTCTGATTGCGATGTGGGTGCCGCCTCTTTTCCTCCACTCCTATCCATGTAAAAATTAATATTTCCCTTCACTAAGGTGTAATTTCGTATTTTATTGAAAAATTTAGTTTATTCAAAAGAAATAGTGGAAAGCAAAGGAAATAGTTGGCTAGCCGAGAGCTTAAAATAAAATAGAGATATCTACAACAGCAAAGAAATAGGATCAGATTGCCTATTTTTTCCTCAATAACGATTCAAAGGAATATTCGCTACAGGTTTTGCCTCCTCATTGGTTATCAGTAGATTTCGAGTGGCATAATGTAACACAGCTCTTCCTTTCGGAAAGATTATTGGCTCTTGTTTTCTATCTTTAGTTTTCTGTTCTTCAGCTGTTAAAACAGTTCCTCTTTTCACGGATCTATGGTTCCACATTTTAGTTTATTTATTGTAATTATAAATCATTTGAGAGGGGCTAGAGTCTAAGAATTCAAGTGTGGAAGAACATTTTTTGTGCTCCATTGTACAGTTTGACATGGATTAATAAAAGATGCAGCTCTGATTTGTGGGATCCATGTGGTATGACATTTAGCATTTGTTCTCTCTTTGGTTTCATATGTAAATTGTTATGTTTCACCTCTCATTCATAAACATTTCCTTTTAAATGCTTTTCAAGATAGAAAGGAAGAATCCATTTTCTATGCTCTTCCTTGGGAAATCATTCATGCTCTGTGTTTTTCTTCTGTTTGAAAAGGATCCATTTATTGTGCCCTTTTCATCTTCTCACCAGTCTTTCCATCCCATCCTCTTTAAATTTTATATGCTAAGTTTCCTGCCTATCTTGCCCCATGAAATACCTTGTGTCCTAATTTAATTCCCAGTTTCAACTGTCCCATTTTTGTCCCACACATGCCCAGAAATTCATTCATTTTATTAAAACCTTTTTTCCATCATTTTACCTAGCCTAATATCAGATTACTATTGCATTTCATTGAATATTATTTCACGGAGTGAGCCCTCTCCTGTCCTTGTAGGGCTAGCTATAAGGCTGAGCGTGGTTTGATGTTACCCTAGATTCTGCCTTTTTCAGCCTGAGGTAGATTTAGGCAATAACATAGTGGCGACCATACTGGGGAAGTAATTTATTTGAAACAGTAAATCATATCCTCCCCGGTGAAGGATGACAAATTTTAGATCTGAATGTTGATGGTGAACAACAATCAGATGCATATAAAGGCTGAAAACATTCACCTGGTGACTCCATTCACTGAAAGATCTAGAAAATAAAATCCTTCATGGTGAATCCACTACAGGAAGATCAGTAGCTTTAAAGATTTTTAAGATGGAATGTATTGCAAGAAGGTATGTTCCCATGAGCCGATATCACATTCCAGGTTTCCCAAATAAAATGCCTAAGGTGGATTGGCTTAAGAATTTGCCTACGTTCAGAAATGTGGAATGTAATGATGCTGCTCTTCATCTGGTGAAATTTCACATTCATGTGCATAAATTAAAAATTTATTTTCCTGAACACTGTTTGATGAAAATGTTTATGGCTACTCTGGAAGATGAAGCTTGATCTTGGTATGAAAGTTTTCCCCCTGCTTGTATTTATGGTTTAAAGGATTTTCATACCATATTCTTTGAAAGGTACAGAGAATCTTGTCCGTCTTTAATGTTAGTTCATAACTATTGCGAACATGTTAACAGTTTCATTGAAAATCTTGAGAATTTTTATGGAGACAATGAATTCATGGATGAAGAAATCATGGAAGCATTGTATGAAAATATGTTTCAGCAGCACGCAGAAATATTAAAGGATTCTTATCAAGATCAGCAGGTTGAAGATTTCCATATGGTTGAAAATCATGGAGGACAAAGTTTTATTTCAAAACTAATTGAAATAAAGGATGAGATGCTGCTAAAGGATGTTCCAATCTTACATAGTGATAAAGTTAAGCCAGATCTAGAGTTAAAATGTGATGAGGAAGAATACGATGTTCCAGGTCCCATAAAAGAGAGTTATATTGTTGAGGCCGCCTCAAATGAAGAAAACAGAGTTATAGACCTGAGTTTTCTCGTTCCATCAGAAAAGATTCTTCACGAGGAGGTAATCCATTCCCTTAATGAAAAACAAGACAAGATCTTTGTTCAAGTAAGTGAAAGATTTTCTTTGGATGAAACTGTGGTAGACGACAGAAATGACAGTGTTGGATCTCAAGAACCATCTGAGGTTTCTTCTCTTATGACTGACGAATATGATGAGAAACATGACAATATGGTTGTCATATCATATGAAGACAACCAACAATATATTCAGATTACAGAAGATCAGAGCATTCAGGACTGCCTTTCAGACTCTTCTTCTTATGTCTCATGCTTTGAAATATTTTTTCAAGAGAAAATTTGCTCATCCACTTGTTCAGAATTTTTTGAAGAACAAGAACACACTCTTACTGAGGTACATTATGAAGAAAGATCAGAATCAAGAGAAAAATACACCTTGTTTCTTCAGCAGGAGGTAAATATTCATGTTTTTCAGGACCCAGTGGCAAATTTGTTGCAGTCAGTAGTGAAGGTAATTATTGCAGTATTCAATGATAAAGGAGATCATGGCCAACCATGCTTTTGGATGCCCAGTTCTAAGTATCTATGGTTGACCAGAGGATATGATCAGGAGAATCAATCAAGGAGGCATTTGCTTGATTGGTTACATTGGAATTTTGATATAGCATGATGGTACATTGGCCTTCCAGAAACACAGGTGGTTATCATCAAGATTTGAAACCTCAAGTCTTGGTCATATACTACCACCAAAGCTTCAAATGTTAAGTATTTTTCTGGGTTAGCTTTGAGTCACTTTTGAGTCAGTTTGTTGGGTCAAGTTTCTCTCAGTATTCAGTTTGGTTTTTAGCTATTGACTCCATGCCCAATGGATAAGGCTACTTGGTCTACGGTGTTCTTGGCACCTCCAAGGAGTTACCATCCCCATTGGAGCCAATTTTAGTGTCAGTCTAGTCATACTGCCATCAGTGATCAAGGTTACTCTTTGCATTTTCATATTAGGAGTCCCATAATAATCAATTTCACCATTATGCTAGGTCATGGATTCATTGATGGTAGTACTTTTTTATCAGTTGTCCCTCATGAGGTACTTGTTGATTTTTCTTTCTATGGTCTTCAGTAATTAGTCACTTTCATTCTTAAAATCACATCAGTAGGTAATAGGATGGGTCTCATTAGTTTCTAGGGTCTCATCATGGTCAAATTAATGAGTCAAATGTCAATAAATATCAGCAAGGTCATGAGGAAGCCAATAAGCTCAAAGTCACAGCACCAGGAAGAATCAGAGAGACATTTTATTCAGCTTGACGTAATTTTCACCTCAAAACTATGTTTTGAGGTGAAAACATGATATTTTGCCTTCCTTATCATTCATTATGTAATTTTATATCATCATGTGTAATAAGTCACAATTCAGAAGTTGTTATCTCCACATCACTTTTTGAGGTGAAAACATGATATTTTTCCTTCATTATCATTCATTATGTAATTTTATATCATCATGTGTAATAAGTCAAAATTCAGAAGTTGTTATTTCCACAAAGTGATGTCCCTGTTGTTGAGAAGGTAAATCCCCTCTGCGGACATAGGCGATCCCTACTAGCCCAGCAGGGGTCTAGCAACAATCATCAAATGCTACAGCGCAAGTTCCTAATTGCGAATAAATAGACCAACGATGAAGGTCTACCTGGAGTCCAGTGCTATGATTCGCAGAAGAGACAGCGTTCCTATTCCTCAGCTTCGGTAGATCACGATCCCCACGATCTCCGTGAATGGCCACCTGCACATGCAAGAAACAACACGAATATAAGCATAAAATCCAGAATGCGCAACTATATATCAGTCAGAAACGATATAACTCATCATTATCATAAGTGAAAAACAGAGTGGAACCATAACCAGTATTCATTCATTAATAAGCAATCGAAAGAGAGTACAACCAATGTTCTGACGCTGCGGTCTCCTTCAGAAGGGTCTCCAGTCATTCACGTCTTGCAAAGCTCGCCAGGGAAGGGACAAGCCTCTCTAGAGTCTCTCGACGATAGTCTCCTTGCTTGAGTCGGCCTTAAGGGAAGAATGAGGGCTCTTGCAGCATGAAGGCTCTTGGGAATTTGGAGATTCAAAGCTTAGGCACTTCAAGACTAGCTTGCAATGGCAATGGAAGAGATTTTATAGAAGGAGGAAGGGGAGTTGGGATCCCTATAATTGTGGGATTGGCCCTATCATCAAGGAAGCTTCCATGAGAGGTGGAAAACCACTTTCCTTCCATGGAACTCCCAGAGCCAAACCTCCCAACTCAAGATAGATAGCAGTTTCTGAGTTTGTTGAAACAAAACCTCCGCCTTTCTTATTTAAAAAACACTCCTTAAATTGACTGGCGCGACTGCGACTCTGGGACAGAGTGCCATTTGGCGCGACCTATTTGTAGGATTTTCCTCATTGGCGCGAGTGATGAACTGGCTGCCTGCGCCAATGCAAAAAGGGACGTTTTTATGGTTTTTTGCAAGGAGATGTCTTTAGGGCAATTGAAGCTCATGTTTAGAGGAATGCAATGATGATGGTTTCAAGGCATGAAATTGCTCACATGTCACATAACGGGCCCTCCAATGTGCGAGACGGGGAATGGTAGGGACGGTGACAAATTACTGTGTAACAAATTCCCCCTAAAGCATGAGGCCCGAGAGAGAGAGAGGGGTGAAATGCTTTACGAGAATGTGTTCAACTGAAGCTCCGTCGTTGGAAAACCTGCGTAGAGAAATACAACTGATATCTCAAGTACATGATGTATATGCGGTATGGGCGCAGCCATCCGAAACAGAGTATACTATAATCCAGATCCAGGGTATGGGTGCAGCCATCCAGTGAGGATCAATAAATAGACTCAGGTATGGTCGCAGCCATCCAATCAGTGAGTCATGTACATAATGAAAATAATCCACAATATCGTAGCCTGGATTACAACAGACACAATCCAGGGTCTTGCGCTCCATCTCGACCCGAAAAAAGTACAAGTTCAAGCGTGCGAATATGTGAGCTGAAGTCGAACATGCAAGAACATCATCTGATTACCAGCCAATGATGAGAGTTGTTAACAGACGCGAGAGGAACCACCAATAATGACGATGGCCCTCAAGGTACTACAGGTACAATCTATGGCGTGTGAATCAATGAGCTGGTGTCGAACACCCGTAGAATCACTCGATCGGAGGCCAATGATGAGAACCTCTCGTCGAATGCGACGAACCTGCCATTGAGGCATGTAGGCTCCAAGGTACCATAAGGGAGTCTCTAAGTCATCTTCCTGGATAATGAGCTGAAGTTGACAGGAAGTGACCTTGATCGAAGGTGGGCCATAATGTTTCCCACATCATCGACACGAGACAGAGGAACATGATGTTTTTGTTGTGAATCAAGATCATATGAGAATCAGAGGAACGTTGATATTCATAGAGGTCAACTTCTCTTGAACATGTAATGGCACTAATAGTGGTTTTGGTAGTATTTGACATCAACAGATCAGAGGTCATGGTGACAAGAAAATGAGAAGAGAATAGGTCAAAAAGGATTACCCAAACCCACGGAAGCAAGTGAAGAAACGAGATGAGATGTCCCCAACCCGACACGAATGCAGACAAGTGCCATGTTCAAGAGCGACATACTGCTGACATGACAATGATAATGGTTCCATTTTCCCCTACCATTTCTGGTGAGTACCCCAATTATTTTTGATAACAAGCTTGAAGGGGATAGCATATGCTTGTAATGTAAGTCCGCCCTTCGGGCGAATCCATCCTAGTACATTTAACGAGCCCTAGGAAGGAGGAACTCGGAGAACGTCATTTCGACTGAATCCGATGTCATCAGGGTTTAACGTGTCTGAAAAAGGAAGAACTCGGCATCTTTTCATGTTTAGAGAGTTTGAAAAGACAACAGAAAAGTAAAATCCAGCGGTCCCTTTTTGTAGATAGTTCCCCAGACCCGAAAAGGTAGAAAACAATATCCGAGAAAACCTCCTAGTTGCGATAAGCTAGGGTATTACTTTTTCGTAATAAATCTATCCCAGCCCGAAAAAGGGGTAAACGTATACTGGGTAGATGTCAATTCGTGTCCATTTTAACGAGATCGAAAAGACAAGGGCCTCGACAATCTTTTCATGTTTAGAGAGTCAGAAAAGAGCTGAAAGATGACTCCAAAGTGACTTTTTCGTATATTTACCGAGTCCGAAAAAGTATAAAATACAACTCATTTTCACCGTTAAAGTCGCGAAAAACCTGTTGCTGCACATACCAAGCAAGCGTAAAACCCATTTTCGACATAACATATTAAAATATTTGATAAAAATAACTTTTAAAACCTATCCTATGTCGAAAAAGTTATAAATATGCCAAAATGGTAAAAACAAAATTACATTTACTATTTACCTTGGTGAAAAGCAGCAGTGGTCCATTTGGTGTGCAAACTTCTGACGGTGATTGCGACAGATCTGGTTTACCATTCAGGTTCTCGTTTTTGACAGGTAAGAGGTGCTTCCCTGTACTTCATTTCAATCCATTTTTTAATAGTTTTCCCTCATGTATCAGATTCTTGTGGCAACTTTTTGAATTTTTAGGGCTGCGCTCATTGGCGCGGGTATTGGGCACGGACCCGTGCCAATGGGCTTTTCCATGTAAAGGCCTCGCGCCACGTGGCGCGACTGTTCACAAAACAGCCGCGCCAGCGGCCGAACCCAAATTTTCGCCTAGAAATTTGAAATTTTAACCAAATTGAATGAAAGTTGAAGCCTACCAGAGATCTAATTAAGGGTTTGTGACCATGTGGATGCAGGAAATTGAGAAAAATGGTGATTGAGTGGAAAGAAAGAGAGCATGGAGAAGAGGATGAACAGGCCATGGAGAACGAGGCTTGTATGAATGCCCTCAGAAACTGTGGGCTCAATAAGTTCTTCCTAACACCCTGTTTACGAGCTCAGCCCAAGCTCCTCCAGTATCTGATCAGTATTTGGGATGAACAGGAACAAGTGTTCAAGTTGTGAGATCAGGTATTGGAACTGGAGATCTCCGATGTGTATTTCATAACCGGATTGTCTCGCAGAGGTCCGGTACCCATCTTGACTGGGAGCACACCATCTGGCGAGAAGATGGAAGAAGTGATGGCACGAGTGTGCCCAAGAGCACAAATGGGATCAGGGAGTAAAAAGGTGGATATCCACACCATCCCCGATCTGGCATTGAGGGTAGTCCTACATACCATCACGCGGGCTGCAGGGTCGCAGGCACTGCACGAGGCCACAAAGGCCCAACTCCTGCTGGCCTCAAAGTGCATGACTCCACTTTTGTTTGACTGGGCTACAGCAGTAACAATCAACATGAAGAGACAGCTCACAAAATGCAAGCAAGACAAACTGAAGAAGTTCGGCTACGGTTCCATCCTGGTATCGTTTATTCTGGAATGATTACTAATCTTCCAAGGCCAAGGGGCCATTGTAGTTGAGCTGATTCCACGAGAGCCAAGAATGGCTCGCTGGGCAGCACTAATGCCCAGAGCTGGAGGAGGCCAACAAACGTCGTGGAGGCCGGAATTTTTCGGGTGGTTACGGCACCAGTTGATTGTCGTGGAAGACTGGCCATATGCAGGAACCGATTTCACTGGAGACCTAGACCTCCCACTGCCAGAAGGAGATGACTGGGACGAGGAGTTGGGTATGACCTCATCTCTTTTGATTTTTATGATTTATGATTATTTTGTTAATACACATTCGTCCTAACACATTTTATATGTATGCAGATGTGGGCCCCGAGAGACCAGCCGGTATGTCTCCAATCGCGCGGAGGACTCTTCTCGTCCCTTATCCTCAGGCAGAGGGCACAGGAGGGGAGGAGTTGATCCAGAATCTCAAGGGTATTGCTCGAGGGATCCCGGACTATGCTCGGCTGGCGGATGTACCGATGGCATACCAGCATCATACGGTGGGAGTACCTAGTCGGATCCACCGACTTTTGAGACGCTTAGTGCGTGCAGTTACATGTTATCATGAGCACCATGCGGATTAGACTCTTTAGGGCTTTTAACACACATATTTTTTGAGAGACATATCGTCTCCGGATGTATTTAAGACGATTATGTATATTTTTGACTTTATGTGACACACTCTATGTAAACACTTCGATATCTATATATATATGCATATCTATTTCTGGATGGATCTTTCTTTACATGTGATGATGATTTACAAATTGCGCAAATGTCTGTCTAATACCAAATTTGCTACTGCATCTGTTAATGTATTCAAATGTCTGGGTATATGTTGATATGTAATGTAGTCAAAATTCCTTTCCAGTAATCGAATACGCAGATACAGACGTAAAATGGACGGGTTTCTTACCGAATAGTGTCCGTTCAGTTGTAACACTACAAGTTGCGAATCTAGATACACGAGCAATTCACGGATACCAAGGTTTACTGCCTCGGTTAATAATTCTAACACAACACTATATTCCGCGATATTGTTCGTAGCACGTCCTAGACACACTCCTTGCAGGTTGACCAACTCACCAGCAGGATCATAGATTACCCAGGCTGCTGAAGACAGATTCCTGGTACTGCGGGAGGCACCATCCGCGAAACCAACAAATGGATGAATAGACATCTGCACAACCAGGAAGACCCGATCAGCAGAAAGATGTTTACAAGGCACACCACACCATACATGCACACAAATGAAAAAACACACACCTATGTACACACACCACACCAAGAAATCACTTCAGGCATAGAAATTTTTGAGGTTCAGCCTATTTCTGGGCTGCGCCAGCGGAACTCCTTCGTAATCTATAAGCTCATAAGCCCCATTTTTCAAAACGAGTTTTACTATATAGGGCCCATGCCACATAGGCTGGAACTTACCGGCTCCAAGCTTGTCATGTGCTTGATCGTATAGGAGGATGAGGTCTCCTTCGATAAAGGAACGGGGGGAAACAGATTGATCAAAATGAGTTTTGACCCTCTTCTTTTGTGCTTCAATAACCAAAGCAGCCAGACGATGGGTTTCATCTAACAGTTCCAAATACAGAAGACGTTCTTCCTCAGCAGAAGTATTAGGTAGAAGTTCCACAGCTAATTTCAGAGAAGGAATCTCGCATTCAACCGGAAGAGTTGCTTCCAGACCGTACACCAATTGAAATGGTGTGAATCTAGTTGCACTCTTTGCAGATGTTCGGTATGCCCATAGAGCTGAGAACAGTTAGAGATGCCAATTGGATTTGTGAATACCAACTGTTCGTTGAAGCATAGTGACCAAAACCTTGTTCACTGCTTCAAACTAACCATTCGCTTGAGGGTAATATGGTGTTGAGCTGTCGTGACGCAAGCCCAACTTTGAAGTCAGCTCAGCCATCATATAATCACGGAAATGAGTACCATGATCGGTGATGATGGCCTGAGGAACCCCAAACCGTGCAATAACGTGGTTGAATATATATTGAGCAGCCATTTTACGGTCAGCAGCTAGTGTAGGCATCGCCTCGGCCCACTTGGTGAAATAGTTGACGGTGAAAATTATATACGCATGCCCCTCAGCCGAGTGAGGGTTACACGTCATAAAATCCACTCCCCAAGGGGAGAGGCGGCGTGCGCATTTTGCGCTGAAATATCTGGCACGCATGACATTTACGGACTGCAGTGATACAGTCTTTGAATATGGAAGGCCAGAAATAACCTGCTCGCAGAATTTTCTAGGCAGTGGCATATCCAGACATATTTCCACCACAGGCGCCACTGTGGCATTCATTTAGGACCTTTTCAGCCTCCTCCAAGGTTAGGCACCGCCAAAGCACCGAATGTACTCCAATGCGGTATAAGGTATCTCCTACTATACTGTAGGGCTGGGACTGATGCCGAATCTGACGGCGGGCAGCTTTATCCAACTCAGACCGAAATTTCGAGGTCTGAAGATACACAATTATATCACCGTACCAAGGGTCACGAGTACTGATGAGGAAAAGCATTTCGTCTGGTATATGGTCTTCAGAGTGTGAGGGAGCAGAGTCTGTAGGGAGAGAGCATATAAGATCCGCGAAGACTAGTGATTTAGTTGACTTAGCGGTAGTAAACTCTAATTCAAACTCCTGCAGGATCACAATCCATTTGGAGTACTTGCCTCACAGTAATTGTCTAGAGAGAATATATGTCATGGGGTTACAGTCTGAAGCCACTGTTATCGTACGCAAAAGGATGTAATGGCAAAAGCGTTGTACATCGTGTACTGCGGCTAACGCCAACTTCTCGACATGAGCATAACGCATTTCTAGATCGAGAAGGTTTCGTGACAGATAATAAACAACATGTTCATTACCGTCATCGTCATCCTACACTAAGACCATGGCTATGGTGCTAAATGCGGTGGAGAGATATAAAGTGAAGTCGCGGTGGTAGTCCAGAGGACGAAGCAACAGAGCGTTGACAAGAAACGTCTTTAGCGTCTCAAAGGATTGCTGAGCGATTTCGTCCCAGTGAAAGGGAACGTTCTGCTTTAATAGATGAGTGAATCCTTTGGCCACCTCGGCATAATTCGGGATAAAGCGTCGAAGAAAGTTTGCTTTCCCTTGCAGACTCTGTAATTGATATAGGGAGGAGGGTGATGGGAGATTAATAATGGCCTCAACCTTTAAAGGGTCGAGGCGAATCCCGTCTTTCGAGAGTATGAATCCCAAAAGACGGCCAAAATCCACGCCGAAGACGCACTTATGAGGATTGAGCCTAATATTGTAGCGCCTGCAACGAAGAAAGATCTGGCGGAGATGTTCGGGATGGTCCTCTCGCTTAGCTGAATGAGCTGGCAAGTCGTCCAGATAAGGCTGAACAATATGGCGAATGTCATCAAAAGCGTAGGACATCGCACGCTGAAAAGTGGCTCCAGCATTCTTCAAGCCGAACGGGAGCTTTTTATACGCGAAAGTACCCCACGGATAGATGAATGTGGTCTTGTGCTAATCCTCAGGTGCAATATTGATCTGATTATATCCTGAGAAACCTTCCATCAAGGAATAGATCTCACTTCCGGCACATTCGTCGATGATCTGGTCTATGAACGGAGTGGGATAATTATCCTTTGGACAGGCGCGATTGATGTCGTGATAAGCAACACAGACTCTAATCGTACCCTGCTTTTTATCGACAGGGACAATGTTAGACACCCATTCTGTGAGGGGGATAGGATAAATAAAACCCGCGTTCAAAATTTTTTCAACTTCTGCCTTAATTGCGGCGGCTTTCCGAGCATGCATGGGGCGTAAGCGTTGGCACACGGGCTTCGCACCGGGATAGGTTGGAATCTCATGCACTACGATACTGGGATCAATCCACGGCATTTCCTCGTAGGACCATGCGAACACATCTTTGAATTCTTTAAACAAATCAGTATAGACTTGAATCTTATCGGGAGAACAAGTCACTCCCACGTGAATATTCTCAACGATCCCCAGTTTAACGGAGATGTTGATCGGGATGGTTTGAGTGATGTTACTTAGGTTACCCTCCGAAAAAATCTCGTGCATCAAGATGGAGGGGTAGGAACCTGAGTAGCATAACGCTCCAGACAGTCAGTCATTTCCCCCAAGCTAGGCATAAACGAGGAGCGATGATGTCCATCGCCCCAAGGCAGCTCCTCAAGAGACATAGTTTCAATGATGGCCTCATCTAAGGAAAAGTTCTTCAAAGGACTGGGGGAACGGGCCCACCAAGCCGTGGGGCTTATGAGTAGATGTTCTGCTACTAGATCTTCAGCCCAAAGGAGCATGCCGAGGAGGTGGAGGGTCCGATGCGCAACAATTTCACAGTAGCTGATCTCTACTGGACTCAAGGGCATTGATTCTCCAAACTCAAACACCTGCTCAGGCGTAGGAATAAGCTAGGGGTCATCGGACCTGGAGATCATGTTAACTTGAGCGGTGTCCGGTGGTGGTGTGGGAAAAATACCCATGAGAACTGGGTCTTTGAAGAGACCAGGTCCTACACTGTCTGGGGGATTTGGAATCTGATCCACGTATGGCACGTTGTTCTCAGAGGTAGAGGTGAAAAATGACAACTGATCCACCGTGAAAATTTTGCCTTCGTGAGGGAACTTAATGAATCAAAAGACGGTGGACGGAACGCATAGCATGGCATGGGTCCAGCTGCGGCCAAGAAGGATATTGTAGTTGAGTTTGGTGTCAACCACTTCTACTTCCACGTTGATAGTCTTCCCCTGTAATGTGATCGCTAGACTCTCGAGAACAGCCAGGGGTTTAGATTCCCGACCATCAAATGCCTCGAGGGCATTGGGAGATGACGAAAGGGCTGGAGAGTCGATGGCCTTCCAGCAAGCGGAGGACATAATGCAGGTAGAGGCACCTTCATCCACGGCGGCCCTATGAATGTTAAGACCGTTAATCTCGACTTGAATGACAAGAGCGATTTGATGTGGAAGCCGAGGAGTGAAATTCTATAAATCGAAGGTGAGAAGACTCGAGTCGGCGGGATCAATGCCCCCGATTGTAGACAATAAAGCCTTCCATTGCGAAGGACAACTTTGAAGAACTTCTAGTGCAGACATAGCAGATGGCGCCTGTGCCAAATCCTCAACAATGTAGTAGTGTTGAGCGGCACGAGCGTTTGGATTATAAGAAGATCTTCGAAGAACACCTTTAGAGGTGGCTTCACAACGGGTTCAGGAGTAGGCTTCTCGATTTCCATCGAACCAGAGGCAGGGAGGGGAGGCGGTCCATCCGCAACTGCCTTCCCG
Source organism: Pinus albicaulis (assembly GCA_034641835.2). Taxonomy (NCBI): domain Eukaryota; kingdom Viridiplantae; phylum Streptophyta; class Pinopsida; order Pinales; family Pinaceae; genus Pinus; species Pinus albicaulis. The sequence goes on from CM076577.1 coordinate 1,372,288,477, forward strand.
GGTGCCTGCCGCAATTCTTTGTAATCCTTCGAACGCGTGGCGACAGAGATAGGTGCAACACTCTTCACCATGAAAACTTGGGACCCAAATGGTGCAGATGGTGATGGTTGTTTGACCATCTGGATCTGCTGAGATGGGAATGGCTCCTTAAGAACTGCCGGAGGTCCTTTTGAGCCCTTGAGAAGTTGACTAACTTCGGATCATCGTGGAAAATCCTTAGTATAATGGTCCCCTTCACAAATGAGGCAAGGGTACTTCGGTTTACGCTGGGAGTCATCCTCAGTGCAAGATTTAGATTCTGGCTTTGGGGCATCAGATTTAGATTTTCCTTTGCCCTTCTTTTTCCCCTTGGAATTTTTGTCCGTAGGATTGGCCTGAATGGCATTCACTTCCGTGGTTTTGCCAGAATCGGACGGAGCGGGATTAGCAGGAGCATTGTTGGAAGAATTAGACTTCTGCTTCCCATTCGAAGATTTCTTCGAATTCTAAGAGACAAAACTAATGACACCATCCACCGCAGGGGTATGCGGAGCCTTAGAGGTTCCGAACCGTGGAGCATCAGGAAAGATATCATAAAGTGTGCCGGACTGAGAATATACAAGATCCATATATTGGGCACGCGCAATGGCTTGTTCCTCCGTCACACACGCTCCCATCGCAATATCTTGAGTGATTTTATTCACGAAGGAGGTGGTGAACTAGTGAGTCAGTATCTGATCAGGTATGTGAAACTTGATCAGTCTACGACGACGCCGCCACTCATGAATGTGATCAGAGATGTGAGTGGCTTTATCCTGCTTCAGAGAAGTCAGGAGGTGCATCCCGACTTCATACCGAACCGGTAACTGAAAATGCGTGAGGAAAGCCATGGCTAAAGAATTGAAATCTTGGAAAATGCCACGGGATAACTCTATGTACCACTTAGCAGCAGCTCCAGTTAAAGTACGCTGGAAGAGGCACAGACGGATTGAATCGTCGACCCAAGAGTTAGACGAACACCAAAGATGATACGTCATCACATGCGCCTGGGTGTCCTCTCCAGCTTTTCCGTCAAACTTGGGGCAATCACTTGGTATCTTGGTGGGAACTGGAGGCCAATACGGATTATGTAAAATCAGATCATTGGTCAATTTTGAAACATCCGGTAACTCCAAGGTGGCCAGGAACGGTAATGGCGGATTGACCGGCATGCCAGGCCCAGGGTGAGGACCGGTACCCATACTCCATAATGGTTGTGAATATCCTTGCCCCCATGGGTTTTGTCCCATAGGATTCTGACCGTAGGGGGTGTAGGTCGTATAACCAGACTGATTTGGATGCTGGTAAACTGCATAGGGCTTGGAGCAACCGCAGTACCTGACAAATAACTTTCACCATCGTCTCTAGGGCGTGATTTGGATTTGGTCACCGAGGTAGGTAACACCTGTGGAGGAGGGGATAAAACCGAGAGCCTCTCGGGGTGGTTTATAGTTCCGTTGAGACTAACCATGAGGATAATAACCACCCCGAGGTGATGGTAGGTTTGGGCCAGGCGGGAACATGGAGTCTCGAGGCAGGGCGCAACTATGCTTTTCACTGCGGCATCAAATGAACTGGCTGCTGTGCAGGGTTGGTGGAATGAGTGGGCTGCCCTGAGTGAACAGGTTGACCCGACTGAGAGGGCTGACCTGAGTGAATAGGATGACCCGGATAGACAGGCTGCGCCGGTTGCACAGGCTGACCTGGCTGTAAAGGAGCCCCAGGTTGTACCGGATGGGCCGGTTGGCCTGGAGGCGGAACACCGGGTTGTACCGGATGAGCCGGTTGGCCTGGTGGAGGAATAGGGCCAGGTGGTTGCTGGAAATTGATTTGACCTGAAGCAGAACCATAGGATGGTCCCGGATGATATGCAACGTTAGAAACAACAGGATACTACGGTTGCATTGGTAGAGAAGGCTGGATTTGCCCCCCAGGACCATAGACCGGTCCCGGTTGGTACCCTGGCTGAGGCTGAACAGGTTGAACAGAAGGGCTATAATATTGTCCTTGCGGACCGTACGATGGCCCTTGCTGGCCCGTAGGGTAGCCTTGGATGGGCTGCCCCTGTGGGTCATAAGAATAGCCAGGTTGGCCTGAAGGTTGGCCTTGGAAAGGTTTCCCTTGCGGGTTGTAAGCCTGGTGATGAGGTAAACCTTGAGCATGGAGGTAAGCCTCAGGAGCGGGCAGACGTAAAATGTCCCCGTGCTCGTCATACTGACCTGGAAAAGCATACACGGGTGTACCATCCTGTGCATAGTGCGAAAAATAAGAGCGGTTGGGATCTTGGGAGGATGGTCCAACCTTAGAGTTCGGCTATTACAGAGACAACCGATACTCCTCCGGAGAGATGTTCTTCGGTATAGCAGTCGCTAGATAGATATCTTCAGGAGTTGGCATAGCCCTGGCAGAGGGTGCTGTGACAACAGGAGAAGAGGCAGCCACACAAACAGTGGAGAGGATGGGTACAGAAGTAATGGGCATCTGAGGAGACACCCCGGGTGAAGGAGCAGCTGGCCTCGGAGAAGGAGCTGACACTCCCATAGAGGCTGCGACAGAAATAATCTGACCCAAAGACCTGTACCCAGGTGGTAAAGAGGGACTGGCTGTTGACATGTCAGCCAGTTCAGAGTTGTCTCTCGGAAACAATCTTCGTGGGAAGAGCTGATAGTCTTCACCAGACGTTGGGATTTCCTCACCAGAATCACTCATGGTGGAGCCTGCCGTTAGATCGCACAATAAACGGCAAGAACTAGGAGGAAATATAGCAGCAACAAAAGGCGAACCCGATGTAAGAGAAAGGAAATCAGCTCCTAATCTCAATTCAGACACAGGGTTCGAAAAGGGCCAATCGAACTCAACTGGTCCCCCAAAGGGTTGCTCAGAAAGAACCGATCCCTCGTCAGGAAACTCGGAAACAATAGGCTGCTGCGGTTCAGCAGAGGATTGGGAGACCTCTGATGAATCGTCCGTGTAAGGACTACCAGTAGACAAAACTGAAGGTTCCACCACTGTGGCAAACAACAAGAGAAAAAGAAGCAAACACACACACGGGCTGAAAAAGAGTCAAGACACACGATCAAACGGTCAAAAAGCAAAATATAAGAGGGCATGTAATCGTGGGTGATTAATTTATTTTTTTACCACATTGAAAAATAAGAAAATTTACCGTTTCATGTTTTAAGAGTCGAGAAACGATAAAAAGGTGACTCTATCTCTTTCAGATTTGACACAAGCGTGAAAGGACAAGCGCTTGGGCGATCTTTTCAAATTTAGGGAGTCAGAAAATATAAAATCACTGCTCGGGAATACTAGGTAAAAGGGTGTACCAAATAACTGTGAACTGCAATATACACCTTGGTTTCAATAATGAAAGAGAAATCAACCAAGGACTTTCCGTACGTGCAGGCAATCTCCCCGAATGCTGTGTTCGGTGTATCACGAATATAGGGTGGTAGACTCGGCTTCCTATGGATAAAGGATTGAAAACCTAGAGGGGTCTCCCTTTATATACGCGATGGTACGGGGAGCACAAGTCCGTACTAGTGCTGTCTAAAGCCAAAAGGCGAGCGACAGCTACTAGGTTTAAAGATGCCGAAACACGTCTCTAGCCTAGACCTCTAAATGTGTTTCGTTAGATTTCAATGTTGCCTTAGTGTAAATTGAGTATATTTTAAAGTTGATCTTCAATTACGTTTCAGTTTTCAGGCCCTAACGAATGTGTTGTCTCAAAAACTCCTAAATGAAAAACTACATGCCACAGTCCATCATTTCGTTCGATGAAAACTAGCTACGGAAGAGTTGAGAGTTTTTACACAAACAAAATGATCAGAAGAAAAACAATGATATCTCTAATGCAACTAATGAAATTGAAAACTTTTCATTCAAATCAGTAATTAGTAGTAAAATTGAAAAGATTACAATTTTCACTAATCAACCAAAAGCAAAAGAGATTTTTTTTTTTAATTTTCGATGTTTGATAGCTAGATGCACTAAACAAACCGAAAACCAATGGAACAACTTGAGAAACGATATTAAGAGAGCAAAACAAACAAATTTCACTCAACGACACCAACAATCAGATCTCAAATCGACCAAAGTCTCTCAAAACCGAGAAAAAGTCCCAAAGGTTCCAATGGACCGTGTGATCTGGGCCCAAAGCAAGACCAAACGAAATTTGAGTGCGGAGAAGAACAATCACCCAAAAATCGCAATAAAATGGTGAAAAACTACTAAGAGAATGTGGAGGAACAATCAGAGGATTGAATGGACTAACAAAACACCAAAAATCCTAAGGAGGGCTCGATGCACAAAGCCACTAGATGCCCTAGGGCTTAAAACATGAAATCGATGGAGAAAAGCAAACAACCAAAGGACGAAGGCAAACTCCCAGTCAAACAGGACTCCAACACACTCAGGTAGATGAAAAACCAAGAAGAAAAACACTGATCAGACCCAGAGAGCTCAAAACTGAGAAAACCCTAATGCCTCACAGGAGTGGTGCGACTGTGAGATTGAAATTGGTGCCAGAAAAAAATTGGCGTGGGCAATACAAAAGCAACATGCGCCAATTGGCACGACTGTCGAGCTAAAAAGCGTGCCAGCCGAGTTTCTGAGCCAAAAACAAAAAATAACTACTCCAGAAGCAGATCAATGATAACTAAGCAAACCAAGAAGCAAAAAACAGCAAAAGAACCCAGCCCAGAAGGCTAATCAAGCAAGGAAAACCACGAAACAATCAAAACGAGACAACGAAACTAGACGATCCCCAGCGGAGTCGCCAAATTGTTGAGGAGGTAAATCCCCTCTGCGGACAGAGGTGATCCCTACTAGCCCAGCAGGGGTCTAGTAACAATCATCAAATGCTACAGCGCAAGTTCCTAATTGCAAATAAATAGACCAACGATGGAGGCCTACCTGGAGTCCAGTGCTATGATTCGTAGAAGAGACAGCGTTCCCGTTCCTCAGCTTCGGCAGATCACGATCCCCACGATCTCCGTGAATGGACACCTACACATGCAAGAAACAACACGAATACAAGCATAAAATCCAGAATGTGCAACTATATATCAGTCAAAAAGGATATAACTCATCATTATCATAAGTGAAAAACAGAGTGGAACCATAACCAGTAGTCATTCATTAATAAGCAATCGAAAGAGAGTACAACCAATGTTCTGACGCTGCGGTCTCCTTCGAAAGGGTCTCCAGTCGTTCACGTCTCGCAAAGCTCGCCAGGGAAGGGACAAGCCTCTCTAGAGTCTCTCGACGATAGTCTCCTTGCTTGATGTTTGGTCTCAACCTAGTCTCCTAAATTGAGTTCATTTAATTGTCAACCAGGGTTGGTAAACTACTGAAGTGAAGTGCACTGTATGTGCCTAGGTGTTTGTCTCTTAATGCATTGTGTTTAGTGTTTTATGATGTTTTTGGTCTTTTGTGATGATTTATGATGTTTTTGGTCTTTTTGGTAGTTTTATGTACACAAGGAAAATGACTAGAAAGCTAGTGGAAAGAAGCTACTGGTTAAAAACAGAGTGAAGCCTAATTGGTTGATGACAAATGACAAATGCAATTGCACATATTGAAACATAATCAAATCTAAACTATGACTAGCCAGAAATAAAGCTTGATAATGACTTTTAAGCAAATGATTCAAAACATAAACTCAACTTGTCCAATTCTTTCATCAAAGGTATTTTGAGAGAGAGATTGAGAAATGGTCAGCTAAGTATGCAAATTCTCCTAACTAAACAATTAAACAACTAGCTTATAATGATGCAACATTTTATCCATGATTAGAGATTTGTTGAAGCATATTTGGAGGAAAACATTGATACCATCATAAGATCTCTACTCTAAGACTAGTTCCTAACTCTATTCTGAAACTTAGTTAATCATCACTAGACCTTGCCCAAGAGTTATAGATTTCTTTTTAAAGTAGTCTTTTGAGGAAAGGCTCTGTTTATGAAGTAGTAAAGAAGTTGCAAAAGTACCTCAGGCCTTGAAATGATACTGTTTTCTGTTCATATGGTTATGAATCAATTATAAATTTGGAACAAGAAGAGATTTTGTAAATAATGAAGGCCATATTGTTAAGTTTAACAACTAATGTAATCTAATATGCAGTGGATGACAATGAATTGTGGAGTGAAGATGCAATGAGTTAAGCTAAAACTGATCTTAAGATGTCACTAGTCTAAAACAGTGTTGAACTAACAAGTCATTATCAAACTCAAAACAAAATAACTGAGCATGAGTTAAGTGCAATTAGACTCCGGAGTATCCTAACTAAGTTATCATGCATTAATCTATGGAATTATACAGCCTGTTTTGTCCATCATGATTGGTATTTTGGAAGATTTTCTTAGAACAATCCTGACTGTACCATTCAGTGCAAATGCAAACATAAAGACTGAAAGCAATTTAAAAGCTAAGATATCACAGCTTTCTCCTACCCATCATTATGATATTTTGGACGAGCGTTTTAAGAGCAAGGTCAGCTATGTTACTTAGTGAAAACAAAACAACTGAAACATTCATTATCACAGTCATGCCTTAGACATCATAAGGATTTTTTTGAAGAGTTTCTTCTTTTGGAAGAGCATTTAGAACAAGTATAACTGTGATAGTGAACAAAAGAAATTACAATTAAATTTTACAACACTATAGTTATTTCCCATTCATTATCATGATCTTTTGGAAGAGTTTTTAGAACAAGTATAACTATAGTGGCTAATGAAATTAACTATGAACTCAAACTTCAAAAACGTAAAGACAACTGGGATACTTATCTAAATTACATAAGTAAAACTGTGCAGGAGGCAGGGGCCCTCTACCACTAGACGGAATCTAACTCCAAATCAAATCAACGCTTTCAAAACAATATTGTCTTCTTCATTAAAGGAGAAATAACTTGAACAGAGCAATCTGCGTCTTTAGAAATGTAGCACAAAATCTCAGCAAAATCTAGAGCAAAATCTAGCCTATCTCTCGATTTCCCAAGTGTTTTTATAACAAACTTACATAACAAGACTTGCAACAATTCGAGGATCATTGTCTTTCCTTATCGAAATCATACTAGGACTCTTAAAGTGGCAGCGTAAAAAGGAAAAGGACATCTGGACTAAGACAGTCCTATTAGAAATCTGTTTCCTTAAATGAGTTCCCACGTACCAAAACCATATCCAGAATTCGGTTTTTCCTTCATGGTGAGCAACGACCAATGTAGACATGACGTGGAATATACCCATATGTGGTTTTTCTTGAGAGGCCACCTGGAACATGCCTGAACGTGAAGACAACTGCAGAACTTCCGGTTAGCTACGGAATGTCTGCATTCTGCAGCTAGTTCCGGTCAAAATGCATTACAATGACAAAAATCACAAAACTTAGCAATTCAATCATGTTAATCATTCTAAAATTAATTTTAACTAAATTCATTGATCAATTGGGTCTGGGATAACAATGGACAAAGGAAAATGAGGTAAAGTAAGATGAAAGAAAGCACAATCTTGAGGCTCAACATACCCCCACTACTGACTTCTTGCATGTCCTCATGCAACTTCTTCCATAAACTCAGAGGCTTCTGCAAGAACATCTAATCCTCTCCTTCTTCTTTGCCTGGAAGCTAAAGATATTCTAGGTTTTCTGATGACAAGTTTGAACCTTAAGTTGGTAAGTGCCCTGATTAGCTTCTTGTTCCTCTTTTTCAACTTTTCATTAGTCTTTTCCACTTTGTCCATATGTAGAGATAAGGTTGAGTTCATATTGGCTTTGAGTTTGACTTGTTCCTTCAGAATATCATTCTCATTTTTTATGTGTCTATTAAGTATTTCCAACTCATACCTATCCCTTCTTAACACATCTATTTCGGACAGTGGAGGACTAGGGGTTCTATCTCTACTCTCCGAAGCTTTCCTTTCCAAAGTTTCAACATAGTCATAAACTTCTTGCTGAGCAGGGTCAATTTCAGGGGTTCCTTCATTAAAATCCTCTTCAACATCTTCTTCAATAGATGTTTCCTCATCTTCTATATTTATCACCCCTGTTTGTTTGATCTGAGTTTTCCTTAGTTTCCCCCTGAGTCTATGGCTTCTTCTTGGCTGGGAAGATCCCTCTCCTTTTTCTATGGCAGATTTTCTAATTACCTTATCTTTCTTAAGTTGTCTCTTAATTTGAGTCAACTTCTCTGAGATTATTTCCTCACAACTTTCCTGGACTGTTTTGTCGATTTCAATTTTAGAAGCTCTCCATTTTCTGCTTCTCCTTGTAGGCTGTTGTTCAGGTGAGGGCTCTTTTGGCTCTTCAAAATGATTTCTTATCAAGAAATTATCCCAAGTATCATTTGTTTTGGCTAAATGGTGTTCAATTAAAATCTTAACCAAGCCATGATGGTATAGAGTTGTCTCTAAGAATTGAACCCTTCTTTGAACACAAGAAGCCATCTTTTTCAAACTTTGAAGCAAGAAATAGGGCAAATTTAAATCTTCCTCCAGAAAATGCATTATCAGTCTAATATGGTAAACATAAAATGTGCCATATCTACCTTCACATGTAATAAATTTTTGCAGAATAAGCAGTATGTTTCTCCATTTATTTTTCAATGTAGAACTTGGAATTCCCTTCTTAAACACAGTGATATCCATACCTGGTGATTTTAGAATTTGCTTCCATGATTCATTATGGAATTCTCTGTTTTTGAACCATCTCTCTTCATTTCTAAGCAATCCCGTTGCTTCTGCAATGAAAACCTCAGTGACAGTGAATTTAACATCTCCCACTTCAACCTCAGCTCCTCTAAATGACCTTGCAAATGTTTTAGTGAATTCTCTGTGGAAGCCATTAAATTTCTCAAGAAATTGTAGCCATCCTACCTATTGCAACATTTCTTTACATTGAGGGTATCCTTCCAGGTATTTTGTACCCATTGGTTCGGTTCTTACAATAAGGCCCATATTTGTTCCTTCAATGTTTAGATTAATACTCTTTCTGCCCACGGAAACAATAACTTCCACCTTCGAATTGATATACCTCTGGTTCTCGGTGACCATGGCTTCAAACTTCGGACTGATATGCCTCTGGTTGACAGTGACAATGGCTTCAAATTTTGGACTGATATGCCTCTAGTTAACAGTGACAATGGCTTCAAATTCCACACTGATATATCTCTGTTTCTCGGTGATAATGGCTTCAAATTCCACATTGCTATACCTCTGTCTCTCGGTGACAAATGGCTTCAAATTCCACACTGCTATACCTCTGCGTTTACAGTGATAATGCTCAATCTCTGCTCACGGTGATAGTGCTTTGATATTCAAACTGATATACCCTTTGCTCTGCTCACGGTGATAGGGATATCTCTGTTTTGCGGAATGAAGGGCTGGCTACAGAATGGAGTGATGGAAGTAGTTACGGAATGAGTTAATGGAGTGAGGTGGAGAAAACGAATTAATGAGTGAAAAGACTGCGGAGATTTTTACAACGGAAAAGAAAATCATCATTGAATGATTTGGTTGGGTGACGTGAGGAAATCAAACACTTCGGCCTTTTTAACCGCTTAAATGATGTCGGGTATAGAATTTGAAATGAGAGATTTTAATCCAAAGTTTGTGGAGGGTTTATTGGTCATGATCAATAAAAATAATCAAAACAACTTTTTCGAATGATTCATAACTAAAACTATGCTAAACTTTATGAAATGCCATTATAATCAAAACTTGTTACCTCTGCTTTTCATTTGCTTTTTGTGGTCTTTGTCTTCTTTGTTCTCCTTTGGAAGAGTCTTCATAAACCTTATTGATTCTTCTTATTCATAGATATACTGGATCATCTTGTTGCAATTCAAATGTCTGTTGATTAGTGCCTTCAGGATTTGTAGCTGCGGAATGACTGTCTGGCTGCGGAAAGTCTGATCAGTTGCAGAATGTCTGTTAAGCTGTAGAATGTACCTATAGAGCGTTTTAATCATGGAATGGAGTAGTTTAGGATATAAGTGAGATGTTATATGAATGAAGATGGATGATGAGTCATGATATGTATGAAGTGGATGATGAAATGGAATGAATTCAATTTATGAAATGGAGTGGAAGAATATAAGAACTGCCCTGCAATCCATGACATGTGTTACTCATTTGCAGCAAGACATCAAACTTTAAATTTTGACATGGAAATGAGGTGGATGAAGTATGGAATGAGATGAATGATATATGGATTGAAGTGAAGTATGAATGAATGAATGAAATTGAGTATGGATGGATAAGTGAATGGAATGAAATGAAATGAAATGGATCATAAGTACAATGGATCTGAACTTATGATTTTGTAACAGCTACTTGCAAAAACAAAATGGGAAAAGTTAGAGTGTCAGAAAAACTCTGATTTTCACCCTATCTTTTCTGTATAAACATGCCAATCAATGATTGGTTTTCATGTTTATACCTTTATTTATTTTTTTATTTTTTTATTTATTTTTTTATTTTTTAAAAAGAAATGCTTCAGAAAATTCAATCAAGTTGATGAAGAAGAAAGATTCTTCTTCATTAACTTCACATCATTGTTTTCTTGGAACTTCTTGACAAATTATTCTCTTGAGAGTGGTTTGTGATACAGCTTCAATCTATGACCATTCACAAGAAAAGTGACATCTTCTTCATCTATTGTCCTGATTTTTACTGCTCCATTGTCAAAAAATTTAACAATTTCATATGGCCCAAGCCAATGTGTTTGAAATTTACCTTGAAAATCCTTGAATTTTGAATCAAACAAGAGAGCCCAGCCACCTTCTTTGAATTTCTTCTCTTTGATGTACTTTTCATGCCATCTAGTCCTTTTATATTGGACTAGACTTGTTTTTTGAACTGCATCTTGTCTGATCTCATCCAATTCATTAATCTGCTCCAGTCTATGCTTTTGTGCCTCCATTAAATCAAGTCCTAGCTGAACTGCCATTTTGAAAGTTTGAATCTAGAACTCTATGGGGAACAAAACTTGCTTTCCATAAACAAGTTCATAAGGAGTATGACCTGTTGTGTTTCTCCATGTAGTTCTATAGGCCCACAAGGCTTCAGGAAGCCTATCTACCCAATCTCTTCTATGTAAATGAATAGTCTTTGTTAGGATTCCTTCAATGACCTTATTAGTAGATTCCACTTGACCATTTGCTTGTGGATGATAAGGAGTAGATTTTCTATGTCTGATTTTGTACTTCTCAATCATTTGCTCCACTAGCCTTGATGTAAATTGAGCTCCTTGATCTGTAACAATTTCCCTTGGGACACCAAAACGAGTAAAAATATCCTCAAAAAGAAAAGTAACTACGGATGCTTCATTAGCAACAAGTAATGGCTTGGCTTCTACCCATTTAGTAACATAATCAGTGCAAACTAATATATACCTCTTCTGTCTTGATGGAGGACTAATAGGTCCTACAAAATCCAAAGCCCATTTTTCAAAAGGTTCAATATGTACCTGAGGTTGTAATGGCATCTCACCTGAAGGAGAAGGTTTCCCTACCCTTTGGCAAATTTCACACCTTTTGACATACTCTTTAGCATCTTTAAACAAGGATGGCCAATAATATCCTAAATTAAGGATCTTATAGGTTGTCCTCTTATCAGCAAAGTTTCCACCACAAGGTTCATCATGACATGCTTTGAGAATATCAGGCATCTCATCTTCACGAACACACATTCTAATGATCAAATCTGGACCTGTCTTGTACAACTCATTAGCAACCCATGAATATTTTGCACTGTCAAAAATTAATTTTCTTTTATCCCTTGCATTCATTATTGAAGGAAATTTTCCTGAAACTAAATAATTAGCAATATCAGCAAACCATGGAGTTTGAGTAGAAATTGCAAAAAGATATTCATCAGGAAATTGATCTTCAACAGGAGTGTCATCTTTGATATTTTGGAGTCTAGATAGGAAATTAGCTACTGTGTTTTGTTTTCCAGGCCTATCTAGAATGGTAATGTTGAATTCTTGTAAGAGAAATAACCATCTTATGACTCTGCCATTAGTAATTGATTTGTTCATTAAGTATCTAATTGTAGAATGATCAGTGTGAACAAAAGTTTCATAGCTTGTTATATAGTGTCTGAATTTTTTTATGGCATGAACAACAGCTAAAAACTCTTTTTCAGTTACAGTATAGTTTAACTCTGCAGGAGTCAAATTTTTACTGGTATAATAGATGGCATAGGGAATCAAATCTTTTTGTCCCAATACTGCTCCTAGAGCTGTATCGGAAGCATCTGTCGAGATATGAAAAGGTAACTTCTAGTTAGGTCCCCTTAATATAGGTGATTCAGAAATTTTGGTTTTCGGGGTTTCAAAAGCTAACTGGCAATCAGAAGTCCATTTGAATTCACAATCTTTGGTAAGTAATTTGAAGAGTGGAGATGCTATCTTGGTGAAGTTTTCTATAAATCTCCGATAATATCCTGTAAATCCTAGAAAACTTTTAACATCTCTTTGACAACTTGGAATAGATAAGTTAGAGATGACTTCAACTTTTGACTCATCAACTCTAATCCCATCCCCTGAAATGTGATGCCCTAAAACAATACCTTCAGTAAACATCATAAAACATTTTTCATGACTAAGTGAAAGATTTTCTTCCTGACATCTCTTTAAAACTTTTTCCAAGCTTTCTAAAGCTTCTTCAAAAGTGTTTCCATAAACTGTGAAATCATCCATGTACACCTCTACACAATCATGTATTAGATCTGAAAAAATTCCTAATACTGCCCTTTGGAATGTTGCAAGTGCATTACATAATCCAAATGGCAATACTTGGTAAGCATAGGTACCCCAAGGACAGGTAAATGTGGTTTTGTCTTGATATTCAAGTGTTACTTGGATTTGATTGTAACCACTAAACCCATCTAAGAATGAGAATTACTTTTTGCCAGCTAATGTATCTAACACTTGATCTATGAAAGGTAAGGGAAAATGGTCTTTAAGAGTAGCTTTGTTTAGTTCTCGGTAGTCAACACATACCCTCCATTTTCCATTTTTCTTTGGAACAATTACCAAAGGAGAAACCCACTGACTATCTGAAATAAGATAGATGAAATTAACATTTAACAATTTTTGTAATTCTTCTTTAACAATTTCCCTAAGGTTTGGATTCATTCGTCTTTGAGGTTGTCTGATTGGTTTGCAATTTTCCTCTATATAGATGTGATGAGTGCAATTCTTGGGGCTTATCCCTTTCATGTCAGTATATTCCCATGCATATGCAGAAGAATGTCTCTGTAATACTTTGACTAACTCTTCTTGTTGAGAGTTTTCTAGGTTCTTGTTTATGTTCAAAGTTTTGCCTGGAAAAATTTCACTTGTAGAGCTGCCAAATTTGTCCATAGAATGAAGAGACATCTGCCTTGATGATAAAAACTCAATATTGGATCCCTCTTGAAATGATTCATGTTTGTGTTCTGGAGAGGATTCAAAGTTTTCTAGAGTATTTAGAATTTGATTATCTTCACTAATTTCTGAAATTGTGAAGAGTGGTTGTAAATATTCTTCATCCTCTATCCATTGAGTGTCATCTAGATCTGTAATTGTCCTAGCTGGAGGATATAAAGTGAATTTCTTTGTTGAACTACCATCAGAAATATACATATCACCGGACCTACAACTAATAAAAGCATCAGTTGTAGCCAACCAAGGTCTTCCTAGTATAACAGGATGGCCTCCTAGATTATTCTTAGGAGTTAGGATCATGAAATCCACAGGGTACTCCCAAGAGTCTAGGGACACTGGAATGTCTTCTATTACCCCATCTGGTCTGATCACAGATCTATCTGCTAATTGTAATAGTGTGGGTGTAAAGAAAAGATTAGGAAGTTTCAGTTTGTCCATGATTTGTCTACTCATGATATTTATTGCTGCTCCTAAGTCAATGAGTGTGTTTTGAATTTCAATTCCATTGATGTGAATTTTGACAACTGGATTTCCTGGGTCAAGATACTTTGGAATAGCAATCTTTCCCATCATAATGTCTGCTATTTTTCCTGCCAGTTGAATTTTCTTTGTTTCTCTTATTCTTTTTCTTGTTTTCTTCATACTCAACTCCTTTATTGTTTTGGCTAAAATTGGAATTTCCTTGATGTCTTGTAATAATGGAATTTTAATGCAAACATTTCTCAGCTCATCTAGGAAATCATAATTAGGCACCATAATTTGTTTTTCTATACCTCTATCAATTTGTAATCTTTCTGGAAAGGGAGGTATAGAAGTAGATGTGGATGGTTGCTCTAATATAGGAGTTGAGATTATTGGATCTTTTTGCTTTGATTTTTCAGTGTTTGGGTCTTGAAAAGATGTGTCTCCCTCAAGACTTTTATTCACCCGTAGAGAGTCTTCCTCAGAGTTATCTTGTTCTTGTATAATCATAGAAGGTTTCCTCTTTTCAAGTATTCTTCCAGACCTAAGTTGAACATCACTAAGGTCTAGAGGAGTAATTAAATAAGTTGGAAACTGTTGGCCTTCTATCATGTATGTATTCTGAGGGTTTTTATTATTGGGGTTTGGTATGGGTTGAGCCGGCAATTGATTTGATTTTTGAGGGAATGGTAATGAAAGTGGTTGATTTTGATGTGGTTGGTTTTGATGATGTTGTTGAGGATTTTGTTGAAAATTTTGTTAAAGATTTTGAGGAAAATTTTGTTGAGGATTTTGAGGATAAAAATGTGGGTATGGTGGATAGGATGGTGGATACTGATAGTATGGGGAGTATCTTCCATAGGGACTTTGTGATCCTTGTGCCCAAGCTGGAGATTGATTTTGAAATTGAGGCCAAGGTTGCTGCCAAAAATTCCAAGGTGGAGGTTGATTATACATTTGATCATGGAATCCTTGTGTCTGAGGTCCTTGCCAAGGCCTTCTAGATACAAAATTGAGGGACTCTGTGGAATCTGTAGGAGTTTCCTCCTGAAAGACAGCTTTGAGACCAGGAAGAGAAGGACAATTCTTGGTCTCATTTTTTTCAGAACAAATGACACAGGTCTCTACAACTTTTACATCCAATGGACATTCTCTCAATGCATGTTTCTTTCTACATTTGGGACAAAAGATTGCCAAGGCATCAGATTCATCTTTTTTCTTGTTTTGTATCTTAAGGGTGTCTATTTGTTCATGAAGACTCCCTAAGATGTCAGATTTAAAATCATCAAGCATGTGTCCTATTTCTGATCTACTTACTATCCCAGAAGCAGACTTGCCCTTGCAAGAGCAGGATCTCTTGGACCTTTGACAGTTTTAGATTTCCCTTTTAAAAGGTTGATACATAACTCAGATATTTCAGGTAATATGAGCTGTGATATATCCCCTTTTCCCATCATGTTAAGGATATCCAACCATTCATCCCTAATTGTTTTCAACAAAAGAGCTTTTAAGGTGTCTTGATCTAAGTTTTCCATTTTTACTCTTTTGATGTTGTAATGAAATCTCTCCAACAAATCTTCCAAGTTTTCATCTTCTTTTTGTAACATATTAAACACTTCTTCCTTATGATTGACCGGCATACAATAATCCAAATACCTCTCTAGAAATTCTTGTTTCATGTCTTCCCATGTCCTAATAGAACTGTTGATCAAACTCATAAACCACTTCAATGCTGCTCCTTTCAAGGTTGAAGGGAATAATTTCAGTTTTTGAGCATCTTGTAAGTAGTCATAAGTTCTACATAGAACTTCAAATTCAAATAAGAAGGTTTCAGGATCTTCAGTTTTAAGTCCATAGAAGTTTGGAAGGACAGAGGGTGAAATGTTTTTCATGGTTGTATTGGTTTCTTCATCAATTATAGGGAACCCAAAAGAGCTTCCTATTTCTCTTCTACCTCTTCCTCCATCTGCACCTCTACTTCCTTCTCCTCTACCTCTACCTCTACCTTCAAATAGTGTGTGTTCTCCATTAAAGACTCCTCCTCCTCCTTCTTCTGCCATGGTTGACTCTCCTGTGGAAGTGGAAAGGTTTGCATGGAAAATTTTAGGGGCTAATATTCGTAGGTGGGCTAATTTTCCATGGTTTTTCCAAAAAAAAGATTCGCCAATTTCCATTTTTTGATAAAACTGGTTCGCCCAAATTTTATAATATAAAATTATTTTACCTTAAAAATCGCCAACATTATATATATATATATATATATATATATATATATATATATATATATATATATATATATATATATATATATATATATATATAAGATCATTATAAATTTGAATAATTTTACAAATACATCAATAAACATTTTATATTTTGCATATTAGGGACCAGTGAGATTCGCCAATTTTTTAAACTTCAAAATAATTTTCCATCCTTAAAATTATCCCTGGTTTGTGTCCCTAACAGGAGTTTTTAAATATTCTTCTATAGCAGGTTCAGTGGATGAAGTGGAAGGTTTCTCTAATGGAATAGCTGACCTTAGATCTTCTAGAAGTCTAGGATCAGTAAAAGATGGAATGTGGGTCTGAGTTGAAGGTGTACTAGCTCTGGATCTAGGTGAAACAAGTGGTGTTATAGGAATCAAACTTCTGCTTCTGCTGCTTATAAATCTTCCCCTTGAATCTCTCTCCCTACGCATATAATTGTTTTTGGATGCTAAGAAACAAAGGTTACCTAGTTTTCACTTCCCCGGCAACGGCACCAAAATGTTTGGTCTCAATCTAGTCTCCTAAATTGAGTTCATTTAATTGTCAACCAGGGTTGGTAAACTGCTGAAGTGAAGTGCACTGTATGTGCCTAGGTGTTTGTCTCTTAATGCGTTGTGTTTAGTGTTTAATGATGTTTTTGGTCTTTTGTGATGATTTATGATGTTTTTGGTCTTTTTGGTAGTTTTATGTACACAAGGAAAATGACTAGAAAGCTAGTGGAAAGAAGCTACTGGTTAAAAACAGAGTGAAGCCTAATTGGTTGATGACAAATGACAAATGCAATTGCACATATCGAAACAGAATCAAATCTAAACTATGACTAAGCAGAAACAAAGCTTGATAATGACTTTTAAGCAAATGATTCAAAACATAAACTCAACTTGTCCAATTCTTTCATCAAAGGTATTTTGAGAGAGAGCTTGAGAAATGGTCAGCTAAGTATGCAAATTCTCCTAACTAAACAATTAAACAACTAGCTTATAATGATGCAACATTTTATCCATGATTAGAGATTTGTTGAAGCATATTTGGAGGAAAACATTGATACCATCATAAGATCTCTACTCTAAGACTAGTTCCTAACTCTATTCTGCAACTTAGTTAATCATCACTAAACCTTGCCCAAGAGTTATAGATTTCTTTTTAAAGTAGTCCTTTGAGGAAAGGCTTTGTTTATGAAGTAGTAAAGAAGTTGCAAAAGTACCTCAGGCCTTGAAATGATACTGTCTTCTATTCATATGGTTATGAATCAATTATAAATTTGGAACAAGAAGAGATTTTGTAAACAATGAAGGTCGTATTGTTAAGTTTAACAACTAATGTAATATAATATGAAGTGGATGACAATGAATTATGGAGTGAAGATGCAATGAGTTAAGCTAAAACTGATCTTAAGATGTCACTAGTCTAAAACAGTGCTAAACTAACAAGTCATTATCAAACTCAAAACAAAATAACTGAGCATGAGTTAAGTGCAATTAGACTCTGGAGTATCCTAACTAAGTTATCATGCATTAATCTATGGAATTATACAGCCTGTTTTGTCCATCATGATTGGTATTTTGGAAGATTTTCTTAGAACAATCCTGACTGTACCATTCAGTGCAAATGCAAACATAAAGACTGAAAGCAATTTAAAAGCTAAGATATCAGAGCTGTCTCCTACCCATCATTATGATATTTTGGACGAGTGTTTTAAGAGCAAGGTCAGCTATGTTACTTAGTGAAAACAAAACAACTGAAACATTCATTATCACAGTCATGCCTTAGACATCATAAGGATTTTTTGGAAGAGTTTCTTCTTTTGGAAGAGCATTTAGAACAAGTATAACTGTGATAGTGAACAAAAGAAATTACAATTAAATCCTACAACACTATAGTTATTTTCCATTCATTATCATGATCTTTTGGAAGAGTTTCTTCTTTTGGAAGAGTTTTTAGAACAAGTATAACTATAGTGGCTAATGAAATTAACTATGAACTCAAACTTCAAAAACGTAAAGACAACTGGGATACTTATCTAAATTACGCAAGTAAAATCGTGCAGGAGGCAGGGCCCCTCTACCACCAGACGGAATCTAACTCCAAATCAAATCAACGATTTCAAAACAATACTGTCTTCTTCATTAAAGGAGAAATAACTTGAACAGAGCAATCTGCGTCTTCAGAAATGTAGCACAAAATCTCAGCAAAATCTAGAGCAAAATCTAGCCTATCTCTCGGTTTCCCAAGTGTTTTTATAACAAACTTACATAACAAGACTTGCAACAATTCGAGGATCATTGTCTTTCCTTATCGAAATCATACTAGGACTCTTAAAGTGGCAGCGTAAAAAGGAAAAGGACATCTGGACTAAGACAGTCCTATTAGAAATCTGCTTCCTTAAATGAGTTCCCACGTACCAAAACCATATCCAGAATTCGGTTTTTCCTTCATGGTGAGCAACAAACAATGTAGACATGACGTGGAATATACCCATATGCGGTTTTTCTTGAGAGGCCACCTGGAACATGCCTGAACGTGAAGACATTTGCAGAATTGCCGGTTAGCTACGGAATGTCTGCATTCTGCAGCTAGTTCCGGTCAAAATGCATTACAATGACAAAAATCACAAAACTTAGCAAGTTAGCCATGTTCATCATTCTAAAAGTAATTTTAACTAAATTCATTGATCAGTTGGGTCTGGGAT
Organism: Pinus albicaulis; assembly: GCA_034641835.2. Lineage (NCBI taxonomy): Eukaryota > Viridiplantae > Streptophyta > Pinopsida > Pinales > Pinaceae > Pinus > Pinus albicaulis. The sequence continues at coordinate 1,372,307,344 of CM076577.1, forward strand.
AACAATGGACAAAGGAAAATGAGGTAAAGTAAGATGAAAGAAAGCACAATCTTGAGGCTCAACACTTGAGTCGGCCTTAAGGGAAGAATGAGGGCTCTTGCAGCATGAAGGCTCTTGGGAATTTGGAGATTCAAAGCTTAGGAACTTCAAGACTAGCTTGCAATGGCAATGGACAAGCTTTTATAGAAGGAGTAAGGGGAGTTGGGATCCCTATAATTGTGGGATTGGCCCTATCATCAAGGAGGCTTCCATGAGAGGTGGCAAACCACTTTCCTTCCATGGAACTCCCGGAGCCAAACCTCCCAGCTCAAGATAGATAGCAGTTTCTGAGTTTGTTGAAACAAAACTTCCGCCTTTCTTATTTAAAAAACACTCCTTAAATTGGCTGGCGCGACTGTGACTCTGGGACAGAGCGCCAGTTGGCACGGCCTATTTGTAGGATTTTCCTCATTGGCGCGAGTGATGAACTAGCTGCCCGCGCCAATGAAAAAAGGGATGTTTTTATGGTTTTTTTCAAGGAGATGTCTTTAGGGAAATTGAAGCTCATGTTTAGAGGAATGTAATGATGATGGTTTCAAGGCATGACATTGCTCACAGGTCACATAACGGGCCCTCCAATGTGCGGGACGGGGAATGGTAGGGACGGTGAAAAATTACTGTGTAACACCTACCTTCAGATATTTTTTCGCAACATGTTCAGTGCCAAATCATCTTCCAAGTAGATCCATCAGAAAGAGCCAGGAAAGAGCTTTCCGACGGTATATTACACTCTCAAAACTGACTTCTGAATTGAAATTTATGCTTAAGTGAAGTAAAAGCCCTCTATATCCTAATCCTTCCCCTTTTCCCATTTTTTCCCTTAAACTTTGTTTAATTAAAGTTTTATATCCTTTAAAAAACCCCTTTTTCCCCTTTCCGATTATAAATTCACATTATAAATCATTAAATAAAATATGCAATTTAATTGCTAAACCACTTCCCCTCCATTTCCGTTGAAAACCTTATGTTAAATATTTCAAAGGTTATTATATATATATATATATATATATATATATATATATATATATATATATACTCTCCGCCACTCCCAACCACTTCCCCACCATGCTTTGTAATAAAACTTTATTATAAAGTTTTATATTATATAACCCCGCCGCGATCGCAACCCTTCCAATCGTAAACATTTATTTGTGCCTTCCGATCACCCCAATTGCAACATTCTCCGATCACCTCAATCACAGCCTTTCCTCCGATCCTCAGATCACAACAACCCCCGATCAATGTCTCAGCTGTCGATCTTCCCCCTCCAATCCGACGATCCTCCGCCAATTGGAACATTTCAATCGCAATACCCCTCCATCCGCTCCGATCGCAAGTCCATTTTTTATTACCCCGATGCGATTGCGATTCACATATCACGGTCCCACCATAAAGGCCCTCCTCTGATCCCCGATTCTGATCGCATCGCAATTTTTATATTCTGCGTTTTAAAACACTCCCCATCTCTGATGCTATTGTGATTGGTTGGCCCCACCATATTTCCTTCCGCCTTTTTCCTATTAAATGGGTTTTCTCTTTTGGTAGTGCGATAAATCGATGTTTCAAATATTTCAGTCGCATTGCATTATTTCTTTCTACCATGGCACTTTGCTCCGCTTCCTGCCTCCGATTGCGGTTCCCACCTCCGCTTTCCTCCGATCTTGATTGCGATTTCATTACTCCACTGTATATTGTATTCCCCCTCCCACCCCTTCCGATTCCGATTGCGATGCGGGTCCTGCCTCTTTTCCTCCGCTCCTATCCATGTAAAAATTAATATTTCCCTTCACTAAGGTGTAATTTCATATTTTATTGAAAAATTCAGTTTATTCAAAAGAAATAGTGGAAAGCAAAGGAAATAGGTGGTTGGACGAGAGCTTAAAATAAAATAAAGATATCTACAACAGAAAAGAAATAGGATCGGATTGCCTATTTTTTCCTCAGTAACGATTCAAAGGAATCTTCACTACAGGTTTTGCCTCCTCATTAGTTATCAGCAGATTTCGAGTGGCATAATGTAACATAGCTCTTCCTTTCGGAAAGATTATTGGCTCTTGTTTTCTATCTTTAGTTTTCTATTCTTCAGCTGTTAAAACAGTTCCTCTTTTCACGGATCTATGGTTCCACAGTTCAGTTTATTTATTGTAATTATAAATCATTTGAGATGGGCCGGAGTCTAAGAATTCAAGTGTGGAAGAACATTTTTTGCGCTCCATTCTACAGTTTGACAGGGATTAATAAAAGATACAGCTCTGATTTGTGGGATCCATGTGGTATGAGATTTAGCATTTGTTCTCTCTTTGGTTTCATATGTAAATTTTTATGTTTCACCTCTCATTCATAAACATTTCCTTTTAAATTTTTTTCAAGATAGAAAGGAAGAATCCATTTTATATGCTCTGCCTTGGGAAATAATTCATGCTATGTGTTTTTCTTCTGTTTGAAAAGGATCCATTTATTGTGCCCTTTTCAGCTTCTCACCAGTCTTTCCATCCTATCCTCTTTAAATTTTATATGCTAAGTTTCCTACCTATCTTGCCCCATGAAATACCCTGTGTCCTAATTTAATTCCCAGTTTCAACTGTCCCATTTTTGTCCCACACATCCTCGGAAATTCATTCATTTTATTAAAACCTTTTTTCCATCATTTTACCTAGCCTAATATCAGATTACTGTTGCATTTCATTGAATATTCTTTCACGGAGTGAGCCCTCTCCTGTCCTTGTAGGGCTAGCTACAAGGTTGAGCATGGTTTGATGTTACCCTAGATTCTGCCTTTTTCAGCCTGAGGTAGATTTAGGCAATAACAAGTGGGATTGTTTATCTAATGATGTTCCAATTTTTGACCAGTTTGATGATGATGATGAGCTTAAAACAGAAACTAATCATGTAGGGCAACTAGCAGTTGATTGGTGTCATGAATTTCATTATCAATAGCTTGAAAGAAGTAATCAAACAATGCAGCCCATTATAAATAGCTTTCACATAATTGGGAATCAGCAATCTATCCATTGTAATTTTGAGATTGAGAAGAAAGAGGAATTTCTTGAGCAGGATAAAGATAAGGAGCCTTCTCCTGAAAGGGTTGAGGTAATAAAATATACCCCTGCTCAAGAATATGATGATGTATTCACAGAGTATATTCCATTGAATCAAAGCATACCAGGACTACAAGAGGACAACACTGCAATATATGATGAGTCCTCTAGTTGAGATGATGATGAAGATGAGGAAGAAGTTCATTCTCAAAAAAACCTTAAGCTTGATCCAGTGGAGGAAAAATTAAGCATGGTCAAAACTTATCTTCCAAATATTCATAACCAGGCATTATTTGAAGATCCCTATGTTCATTTCCTGAAGATATTTGAAGAAGGGATAAAGGTTGTTAGGAGCTGTGTATTACCACAAACAGGAAATGTTTTTAGCACTGCTGCTAAGAAAAAGGTAAGATGGGAGTGGCCCTTTTGTTTATCCAGCATGCTCAAAGAGATGAGTAAAGACCAGTAATGGAACCATCTGATTGACTGGATGTAAAGGAAAAGAGAATTGGTCATCTAAACATGTAAATATTTCAAAGTTAGATTAGGTTAGATAGGAATGCAATAAAACTCAGCCTTTGAGCATTTAGTTATTTTTTGTTTTTGCTTTGAAAGAAAAAATATGAAAAGATACAAAAAACAATAGAAAAGAGAAAAGAGGGTAGATATAAAGAAGAAAGGTACAACCCCATACCAAAAAGAGAAAAATCTGAAAGTGTGAAAACTTAAATGACACTACTAAAAGAAAAACACTGCTATTTATTACTAAAGTCTAATCATGACTAGATAAATTTCAATTTACTGCTGATAGGTTATTGAAGAATATTTTCCAAACTTTTTAATCTTGGCTTTTCAGTAGAATAGTTTAGGATAGAAAGGATATAGCTCTAAATAGATCAAAATCGGAGCTGAGAAAGAATAGAAGGATGTATTTAAATTTCAGATCTTAAGCCTTCACAATTTTGTTTCATTTTCTATGTGCATCTTGTACATACAACCATAGACACCATAGTAGATCAGACAGTCTAATCCTGATTTGACTATTTTTAAATTTTTGTTTTAGAAAATAGAGAATAAAATCTGCCAGATAGTTTAATCCTGACATATAGTAGCTTAGGTAGAGAATTAATGGGTTCAACAGTTTAATTTGAACTCATGGAAGAAATAAGGATAGGATTATATAGTTTATTTCTGTTTTCAAAAATAAAATTTCAAAGAGTTTGCTAGTTCAAATTCACTCAAAGGAAGAAGAAAAAATGCTAGAAAAAGTAAGGTTGGGTAGGTAGAGATGTTGTTTTGAAGAAACTACATGTTGTAGATTGATAAAGGTTGTCCTTTTCAGAAGAAGATCAACAAGAAAAGAAGAAATCTACCAAATGGATAAGGCACTGATCAACTAAAAGCTAGAGATCTGTAAACTGAGGTTCTGGACACCTAAAAGGACAACTGTCCTCCCAAAATGGAGCCACTATTATACATCCATAATTCTGATTTTATCCAAAGATGACTAAATTTGACAAACCCAGATTTATAGAACAAAATTGCAAAAAACATTATGAGTTCTAGAAATCTCATAGCCTTCATCTTTCTAAGTCTGTCATTTCACCAAAATATTCATCTATTTTCCCTAGAAAGGTTATCCTGTTGTTCCTTAAAAATTTTGTTCCTTAACAATGTTGTTCCCTAAAGTGTTGTTCCTTAAGCTGTTGTTCCCGAAGCTGTTGCAACTGTTCCTTATTCAGAATCATCAAGAAACACTACTGAAAAAAAAGAGACTGTATGTAGGCCATTTTTTTCTATCATTTTCTAAGCCCAGTTCATTCTTTTCCTTTCTCATTTATCCTCCATTTTCCCTAAAAACCTCCTCCAAACCATCATAACCCATTTATATGGCTTGAAAAACCTTATTTAAACCAATACAATCACTATTGTTTTGGTTTAAAACACCCCTTTCACCTATCAAAACTTCCAATTTGGCCTAAAAACCCATTTTCGAGCCTAAAAAATAGTCTTTTTATAAATAAAGGTATAAGCCCCCGAGGGCTTAAAACCTTTGGCCCCTTTCCTCCATATGTCCGAGCGCTATGACCAAGCGCCCTAAACCCCATCGCATCGGCTTTCCTCTATAAATCCACTTTTTCTTCATAAATTTCTCCCCCGCCGATGTGATTAGCACCCTAACCTTAGCCCCTGGTCACATATTCCCCCACGGAACCGTGCCCCAGTGCCTAGTTATTAGCCCCTCCAGCGCATTAGAATCCCCCTTTTTCTCCCTCCCCCTTGTATTTCTTCTTTACCGATTTCTCGATGCGATAAGCCCCTTCACACATCGCTCCCGGTCCTCTGCTCCATCCACAGGACCACTCCCCGGAGCCCTTGTCTTAAGCCCCCTTCCGATTTTTCTTTCACCCCGTCTTGCTTTCTCTCGGTCCATTCTTGACCATAGATCAAAGGCCTTAGGCCTAGATCTGACGGCTACCATGCTGCTCGATCCTTTACACCCTGCCGATCAACTACCCCGCTACCAAAAAAAAACTGCTTATGTGACCACATGGCCCACCTTCCACCCACAGAGCCGCCCATCCAATCTCTGGCTACCACATAGTTTCCACTAATTCCCCGCCCGTGCACCTTTCCCATCATGTTGCTCTCCCAACCGTTGGATCCACCCCTTCTCATCTAACAATCGATATCGCATATCACACGATTTCTGCGTCCAAGGTTTGACAACCAAAAGTCGCGCGAGACCACTGGTATTATGGAGGACGTGTGGCACGATATAACTGGATCACGTTCCCTCCAGGCTAAACCACTTACCACCCGTTTGTCGCGTGAAAACTACCAATGGTTTTCCGAAACCACTTATGCCCATTTTTGCGCCAAAGTCCATTTAAAACTATTTTTTTGCCCTCCTCCATTAAAATCCTTCCTCCATGCATTCCACCTCTCTGCAACCTCCTCCGCCAGCCTCCGAAGAAATATTTCTGACCCTACATGGTTTTATTAATGTTTTATTTGTCTTGTGCAGGTTGGATAGTGGTTTTAAAATGTTAAAACCCTCCCACAACCCATAAAGGGATGGACCAGGAGGTTACGACCTTTGTGGTCCGAACAGGGGCTGAATCATGAAAAAATGGAATTTCCAGGGTTAGTTTCATAGTTCGATGAGTGTTCTATGAGCACTGTTTTACATCATAAAACCCTTAGCATCTCGAAGGCACCTGTCCACAACAACAAAAGGGAAAAGTTAGCTAATATTTAAAAATAAAGGGTTAAAGGCTAGAACCAAGAAAAAAATTGGATAAAGCACATCAATTAAAGGAAGGAATGAATGCCAAAAAACCAAAGAAACAGGGAAATAAAGTTTCCAATCAAGAAGTGTATAAAGGAAAAAGGGCAACAATGTTACATTATGAAGGCCAAAGGCATCATCAGGCCTTAAAACATAGTTAATGATGAAGTAAAGGAATATTAAGCCCAAAGAGCAGTGTTATGATTCAATCAAGAATACTTAGGCTTAAAGATAGCCTCAAATACATCAAAGGAGCATTTATTTACTTAATAACTCAAAATTGACACCTTTCACTTACTTTACGTCTCAAAGAGAAAATTGGCAGTTATTACACAAAAAGATATTTTAAAACTATCAGAAAGTTATTGTAAAAGACAGAAAAGAGCCTCAAAGTCAATCTTTTCAGCTATTTTATCCTTAGGAAGTAAAGACAGATTTAATACACAGAGAAGTAGTTGAGAAACATTCCTACCTTATGCCTTGCATGGTTTTTAAGGATAGGAGTGCATTTACTGTGTCATTTATAGCATTTTGAACCCTAGATAGTTCCACCTCCTCATTTGTAGCATAAATACTACATTCAAACTCATTGTATGGTGGGAATTTTGATAACTCTTTGAAGTAATACATAGTTTTGCTGAGATTGAAGAGAAATTGATGTATTGGAACCTTTGGATGTTTTGAGATGTTTGAGGATGGAGAAAGATCTGTCATTGGATCCCTGAGCTTGGCTGTTGGTGAAGTATTCTAAACTGTTTAATGTTTTTCTTGTTTTCATTCTGTTTTCATCATATCTTGCTTACAGTAGAGTAAAATTTTTAGGCTAAGAAATGTCTCCTAGAAGCACCTTAGACCTGTTTACTCTTCACTGTCTTTATGTTTTCATATGATGAATGTTTTATTGAGTAGTTTAACTTCTTTTCAACCCTTAAGATTGTTTATTTTAAGAACAGTTCAATACAGTCGCCTCAATAATGATTTATGGTTATCCCTTATTGCTTGCTGCCATTTGAAAACTGTTTTTGAAGTCCTTCAAAGTACCATTGTCCAAAGTCTACCAAAGAGGTCTGTTTTGATCATACCCTTTGTACTTGCTCAAATAGTTGTTTTGAAGGTCTTTATAGTTGTAATCAGAGATGTTTAGGAGTTCCCTCTTCTATGAATGCAGTTATTTGTGAATCTTGAATTTTTTCTTATCCTTGAGAGTGAAATCTTTGATGAAATAGAGCATTCCTCGACTCTTAGATTTCATTTTGAAAGTTTGTCTTGAAATTGTTATTTACTGAAGTGTGATTTGTAGAATTCATGGTTAGCCCTATCTATGAAATACTTCTTCATGTTTAAATGATGTTTTAAGTCCCTTTGTTGAAGAGTACATATAATTAAGGATTCTTGATTGCCCTTAGTTCTACTTTTCATTCTAAACCCTTAATGTTCATTTCATTTCACTTGAAAAAACTTTGTAGATCCAATAGCCAAGTTAGATTTGCCCTCTGATACCCCTTATTCATATACAAACATGTTACAAACTTCCACTTGACTCCATTTCCCAATGACTTAGATATTTCCATTTTCTATCTATGCTGCCTAGATCATCATGTCCCATCAAACAATCAAACAAACTCAAGCTTAATAACTAGCCTAAAATCAAACATTTACAAGAAAACAAGACATATCTTTGCAAACATATTGAGATATCCCTCTCTGAGACTAGGAGGGCTAGATCTTAGAGCTCTAAATACTGGTTTACATGTTTCCTTGCCATTTTTTTTACCAATCATCCAAATCACAGGATCTCAACAGAGAGTACATGCAGTTATATCTCCAGGTGTGAGGTGGGGCGATGTGTAGATATAATCCCAAGAAGAAATTTGGGCAAGGTTAATTTAGATGGTGTGTCTCATGGAACGAAACTGGCTAATAGGATCCCACATTATAGCAGTAGCAGGAAGGATCAACTATATTGATGCAGTCAAATGTCAAAAAGGCAGAAATCAGAGTGACAGATGTCAGATACTGGATCGCAGATCAGAGTTGGCAGCAGTGTAGGGGGCACAAATGTAGATGTTAGCAGTAGTGGAGAGAGTCCAGTAGACATGTGCAGTAGCTAGTAGTATTCAAAAGACTCTGATGACAGATGAATTATATTGATTCAATTGTTTGGAGGCTATTCAGTTTTAGGAGTTGCATGTGCAAACAACACTAGAGAAGTGTTGCATGCAGAACATTCCAAAGGTACTTGATCGAGATAGATTGATTCCTTTCTTGTTGAGAGGGAGTATTGAAATTTGCAACAAGAAAAAGTGAAATTGGAATCCATTAATAAAATCTAGAAAATGGCACCTAGAAATGGCTACCATATGAGGCTTTTGATTTAATTATCCCTTAATTAAATTGAAAGAAAATTTTAATTTCATCTCATAACAACTTGTAATAGTTAAATAAGTGAGATAGACTTAGTTGGCTCAAGAATTTCTAGTTGAGGGTCAATGGTGAGGCATGTAGAGCGATTATTTTATCTTTAGGGTCTAGTTGTAGTTAATGGATTATTTTATTGCACGTGTAATCAGTTAACTCAAATTAATTGAGTTAAAATCAGTTTAACTAGTTCTAACTGAGTGATGAGCTAGTGAGAAGTCAAGTGAATTAAATTAGATTTAATTCACAACTAGTGATCTATCAAGTAACTGATGATTCACTATTAATAGTTTCATGCATGTCAATTATGATGATGACCCAGTTGAGACAAAGGTTAAAGGGAAGTTAACTATCAGTTGTATTAGTAGCGAATTTCCTAGGCACAATTATAAAGTCACATGAAGGCTCATGCTGGATTGCACAGTCAAGGAAGGTTGATTATCTTATTTAATAGGGATTAATTGCTGAGAGATTTCATGATCAAGGCTGGGATAAGCATGGGTTGATAATTGGCTAAGTGTTGGTCAATTTTCCTGAGAATTGCGAGCTAGTTTTGAGTAGGATCGGGGTGAGACGATCGGTAGAGTGTAGGATTTTCTTGGTGTGAGAAAGAATTTTATTGTTTCATGATTATTTTACTATGTTCAATATATTATAGAGGGGTTTCGAGTAGGTGCTTTCCCCAAGAACATCTTGTGTTATGTTATTGATAATTTCCTTTCTCTTACTTTCATGTGATTGAGCGATCATGTTTTATATTCCACAAATATAGTAGAAGGATTCAATATCTTGTTTTATTACATTACATTATCGTATTGAATCCATTGATATAGAGTTTCTATGTAATTTCTATAAAAATCGATTTGAGGGTCTAATAAGAGGCATGTAGATTGATCCTAATATTTTCGGGGTCCAAGTGCAGTTGTAGCACTAGTGTGGTGTGAGTTAAATGAGTTAACTCAAATTAATTGAGTTAAAATCAATTTATCTAGTTCTAACTAAGTGATGAATTAGTGAGAGGTCCATTAAATTAAATTAGATTTAATTCGCACGTAATTTTCAATCATATAACTAATTATTTTCTATTAATAGCTTCATTCATGTAATTTCCCAGGAAGATCAAGTTGAGACAGAGGTTAAAGGGAACATAACTATCAATTGTATTATTAGAAAATTTCCTTGATGCAATTATAAAGTCATGAGAAGGCCATGCTGGATTGTGAGATCAAGGAAGGCTAAATTTCCTATTTAATAGTGGCCTATTTCCCTAAGGATTGTGTGAACAAGGCTGGGCTTAGCAGAGCCTGAGAATTGGCTAAGTGTTTCTCAATTTTTCCTGAGCATTGCAAGCTAGTTTTGAGCAGGATCAAAGTGAGACAGTCAGGAGAGTGCCGGATTTTCCCAGGTGTGAGAAAGCATCGTATTGTTTCATGATTCCTTGAATCTATACAATATATGATAATGAGGTTTTGAGTAGTTTCTTTCCACAAGAACATCTTGTGTTGTGTGATTGATTTACTTCTTTCTCTTACTTGCACGTAATTGAGCGATCATGTTTTGTATTCCACAAATATTGTAGAAAGATTCAGTATCTTGTTTTATTACATCACAAGATCAGATTGAATCCATTGGTATAGAGATTCTGTATAATTTCTACAGTGTCAGATATAATTTTGAGTCTTGGACCATTAAATTTAACTCTTATTTAATGAGAAGTAGTTTTATGTCTTACTCTAAGGCTAAACAACAACTTTACTCTAAATAATGTTTGCAAGTATTACACTTGTATTTGTCACCCAAGATTTAAAGAGTCTTTGAATAGAAATCAATAACATCTTAATGTGGAAATCATGAATCATGCCAATAAAATTACCTATAAATACCCATATTGAGCATGGATGTATTTTTCCTAAGAAGAAGAGTGGTTGGTTGTGGATTCCTTGGAGATAAGTGATGGGAAATCATTGGTATTCCATGAAAAACCTATGTCCACACTTGATTTATTCTAGATTTGGATAGTTACGAGGATAATAATGAGAGATGATCTTTCCATGATGTAGTTATTCAACATGAAATTTGTGCATGGTATTTTTTCATCTAATTCACATGCCATGAACCTGTCTCTATGCTCCTCTAAATTCCTATAAAAAATAGTCCATTGTAGAGGATGTAAGATGTAATATTCCAAATATGGAATAGCACAACAAGCCTGCTGAAATAACACACTCCTGGGAGATTGACGCACATAAATGAATTTACAGCCCTTGGATACCTTAGATCAGTAGATCTGGAGTCTAGATCCAAAAGGGGAGAAAAAAAAATCAAACTAGGTGTGGTAAATAGATCTCCCACCACCTAGTCTAGTTGAAAAGCACCCTACAAGAGGGGCTGCAGATATGCACAACAAACTGCTTCAGAAATAACACAGTCTTGGACAGTATGAGCAAGATCCCATAAAATATGATTAAATTATGAGTATACAACATAAAATCAGAATTACAATGAAGCTCTTTCAATATACAGTAGAATACATGAGACAATAGAGAAAGAAATATTCAGAAAAGAAGGCTGCAACACATATATAAACTGCAAAATGGCTTAACAGTGTTATTTTGAGGAGATGCAGTAGCTGAATATTACAACTTAGATCTAGGGTAGATCTGTGGACAAAACATCAGATCCATTTCAGATCTGGAAACTATATAGTCTTATTTACAGGATCCCCTTGGGGTTTTGACCAAATCATGCATTACAAAGAGTACATCTGAGTTTTAAGTTGCACATATGAAAAATGATTCAGAAATTTTTGAAGATGAATTTACATTAAAATAGATAAGATCTAAACATAACATGTATCAGCAAGCTAATCCATGGATCACCAAAGTAAAAGGAAAAGCCCAGCACCAGAGATCTCTCATCAAAAATGGGATCAAAACACCATGCAGAACCTATAATGAAAATAATGCAGTTCCTCAATGAAAAATGTGCTTGTAGCTTGAATAAAAATGATGGCCTGATGCCAAGATACAAATCTGAAGCTCAAACAGTGGATGCACTCTTCCAGGAGGTTAAAAGACACACTCCATGAGAAGAGGCTCCAATACAAGCTAGATCTCTACAGATCTAGAGTTCAACTTGCTGCAACCTACAAAACCAAGCAAACCCTCACTAGATATGCATTGCAATTGGAACTAGAGCTTGGCCCAAAGCCTGATAATGGATCAAATCAGCAAATTCTCCTCCAAGAATCCTCAATGGAAGAGGTTAAATTCCTTCATAGTAACTCCAAGTGCTGAGCAGCACAATTCTCCACTAAACAGCAGAGAATAGTATTTCTCTAAACAGACAAGATACTCATAATTATAATCAATAAAAAACCTTCTCTTGTTGCCTTCCCCTTCCTTTTATAATATGATAGCCTTCACAAACCCTAAACCACCTTAATGAGTTAGCTCCTTTCACATGAGGGGCCTCCTTCTAGAAATGCACTGTCCCTTTATGAGGTACATTGAATCTAGACAACGTTGTAGATTTAGTCAAGATTGACCCAGTCTCACAGCTCAAACCCCTTTCACACCTGCAAGTGATTTATTTACATGGCTATGATTTATCCTTGTTCACATGGGCAAGTAAAACAAAAATGTATATTCCTCATAGCTTAGGCTAAGTAGGAATATTACAGTCCTCCCCTCCAAAATGTTTCTTGTCCTCAAGCAACTGATAGGGTGAGAGTTGTAGTACTTCCCCTCCTTTATTGATGGCATCATCAATGATCCAGTCCTCATCATAAGTCAAGTGCTCATCAAGCCAATACATCAGGTATTTTTCCTCCAAGGTCAACATAAGATGTGCATAGTCCATCCCACCAGGAGTGAAAATTTCAACAGAAATAAACATGGCTAGAGAAATGCTTTCTCTAAAACATGTAGCATGAGGCTCATAGAAAAGTTCCAATCCATGTGGTACATACAAACTGTCCATACTTCCTCCATACAACCCCAAAAGCAGTACAACTATATCATCCAAGTGTGGAAGCAAAACTAGATATATGCAAACAGAAATTTGACCTTGAAGAGGGGGGTAAAATTCCCACATATGATGTCAGTGTAGTGCACCTCCTGCCTGCATTAGATCAAGGTGTGGCAAGTGGCATTCCCCCAACACATTTGTTGCATAAGTTAACTCAACATAGCTGGAGATATCAGATATGTTTGGTGCCTTTGGGAAGCACCCATCATGAAAAGGAATCTCCCTTTGCACAACAAGGGAGTGGCCAAGTTCATAATTTCTATTGGCCCTCAAAAAAATATGAGATCCACATGATCTCTCACCCCATTTAGGAGTCATAGCCTGAAAAAACATGGTAAAATAATGTGACAAATCATAAAATAGATCTTTCTTAACATGATCAGATCCTTTACCATCATAGTTCTTCATACACAAAGATTTATGCATGAGCATTTCCCACCCTTTCACACAAAGGAAGAATTGTATGAGATGAATCTTGCAAAGAGTCCATTGGCTAGCCCAATCCTCCATATTTGATGCACTCTTGAAAGTTGATCCAGGTGGATATTGGTGGCCACCCACCTATTCCATTTGGACCAGCACCATCAATTCTTGCAGCTTTTCATATTCAACACAACTTACTATTTTTAGCAGGTTTTCGGGTCCTCCACTCTCAGAGCCGTTTTGGGGGCTTAATGATCGAGGTGGATATTGGTGGCCACCCACCTGTTCCATTTGAACCCCCATCTTCAGTTCTTTCAATTTTCAAGTTTCGGCATAACTTACTAATTTTAGCAGTTTTTCGGGTCCTGAACTTCTGGAGCCGTTTTGAGGCCCTAAACGACGTTTTTTGGGCATCGCGTCGCCAGCAAATTTGATCATCAAATTCATCTCGAAAGTTGTATTCCTCGGATAGAGCTTTCTAATGATGTATCATGTGCGTCAAACGGAGATAGTATGCCAAAGTTACGTCCCTGGGAAGTTGAAACACCAATTTACCCAAACGGGGCCCATAGTTTTGGCGCTTCATCTCCTAGGGTTAGGTTTTTGGGATGTTTAGGGTTCTCCATTCTTTCTTAATAATAAATAGGCCCTCGAGCCTCATTGTAAGACAGTTCAGAGGTCTATAGCCACCCCATCTCTTCTCAGAGATTCGCTACCAGCACCCTAGCTATTTTATTTCCACTATGTCTGTAAGCATATTTCTGTTATTTGATATTAATGAAATGACGCATTATTTCCGCTGCATCTCTATGCTTATTGTTATTTCTGTATTCTATTGCGTTCCTGCATAAATCCGGATCAAAAGTGCTAATGTAGGTCCTCTCTCATCCCCTACCAATCAAAGCTCCTCATGATCAGGGTGTAGATCTTCATGGACTGCATATGGCTGAGAAGGAATTCCTTGTGTGCCCTCTGTAGTATCTTCTATTTGAGCTCAAAAGCACTAGATAGGAATATCCTACCATGAAAGTAGATGACTCCCCCTTGGACTAAACATCCCTCTTCTTGCTGCAGGTCATCTAATATCATACCGATGTGGAGATCTTTCGAATACTCTACAAGCAGTTGATATTTCCAATACAGATCCACACTGCTCAACAAAGACAGCACTGATGATACCTCCATGGAAGTGTCTGTCATGCTGTTGATCTCTTCTCTGACATTTCTAATGAAAAATATGTGTATTGGAAGGCTGATCCTCCCATTCTCCTCCTCCCACAGCGTAGATCTAGAAAAGAGAGAAGGTGATAGTGATATAGTGAGAGGATCCCCCTCACTCTTGAGTTGTCCCAAGCCCTCCAGCGCTATAGCTTGGTCCCCTATTGCTCCAATCCCTCCCGGATCTAGATTTGGAGCAGCACTCTGTGAGGTTTCCCCCACAAGATCTGAATCTGGTGGCCTCCCAGGTGGCTTTCCACTAGATAGGAATGTCCCATGCAGAAATCTCATGAACATTAATGAAGGGACTGTGAGGCCCTTGCTTCCACTGTGAAATTCCATCTTTATTGTTTGTGTGGAAGTGCTAGGTGAAGAATAAGTATGCATGCCTTGGATAATTTGGGGCTTACCACTCTTCATGTCCACCCACTCCATCTGCAAAGCCTTCCAATCAGTGGTGACCTTCCCCAATGTAATCAACCATTGGACACCCAAAATGATATTGGTGTTTGGTATGTCAACTACAAAAAAGTGATCCACCAAAGTGTAGGACCCCATAGTAACGGAGAGTGATGGAACATATTGCATGCATTGCATTATCCTATCTCCTAGGACCGAAACAGAGAATCCCTCAAAAGTATCAGTGGGGATTGCTCTCCTTTGCAAAAGATGAGCATCAATGAAGTTCTGGGTTGCCCCACTTTCAATCAGCACAGATACCCTCTAATTCATGATTGAACCTTGTACTTTTAGGGTCAAGTACTTAGGAATTCCTCTCAAAGATGTAAGAGTCCCACTTATTGGAGCAAAGGCTCCATCCCCATCCCCAGATGGTGTTGGATCTTCCTCATCATTATCAACTGTTAGGTCCCTATATTACTAGTATAGTCCCTTATTGTTATTAGTGTAACCCCCTTATTGTTATTATTGTACCCTTGTAACCCCCATTTTGTTATTATTGTGCCCCTAAATTATTATTGTTAGGTCGGCTAGGATTACATTGTGGCCCACTAAGATTACATTATGGCCACATGGACTCCTATATATAGAAAGGAGGTTTTGTAAATTGTATCATCCAAGAATTGTTCATTTATGTAATGTATTGGAGGTTGCCCCCTCGAAGTGGCTTATTTATAAGGCGTTGATATCTTTTTTCTTCTATTTTTGGAGCTGGTTACACAACATTTGGTATCAGAGCTTTGGATTCTAGGGTTTCGCTGCTCCAAACAGGTCATCGTGGCATTTTCGCTATAACGTTTTTTCTACGAAGCTTCAGAAGCTGAAATTTTTAGGGTGCGAAGCTGAAATCTTGAGGAAGGTTTTCTAAAAATTTCAGATCTTGGTTCGCAATATTTGAGGAGATATCATCTGTGGAAGTTAGGTATTTTTTCAGGCTCATAAACATGTCATCGTGGCATTTGCGCTATAAATTTTTTTGTACGAAGGGTCAGAGTCTGAAATTCATATGGTGCGAAGCTGAAATCCTGAGGAAATTCGTCAAAAAATTTCAGAACTTGGTTCGCAATATTTTGGGAGATATGATCTGTGGAAGGTAGTGCTTTTTCAGGCTCCTGAATTTCATCTCAAAGAGGTGATCGTGGGAAAAGTTCAATAACTCTCTCTCTGGGCATCGGATTGGAGTGCCGTAAAAATTGGTCACAAGTACACAGACTGACGTTTCTTGGCTATCAAGTTCAGAGACAAAGGATGAAACAGTGACACGTGGAAAGTCGTACAATTTTTCTCTACTGAACCAGTCCAGAATTAGGTCATTGTGCAAGATTGGACACAACTTTGTCTTGGAGAATCCAAATCAGGTCAGACCTGTGGCATTCGAAAGATAATTCAGAGGGATACGTTGATACTGAAATTAAAATATTGAAGTGCTGAAATCATAGAGATAATCCAATTTCAATATCGAGTTCCTCAAAAGCAAGAAAAAGGTGTGTATATTTTTTTTCTTTCCAAATTGCACGAGTCTTCTTTGAAGAATCAATTTGAATTGATTCCAAGGGCATATTGTAGAATATATAGCAGTATTGGGTTCTAAAATATGCCCCATAAAAATAATTCAACACCCATTAAGCCTTCAGAAGGCTCTACTATGACTCATGAAGATGAAGAATTGCAACATGATCTATCAAAATTACAAGAGCAAGTGCAACAAATTTCACTCTCGCAAATAGCAACAAAAAATGAAATGGAAGTTTTGAAAAAAGGCGTGGAAGTGAAGATGGACGGTTTGAAGAAAGACATGGAAGCTAAGATGGATGGCGTGGAAGTGAAGATGAACGGTTTGAAGAAAGGCGTGGAAGCTAAGATGGATGGCGTGGAAGCTAAGATGGATGGCATGGAAGTGGGCATCGATGCTAAGATGGATGACATGAAAGAAAACATGGAAAACATGAAGAATGATCTAAAAGCATACATGGAAGGCTTGATGACAAGCTTAAAACCAGAAATGATTCCTAATGGCGGAAATATAGGAGAAGAACCTCCTGATGAGAACAAAATAAATGTTAATCATGATTTCATAAACTCGAATGTTGGCAAGAAGAACCACCATATTCCAAAAATGGATATGAGGAAGTTTGATGGAAAGGATCCTGTAACATGGATACTACAAATGGAGCAATATTTTGATCTCCATAACGTGCAAAACACACAAAAGGTACGCATTGCAACTTTACATTTAGAACAAAATACATTTGTATGGTATCGATGGCTTTGCTCCCATAAAAAATTTGTCACTTGGTCAATTTTTACGGAGGAAATGATAGCAAATTATGAGGATACAAAGAGCAACACCTTCTTTAGCCAATTGATAAATCTCAAACAAAAGGGTTTAGTGGGGCAGCACATTGAGGACTTCCAAAAATTGAATATAAGGGTAACTGATATTCCAGAGGAACACATGATTGATCTCTTCATAGGCACTTTAAAGGATAACATTCAACATGAAGTTCGCGTTCTGGAACCTGATTCATTGGAGAAGGCATTCAAGTTGGCAAGAAAATTTGAATGTAAAATTATGGCAACAAGGAAGCCTACCACTCAATTCTATAAAGAAGGAAGTGTGGCTACGCCTAGATTTCCACAACCTACAAGGTTGACACCACAACAATTGGAAGAGAAAAGAGCAAAAGGGCTTTGCTACAGTTGTGATAGCAAATACACTAAAGGTCATAAGTGTGCTGAGAAGAAATTATTTTACATATATTGTGAAGAGGAAGAAGAAAATGAACAAGAAGAGGATATACACTAGGAACCAACCCTAGAAGAGGAAGAAATGAATCTGACCATATCGTGTAATGCACCGGCAAGAATTACCACTCCTCAAACTCTCAAGATAGAAGGACATATCAAGAAGAAAAAGGTAATAGTGTTGATTGATTCAGGTAGCACCCATAATTTTATTCATTGTAAGGTAGCCAAGGAATTAAATTGTTTCCCATACCCAGCACCAGAATGTCAAGTGATGGTTGCAAATGGAGGAACTATAAATTGCTCTGGAAAATGCCATAATATCAAGCTAACCATGGGGGAATACGTATTGACTAGTCCAATGCTTGCCATTCCTATGGGAGGTGCTGATGTTGTACTAGGAGTACAATGGTTACAATCTTTGGGGACGGTAGCTTTTAATTTTCAAGAACTTTTCTTGAAATTTTTTTCAGAAGGAAAGGAAGTCGAATTACGGGGTATTGTAGGGAAGCCGGGAAAGATAATAAGCTCTAATTTCATGACAAAGCTTCTAAAGAAAGAACAACGAGGCGTAATTGCACAATTATGCTCACTAGAAGTTCCAACATCAAAATCATCTATTTCTGCAGATCTCCAACAAGTCTTGGACAATCATTCTAAGGTGTATGAAACTCCTAAAGGACTCACACCTATTCACGATCATGATCATGCTATTCATCTGATTCCAGGAAGTGTTCCTCCAAACATCAGGCCTTATAGATATTCTTACGTCCAAAAGAGCGAAATTGAACGTATGATTGCAGAAATGTTAGAGGCGGGTATAATTCAACCTAGTCAAAGTTCTTTCTCCGCTCCTATAGTATTGGTACACAAGAAGTATGGATCATGGTGAATGTGTCCGGATTATAGGGAGATCAATAAGCTCACCATTAAAGATAAATTTCCCATTCCCGTGATTGATGAATTATTGGATGAATTACATGGAGTAATTTATTTTACCAAGTTGGATCTTCCTTCAGGATATCATCAAATTAGAATGAAGACTAAAGATATTCCAAAAATAGCATTTCGAACTCATGAGGGTCATTATGAATTTTTGGTCATGCCTTTTGGCCTTACCAATGCACCTTCTACATTTCAAGGGTTCATGAATTCCATTTTCAAACCCTTCCTTAGAAAATTTGTGCTCATATTTTTTGTTGATATACTAATCTATAGCAGGTCTTGGAAGGATCATGTTGAACATGTTGACAGGGTGCTCAAACTATTGTAGGAGAAACAATTATATGAAAAAACATCCAAATGTTTCTTTGGAGTACAAGAGGTGGAATATTTGGGTCATATTGTATCTCACGAGGGTGTTAAAGTAGACCCTAACAAAATTAAAGCCATTAAGGAATGGAAAGTCCCGACAACCATAAAGCAGTTGCGAGGATTTCTCGGGTTAACAGGGTATTATCGAAATTTTTTAAAGAATTATGGGAGAATAGCAGCACCTCTAACAACATTATTGAAGAAAGATGCATTTTCATGGACTCCTGAAGCAACTAAGGCCTTTGAACATCTTAAAGAGGCAATGTGCCTAGCACCGGTCTTAGCTACACCATATTTCACAAAAACCTTTATTGTGGAATGTGATGCCTCGGGAAATGGAATTGGTGTTATTTTAATGCAGGAAGGAAGACCCATTGATTTTTAAATTCTTCCTATCAAAGGAAAGTATTTACAGAAACCTATTTATGAGAATGAAATGTTAGCAATATTGCATGCACTAAAGAAATGGAGAACTTACCTAATGGGAAGACACTTCAAGGTAAAAACTGATCACGATAGTCTTAAACACTTTTTGGAACAAAGACTATCTTCAGAAGAGCAACAAAAATGGGTCACAAAGATGTTGGGTTATGACTTTGAAATAATCTACAAAAAAGGAAAGTTTAATGTTGTTGCAGATGCACTCTCAAGAAAGAATGAAGAGGTGGAAGCATTGCTTTGTGCCATTTCTATTATCCAACCAGATTGGATAACCTAAGCAAGAGATGAATGGAAGAAGGACAAAGATGTATGGACACTCATTCAAAAGTTGCAGCAAGATCCTAGTACATCTGATACATTTAGTTGGAAAAATGATTCCTTATGGTACAAAGATCGCTTATATCTTTGTAAGAATTACCAACTAAAACAAAAGATTCTTTTGGAATTGCACACTTCTCCTTTAGGAGGACACTTAGGATTTTTAAAAACTTACCACAGGGTGAAGAAAGATTTTTTTTGGGATGGACTTAAATCTGATATTCTAAAGTTTGTGGCAGAATGTTTGGTTTTCTAGCAGAATAAAGTTGAGACAATTAAGACCCCAGGACTTCTACAACCTTTATCCATTCCAAGTCAACGTTGGGAGGATATTTCAATGGATTTTATCACAGGTTTACCTAAGTTCGAAGGAAAGAGTGTCATCATGGTGGTACTTGATAGAATTACCAAGTATGCACAATTTTATGCATTATCTCATCCATTTAAAGCAAGTACAGTTGCTACTACATTTATGGACAAAATTCAAAAGCTACATGGAAACCCAAGGGTTATTGTGAGCGACAGAGATCCCATTTTTACTGGAAATTTTTGGACGGAGTTATTTTCTTGTTTGGGTATTCAATTAGCTCATAGCTCATCCTATCATCCTCAATCTGATGGTCAAACTGAGATAGTAAATAAATGTTTGGAAGGATATATTCGTTGCTTTGTTTTGGGGTTCCCATGTTTTGGCAAGGTTGGAAATACCAAAAGATGAGACAACATCAAACCACTTTCAGACCTCAGGATCTAGCCCTCCTAGGCCCAGAGAGGGATCTCTCTATGATATGTCAAAGGATATATGTCTTTGATGCTCAAATGTTAAGATGTTAGGCTAGTTATAGGCACAAGGTTTGTTTTCTTTTATTAGTTGTTTGGTTGCTGGTTATCAGAAGGGAAGGGTTCAATGTAAGGCAAGGCTGAGCAAAGAGGGATAAGGCAGAGGTGAAATTTTCCAGGAAATATTCAACCATTGGGCAATGGAGTCAGGAAAGGATTTGCTTGCTAATGAATAGGCAGGCTTTCAATTGGGCTAGTCATCTAAAACATAGGATCTTAAAGATGATTGTGTGATATGGAAAGGTAGGAGAGGAGGAGATAACACAGATTCAGAGTACAAAGTTAGAGACCAGCTGGTTGCACAAGGATCCTAGTGGATAGGGCTAACTCTAATCCCCAGTGTTCCCAAATCTTCAAACTAAATCCATAACAAGAAACATCTAAGAACAGATATATGTAATTCATACATCAGAGAGTAGGCAATAACATCCACTACACTGGTTAAATTAACTGAAATCGACTCTTAGATAACACATTAAGAAAAAAAACATCAATGGAAAGGAGAGCAGAAACATAGGGTACCTAACAAGGGTAAATCCTATGCCAATATTCTTATGCAAGCCAGTAGAAATGAAATGAAATGAACATAAACAAAAAGATAGGAAAACATCACCGTTGCTTTAGATCAGGATCCAAAGAAATGTGCTTGTCATATTAAATAGCAATACCAGTTGAGTACAACATTGCCAATAGCTGAATACTCAGTCTGAAATCATATTCCTCATCCTATCTAACACTTTACACAGAGACTGTGTCTCAAAAGAAACTACTTGCAATTCTATGATAAATGATCAACAACCTTTACAATGAGTTTCTTCATGAATTTATAGGTCCAGTGGAGCAGAGAAGGTAGGTGAAAAACTAAATGCAGCATTAACACTCAGGAAAGGTAGAAGGCTGAAGCCCACTCTGTATAAATTATGTGCATTTATCTCTGGCACTCTTTTGGGTGAACGAATGATATTCTTCAGGTTTCCATTAACTTCAGGTATGTCTCTAATGTACTTTGGCTGCAGTGCTCTGTAGTACTTCCGGTGATCTGAAAAAAAATAAATCAATGATTCAAGTCTGCCATGTTATGTAGCTAATGCTACTGATATCGTAGGACCATTGTCAGGGTGGGAAATCCTTTAGGAACACGATATAGAATAAAAGATGTATGGGCATTCTATCCTTTACGGGGAAAACATTATGCTGGTGTACAAACCCCAATATACATGAATTTCTGTATGCTATACACTCCGTGTGATTCATGGGTCTTCAATCTGATGCTTTACCTTTAAATCCCTGTATATAAGGCTTAAATATCTTCATTTGCGTGCCTTAAGCTCTCTGCTGCTTAATTTAAATCTCTGTCTACAGAATCTGCGCTTTAATGGCGCCGAAGAGGTTTTTCAGAATCTAAACCCTGTTTCTTTAATGGCAGTCATGTCATAACACTCTCCAGGATTTTCTCCATAATTTCGGCCTATGAAAACAATCCTTTCTGCATTTTCTGTCACTATAACGGGACTGTGGATCATGGTGGTTTTCTTCCTCTCTGTAACCCTGAAAAATATGAAAACTGGTTAAGCAAACCATGCGTGGGGAGTCGGATGTCGTGGATGACTGCGAGGATGATAGTGAGACTACAGAGAAATGGCTAAAAAATGCAGAGGAATGGTGAAGAAATGCTCTAGCGAAGGTTGGCGGAGATGTAAAATCAAGTAAAAAACCTTAAAAATCGACCTTTGAATGACTATATAAGAGGGACGGGCGAATACGACAAAATGTCGTGGAAAAGCAGACGTGGCGGTACGAGGTCAACTGGCGGGGGCAATCAAATCTGGACCATCCGATCTCAGGAGGAGATCGATGGCTGAGGACGCATCGGAGGGCAATGGAATCTGGGCCGTCTGATCTCAGGAGGAAATCGACGGTAGAAAATGCATCGGAGGGCGACGGATGGTGGGCCAGGGGTACGGATGCCTTGGGTTAACTTCTGCGCAACTTCATGGAGTGACAACCATTGGATGGAGGGCTCTAGATCAGATGGCTGATATGCATATCGCTACGTGTCCTGTAGCGAACAATAACGTGTGATGAGCGAGCGATTTTCCAGCCGTACTGGTGCCATGCATCGGATGCTGTATGGAGTTGCTTTCCCATCGCAAAATACCGCCCACCCCTCAAAGGCGGTGCGATAGAAATCGGGTGGTTTTTGAACAGGCGCGTTGGCGTGGCGACCACCGAGGCGGGTGGATTCCAGACCGTCAGATCTGGGTAAATGAACGGTTGTGATGCAATGAACGGGTTGAACGGTGGAAGGTGTGGGGGTGCGACGACCGTCCGATCTGTATAGATCGACGACCCACGATGCTCCCGATATTCAAACATGGTAAGCGCCTTTCGCTCCGGCGTCTAGTTCTAGCGCCGCGGTCGCGTGAGGGGAAAAATGGTTCAGGGGCTGGCCTGAAGGGGGCTAAGACCCAATGCGTAGAGTATGGGTTTTCGACCCTTTTTAGTGAAATTTGAGGCCAAAAATGGGAAACGATAGAGGGAAGAAGGAGGAAATTGGCCAACCAAAGGGTGGATGGATGTTTTAGAGGGGATTTTTGGGATGAAAAAACAGGGACTTTAACAGAGGGAAAAAGGGTTGAAAAGGGACACTTTGCAGGGATACAGGGGATAAATATAGACCTTTTGGAGCAAAATTTCTGCAAACAATGAGACCTTATAAAGGGAGTCAGTAGAGGGAAATTTATCAAAGGCAAAGGAACAGGAGACTTCAAGGATGATGTGTCTTCAGGGGAGATGCATTCCTTGAAGGCCCAAAAACCATTTAGCCCCCTACTTTTCCCGTCAGAAATTTACAGGGGGGCTAACAGTGGCTCCACATGGGGATGGATTCTTCTTGAAGGAGTCAAGAATTCAGAGGATGAATCTTTGGTGTATGCCAGATGCCTACTTCTTGGCACATGCCTTTCTTTCTTTAGATCAGCTGCCACAATATGAAGACATTACATCAGCATAAACACTTTCCCAAACAACTACCTACCCAGACTATAGTCCTAACATTTTTCTTCTGGGGTGCATTTGGACTTGCAGACCCTTTACATAATTTATTTTTACAAACAAGAAAATAAACATATTCTACTTCTACCCTTATTACTCCATGAGACCAGATTAGACTGTTGGTCTCATATGTTTTTCTACCTAGTATTATTATCTTCTGGGATTAAACTGTCCAGCAGATTTCTTCTCTATATTCTACGACAGAAATTGAAAAAAAGTCAAGCCAAGATTAGACTGTCTGACTTGTTGTGGGTCCAAGGCATAAAGACAGTTGCATATGGACATAAAATTGTAGAAAACTGAAAACAAAACTGTGAAGGCTTGAAATCTGAAACTTGAAGTATCCTTCTTCTCTTTGTGACTCAAGTTTTGAGCATGTTAGAGTCACTTCTTTTCTTCATTTCAGCTCTGGTTTTGGGCACATTAGATCTGATTCATCTTTCTTCTTTGCTGGTCCAAATTTTGGGCATGTTAGGACCAGCTGTTTTACTTTCTTTGGCTCAGGTTTTGAGCTTATTAGAGGCAATCTTTTGCACATCAGAGGTTCATGTTTTAAGCATGTCTAAACCTCTCTTTTTCATCTATTTTTTGAAACATTTTCTCTTTTTTCTTGAAACTAAAAAACTGCAATGGTATGTAAAATGGTAATGGGAACTGGAATTTGGAAATCAGTAGAAGTAGTGTTTGAGCATCCTGCCATTGACAGGACCCCCAAACAGCTCTGTACCATCTAATTCTTGAAGGAAGGCATTTGGACCCACAGTGGCCTGGATGATGTATGGACCTTGCCACAAACTGTCAAAATTGTCGTGCTTTCCTTTGTCCTGTCTTCTTGAGTCCCACTTCAGAACTTTATCACCAATTTTGAAATCAGCAGCTTTGGTTCTTTTGTCAAACAATTTCTTTATATTCTCCTGAACTTTCACTGCTCTTTTGTAGACCTCTTCCCTTGTTTACCGGAGATGAATTGTTTGGTTTATTCTTCTCACCATACTGTCTTCTTCTGTTTGAATCTCTTGGACCAGCTTAATTACTGGTACCCTAAGGCTGGTGGGAAACACTGCTTCTGTTCCATATACAAGCTGATATGGAGACATGCCAATGGATCTCTTTGTTGTAAGCCTGTCAGCCCACAAAGCATGTACTAGCTTGTTATGCCATGACTTTTTGTTCTCTTCTAGCAACTTTTTGATGATGATCACTAGGATATTGTTTGATGATTAAGCTAATCCATTACCTTGAGGGTAATAGGAAGTTGAATGACCAAGCGCTATTTGATACCTATGACAAAAATCAACCATTTTCTTGGATTCGAAAGAAGCAGCATTATCAGTGATTATTTTCCTTGGGCAACCAAAGCGAGAGAGGATATGACCTTCTAAGAAACTAATGATGACTGAATTATTGGCATTCCTAGTAGGTATGGCCTCAATCCACTTAGTGAAGTATTTTGTGACTGTTAGGATCCATTTGTGTTGGGCAGAAGAAGCAGGGTGAATCTCCTCTATGAAATCTAAGCCCCATTGCAGAAAGGGACCTTCAACAGTGATGGGTTGTAGAGGTAAGGGGAGGAGTTTTCTTTTGCCTTCAAAAATCTGGCATTTGTGGCAGGAAATGATCATTTTATGGAAATATTTGAAGAGTGTAGGCCAATAGTAGCCAGCTCTGAGTATTTTTTTTGCAGTGGCTTTCCAACTCAGGTGGCCTCCACATTCTCCAGCATGGAATTCTTGTTTAATCCTCCCTACCTCAGTTTCTGGCAAACATTTAAGCAATAGGCCATTTGGATTTTTCCAATATAAGTTTTCATTCAGAATGCAATAGCTTCTGGCTTTTAGTTTCAGGAATCTGGCCTTGGTATTTGACAGTTCAGGTGGAGCATTGAGGTTGGTGAGCACATAAAGGATATCAGAGTACCAGGGAGAGTTCTGAAACTTCTCCTCAACAGTGGGATCAGGCAGTCCTTCCTGCTCATCCAAGGAATTTACCATGTTAATCTCAAGGGCTTGCAGATTTGATAAAGCCATTAACTTAGCTAAGCCCTGCCCTTTGATTAGTTTAGTGGGCTTTATCTCAAGGTCATATTCTAAAATCACAAAAATCCATTTTCCCCTCTTTCCATCAGGATCTTGGGACAATATATCTTTGAAAACTATGTTAGGCACATAAGGTATGGTGTGAGAATGCAATATGTACACCCTAAAGTCCTTTAAGGCCTTAATTAGAGCATAGGCATGTTTCTCCATTATGTTGTATTTCAAGGGTGCATCTCTGAGTGCTTTGCTGAAGAAATAAATGGGTTGTTCCATTCCCTCTGGATTTTTCTGCAGTAGAACTGAAGCTATTGTATGCTTGGAGGCAAACGAAAAAATCAGGAAATCCTTTGAGAAATCTGGGCTAATTAGAACAGGAGCCTAGGTGAGTGCAAGTTTTACTGATTCAAAAGATTTCTTAGCTTCAACAGTCCACTTAACTCCTACACCCTTCTTCAGCATGTTAGTCATATTCTTAAGGTGTTCAGCTAGATTGGGAATAAACCTCCTAAGGAAGTTAATCTTCCCAATGAAGGACTGTAACTCCTTAATGTTTCTCGGGTGTGTGATTTGTATTATTCCCTCAACTCTTTGTGGGTCTATCCTAATTCCTTTTTCAGATATAATTTGGCCAAGAAGTTTTCCTTCTTGTAGCCCAAAGACAGTCTTTTTAAGATTCAGTGACAGACCATACCTTCTGCATTTTTCAAACACTCTTCTCAAGTGTCCTAGGTGTTCTTCCTTGGTCTTAGAATAGAATTTTATGTCATCTAGATAGATGACAATGAAGTGTACTATTTCATCTAAAAAATATATGTCCATCGCTCTTTGGAAAGTTACACCAGCGTTCATCAATCCAAAAGGCATCTTCACATACATAAAGGTACCCCATGGAGTGGTAAAGGCTGTCTTGAGTTGATCTTCTGGGATTACTAAGACTTGGTTGTAACCTGAAAAACCATCTAGCAGGGAGATCCTTTTAGAGCCTACTACCCTCTGAAGAATATGTTCCATTTTAGGCAAAGGGTAATTGTCCTTGAGTGAGGCTCTATTAAGATTCCTGAAATCGATGCATAATCTGATCTCACCTGTTTTCTTTCTCACAGCCACTAGGTTTGATACCCAATCAGAGAACATCACAGGCACGATTATACCTGCCTCTACATCTTCTTAATCTCCTTTTCTACTGCAGGAAATTTTTTTGGGTTTATTATGCGATTTTTTTGTCTAAAGGGCTTCTGATTTTCTTTCAAGTGTATCTTATGTTTTATGATATTTGTGTCATAGGCCCTTAATTCCTCATAACTCCAAGAAAACACATCAATGAATTCCTTGAATAGGTCAATGTATTTCTTTTTCATGTCTGCAGGCAGAGACCTAGCCAGTTTGATCATGTTGGGTTTGTCTTCAATGCCTATGTTGCATTCCTCAACATTAGAGTCTTCATGTTCTATAGTGGGCTTTTTTTCTACATCATCAAAGTCAAAAAGGTCTTCTAAAGGGGCCAGACCTCGAGGTATGTTCTTATCTTTGGTCTGCAGCACCTCTACTTCTTCACTATCTGCATTTTCACATTTTCCGTCTGGATTTCCAATCTGTTCATTTAAAGAGTTTATTTCTATGTTACAGGGTGTTTCTTCCTCCTCTGAGGACTCTTCACTTAGGAAGCTACTGTCATATTTGGAGTCTGAATCACAAATTTCAAACTCGTTTCTACCTACCAGGAAATCTTCAATCTATTTATCTCCTTCAAAAACCTGCCAATATTTTTCATTGTCTGGCACTACAGGTCTGAATTTGGTCTAAATGATGATCTGTTGGTCACTGGGAGTCTTCGGGTAGGAACTAGCTAGGCAAGCTAATCTGTTTCCAATGACATTTTGACTCCTAGGAACAAACACTAATTCATATTCAACAAACGTTTTCAGTAAGTCCACAGTGTCGTTCATGTAGGCTCGCAGTCTGGGATGTTTCGTTGTATATTCACCATTCACCTGTTTAATAATCAGCTCAGAGTCTCCACACACGGTTATCATATGGGCTCCTAATTTTTTCAACAGGTTTAAGCCTAGGATCAGAGCCTCATATTCTGCAATATTTTTTGTACACTTGAAGTGCAGGTTGCAGGCATGGCTCTTTGCGTAATCGCTCTCTGTGTTATGTATCCACACTCCTGCCCCAGTAGTTCTCCTGGTGCATGACCCGTCGAAATTAATTTCCCACAAGGGTTCATTTTCCATTTTATCTTCACTTCCTTCCCTACAGTTGGGTTCGCCATCATGTAGCATTATAGGAGCTGTGCTAGGTTCTGGGTCATTTTTTTTTCGTTATGGGTGTGGAAAGCAGAGAGGTGACTAGTTGGCTAATTGTGTTCTGCTTTTGGTTCACCTTGCGTTGTTGTTTCAGTGCACTGTTCAAATTTTTCTACATCTTCCTCCTCTGAGTCTAGGGTAGCCATTATGTTAAAGTCCATTGGCTCTGTTTCATCATGTGTACCTATGCTTGTATCTACATTTTCAGATTCTGGCCCCCCCAAAGATTCATCATTGCAGAAGATAAAGGAATCCAGATCTGTATGTACAGAGTATAGAGGAGAATTTTCAGGCTTTTCAGGGCTACTAACCAAGAATTTCATTTGTGCTTCCCTGTATAGTATTCTAAGTTGGCCAAAGATTGGGATTGTGGCATAAGCCCCATCCATCTACATTGTTCCTTGCAACTTGGCTCCCCATGATCTTGACAATAACATGCCATATTTGGGTGGCACATCTGCCACAACAACATCCATGACCATACATTTTGCTGGAATCTGGGCAAGGCTCACACATAAATCTTTTATCAGGCCAAGACACTTTACTCTACTAGAGTCAAATGAATAGAGGTCTTTATAGGGACTGGTTATCTCTAGGCCTAATCTTTCCATTACTACTTTAGGCATCAGGTTGTGTGATGCCCCAGAATCATGCATTGCATTGTGGAGAATCTTATCATGGATATTAAGACTGATATAAAAGGGGGGCACTACCCCTTCCTGAAACTTTCCTTCTATCTTTGGACCAAACAGAAGGGCAGGTTGATCATCACTCAGATTTACAATGTCACTGTTCTCTCCTAAATTTAATTCTTTCAAAATTTGGCCTTTATATACATCCTAAGTGGCCAGCTCAGAGAGTGGGACAGAGATCTTAATTTTTGAAATCTCACTCTCCAAATTGAAAGTGGACTGACTCTTTGGAACGTTCAACTCTATTTTGTTAGTCACCACCTTAGTGGCTGAATCGGTGTGCTAATTCTCACTATGTATAGTGTTAGAAATTTTTTTATCAGGAGCACTAACTGTAGTGTCGGTGCTGCTTGTTGGTTGACCTTGTGTATCAGTGTTTTGGTTGTCTTTCTCTTTGTTCTTCCCAGAACTCTCAGCTACTGATTTGTTTCTTTCAGCAGTTACTTTAGAATTATTCTCAAGTCTCTTCTTGAGGGTGACCCCAGAAGCCTTTGGTTTGGTATTTTATAAGCTCTTTTTGCTTCTAAGTTCATATTTTTCTCTGACCTGCATCATGGCATTTTCAAATCCTAATCTGTAATCTTCAGATTCTAACCATTCCTCATCCCAACAAGAGGGTGAGGGTTGATCTTCTTCTGAGTAACAGTTATGGATTGAATCTTCTATTTCAAACATATTAATTTTGTTTCCCTCAGACTCTTCTATGATTCCCTCATCTTCATCAAGAAAATTCTCTTGGAATGGGGGAATAACTTGCTGATCTGATTCTCTTTGTCTGTTGGGGGTGGCATCATTTCTTCTAAAGTTCTGGTTCTGGTTATGGTTTTGATTTCTGTTTTGGTTACTAACTGTGACAACCTTTTTTTTTACCATTTGTTGTAGCTCTTCCACGTTTTTAGATAGACAGTCATAATTGGGTTCAGATGTGGAAGCTACATTGTCATCTCTATATGTTACCCTTTTCTCAGCTCTTAATCTCGCTCTTTTCTCAATCAGATTTGCCTCTATATTCACTACTCCTTTCTGCATGTCCTCCAACGTGTTGTATTGTTTATCCCTAAGCTAATAGGCCATGTCAGCATCAAAGCCTTTAGGTATTTTGCTAGATCCATACCTTGGGGAGGTTTCATGTGTGGAGGGAGAGCATTGTAAATGCTATTAAATCTCATTGTGTAATCATGGACACTCTCTCCTACGTTTCTTTTAAGGCTCATATATTCTGCTACGAGTTGGCGAGGGTTGGCCTTAACTTCCCATTTGTTTATGAAGGTCTGATATAAAGCTGGGAGGTCATTTATGCTACCCGGAGGTAGGCCCTTAAACCATTTCTTCACATCACCCCCTAAGCTCTGAGCAAAGATTCTCATTTTGACTGTATCATCATCTATCTCCATGTAGTCAAAATAATCTTCCATCCTATCTACATGGTGTTGTGTTGTGGTAGACTCTTTTACAGTGAAGTGTGGGATCTTTGATTGATAATCATTGGGTAAGGGTACTAGAGGCTGAGGTAAAACCAAAGGTGCATACCAAGCTGCCATGATGATGTTTTGATGAGGTAAAGGGTTGACTTGGGCAGTAGGTATATGGATGATAGGGATATTATGACCAGCATAAGACTGATGAGAAGATCTAGGGTGGCTGAGCCCCAATTTTTGAATGAAGTGTATATCAGGAGGTGTTGATGGAGGGGTCTATCTCTTCCCAAGGTGCTTACCATTTTGAGGTGGTGAAGCAAGAAACTCAAGGTCTGGCTGGTCTAGAACACTGAATGACCTAGTTCTTGGCAAACTATTTTGAGTGCCTAGGTCAAAAAGTGGGCCTGATAGAGCTGTAAATTTTTCTGGTGTAGAGTAAGCTCTATGGATGTGGGTGGAAATAGTTGGTCTTTTAGGTGGAGGAGATCTCTTGAGGATGATCTTAGGGTTATCAACTATTTCAGGTGGGTCTGGGTCAGGATAAGCTCTTGTATGAATGGTTCTTGAAGCCAGAATGTTGTTTTCTAACGAATCAGCTTAAACCTACTTGTTACTTCTACTGTGGTTGATGTTGTTATGGAGGCTGGTCTCATAGTGGAGTCTAATGTGAACCAAGATAATTAGCAGGCCTACTGATCACCAGTGGAGTCTTTAAAACTTTTAGGGAATATGGAGTCGCCAGGTGGAAAGGTTTAGGATGTTTTTGGAGGGTGCACTATCCACCATGGTGCTTATGAGATGTCCCCTTTCAAGGATATCTTCCAAACACAGCAAACTCTAACCAGAGATTGATTGGGAGGGCATTTACCAGATATGTCACCTCTAAAAGAGTGTGAGATCTGGAGGCTACCTGGCCCTTTATAGACTCTGTCTAAGAGTGTGGGAGAACACAAAAAATGGTATAGAGGTTGAACTATGAATAGGAATGTTTAACTACCAACCTAACCAGAGATCTAGGTGTTTCTGAAGCTTTGTGATGTAGTAAGATGGAAAAAATTTCAGAAATTCCCCAGCGGAGTCGCCATTATGTTGGGGTTCCCATGTTTTGGCAAGGTTGGAAATACCAAAAGATGAGACAACATCAAATCACTTTCAGACCTCAGGATCTAGCCCTCTTGGGTCCAGAGAGGGATCTCTCTATGATATGCCAAAGGATATATGTCTTTGATGCTCAAATGTTAAGATGTTAGGCTAGTTATAGGCACAAGGTTTGTTTTTTTTTATTGTTTGTTTGGTTGCTGGTTATCAGGAGGGAAGGGTTCAATTTAATGCAAGGCTAAGAAAAAAGGGATAAGGCAAAGAAGAAATGTTCCAGGAAATATTCAACCATTGGGAAATGGAGTCAGGAAAGGATTTTCTTGCTAATCAATAGGCAGGCTTTCAATTGGGCTAGTCATCTAAAACATAGGATCTTAAAGATGATTGTGTGATATGGAAAGGTAGGAGATGAGGAGATAACACAGATTCAAAGCACAAAGTTAGAGACCAGCTGGTCACACAAGGATCCTAGTGGATAGGGCTAACTCTAATCACCAATGTTCCCAAATCTTCCAACTAAATCCATAACAAAAAACATCTAAGAACATATACATGTAATTCATACATCAGAGAGAAGGCAATAAAATCCACTACACTGGTTAAATTAACTGAAATCGATTCTTAGATAACACATTAAGAAGAAAAACATCAATGGCAAGGAGAGCAGAAACATAGGGTACCTAACAAGGGTAAATCCTATGCCAATATTTTGATGCAAGCCAGTAGAAACGAAATGAAATGAACATAAACACAAAGATAGGAAAACATCACCGCTGCTTTAGATCAGGATCCAAAGAAATGTTCTTGTCCTATTAAATAGCAATACCAGTCGAGTACAACATTGCCAATATCTGAATACTCAGTCTGAAATCATATTCCTCGGCCTATCTAACACTTTACACAGAGACTGTGTCTCAAAAGAAACTACTTGCAATTCTCTGATAACTGATCAGCAACCTTTACAATGAGTTTCTTCATGAATTTATAGGTCCAGTGGAGCAGAGAAGGTAGGTGAAAAACTAAATGTGGCATTAACACTCAGGAAAGGTAGAAGGCCGAAGCCCACTCTGTATAAATTCTGTGCATTTATCTTTGGCACTCTTTTGGGTGAAGGAATGATCTTCTTCAGGTTTCCATTAACTTCAGGTATGTCTTTGATGTACTTTGGCTACAGTGCTCTGTAGTACTTCTAGTGATCTGAACAAAAATAAATCAATGATTCAAGTCTGCCATGTTGTGTAGCTAATTCTACTGATATCATACGACCGTTGTCAGGGTGGGAAATCCTTTAGGAACACGATATAGAATAAAAATTGTATGGGCATTCTATCCTTTACGGGGAAAACATTCTTCTAGTGTACAAACCCCGATATACATGAATTTTTGTATGTTGTACACTCCGTGTGATTCATGGGTCTTCAATCTGATGCTTTACCTTTAAATCCCTATATATAAGGCTTAAATATCTTCATTTGCATGCCTTAAGGTCTCTGCTGCTTAATTTAAATCTCTGTCTGCAGAATCTACGCTTTAATGGCACCGAAGAGGTTTTTCAGAATCTAACCCTTGTTTCTTTAATGGCATTCATGTCATAACACTCTCCAGGATTTTCTCCATAATTTCGGCCTGTGAAAACAATCCTTTCTGTGTTTTCTATCACTGTAACAAGACTGTGGATCATGGCAGTTTTCTGCCTCTCTGTAACCCTACAAAATACGAAAACTGGTTAAGAAAACCATGCGTGGGGAGTCGGATGTCGTGGACGACTGCGAGGATGATAGTAAGACTGCGGAGAAATGGCTAAAAAATGCAGAGGAATGGTGGAGAAATGCTCTGGCGAGGGTTGGCAGAGATGTAAAATCAAGTAGAAAACCTTAAAATTCAACCTTTGACTGATTATATAAGAGGGACGGGCGAATACGACAAAATGCCATGGAAAAGGTGATGTGGCGATATGGGGTCAACTGGCGGGGGAAATCAAATCTGGACCGTCTGATGTCAGGAGGTGATCGATGGCTGAGGACACATCGGAGGATGATGGAATCTGGACCGTCCGATCTCATGAGGAGATCGATGGTTGAAAATGCATCGGAGGGCGACGGATGGTGGGCCTGGGGTACGGATGCATTGGGTTAACTTCCGAGCAACTTCATGGAGCGACAACTGTTGGATGGAGGGCTCTGGATCAGACGGCTGATATGCATATCGCTACGTGTCCTGTACCAAACAATAACGCGTGATGAGCGAGCGGTTTTCCAGCTGTACCGATGCCACGCATCGGATGCTGTATGGAGTCATTGGCCCATCGGAAAATACCGCCCACCCCTCAAAGGCGATGTGATAGAAACCGGGTGGTTTTTGAACGGGCGCGTTGGCGTGGGGACCACCGAGGCTAGCAAATTCCGGACCATCGGATCTGGGTAAATGAACGGTTGTGATGCGATGAACGGGTTGAATGGTGGAAGGTGTGGGGCGCGACGACCATCCAATCTGTATAGATCGACGACCCACGATGCTCCTGATATTCAAACACAGTAAGCGCCTTTCGCTCTAGCGTCTGGTTCTAGCGCCGCGGTCGCGTGAGGGGAAAAACGGTTCAGGGGTTGGCCTGAAGGGGGCTAAGACCCAATGCGTAGAGTATGGGTTTTCGGCCCATTTTAGTGAAATTTGAGGCCGAAAATGGGAAACGATAGAGGGAAGAAGGGGGAAATTGGCCAACCAAAGGGTGGAGGGATGTTTTAGAGGGGATTTTTGGGATGAAAAAAGGGAGACTTTAACAGAGGGAAAAAGGGTTGAAAAGGGACACTTTGCAGGGATACAGGGGATAAATATAGACCTTTTGGAGCACAATTTCTGCAAACAATGAAACCTTATAAAGGGAGTCAATAGAGGGAAATTTATCAAAGGAAAAGGCACATGAGACTGCAAGGATGATGTGTCTTCAGGGGAGATGCATTCCTTGAAGGCTCAAAAACAATTTAGCCCCCTACTTTGCCTGTCAAAAATTTACAGGGGGGCTAACACTTTATATCTAATAAACAAACACAATGGGTCAAGTGGTTACCTCTCGTTGAATGGTGGTATAACACTTTCTTCCATATTGCAGCAAAAATGACCCCATTTATGGCACTTTATGGATATCATCCACCATCCATCACATCATATTTAAGGGAAAATTTGAAGGTTCAAGCAGTGGAAGATCACATCGAGCATCGGCAAGAAATTCTCCAACTCTTAAAGGATAACCTGAATTTGGCACAAAATCGAATGAAACAACAGGTAGATCAACATCGCAACGAGAGAAGTTTTGTTGTAGGAGATTGGGTAATTTTACGGCTACAACCATACAAACAAATGTCCCTCAAGCAAGCTAAGAAGGATAATAAATTATTACCAAAGTACTATGGTCGTTACAAGGTGTTGCTAAAGATTGGTACTATGGCATACAAATTGGAGCTTTCTGCTTCTTCGCGAGTGCATCCAGTTTTCCATGTTTCATGCTTAAATAAGGTTATAGGTGAAAATCTTCCAGTTCAAACAATATTGACGGAACTTGATGAGGAAGGAAAAATCATATTGGACCCTGAAGCGGTCACAGAAACAAGAACTCGATAGCCAAGCC